>WAAF01009565.1:102894-125620 GCA_013400475.1 Tricholaema leucomelas | reverse complement strand
TCATTGGCTACTGGAATGGGCTGCCCAGGGAGGTGGTGGAGTCGCCGTCCCTGGAGCTGTTCAAGGCAGGATTGGACGTGGCACTTGGTGCCATGGTCTAGCCTTGAGCTCTGTGGTGAAGGGTTGGACTTGATGATCTGTGAGGTCTCTTCCAACCCTGATGATACTGTAAGACTGTGAATAATATTTATGTTTTCATACTCTCTGCAAACACAAATGCAAGGCACGAATCATGCCCTTTAACATATTTCCCAGTTTTTTTCCTGAGACTAGATCAGATGGAACATTTCATCAGAACCCTTGCAATCATGCAAACAAAAACCATGAGCATCTGCATTTTAAGTATTAACTGCTAAAGCACCGTGAAAACCTCAGCACTGGCAGATTAGGTCTGGCTCCTCTGCCAAAGGGTGGGCTTCAATACTCTTTACCCTGAAAGCATTCCACATGACATGAATGTGAAATTTAACTTTCATAGCTGGGACACACATCCCAAAAGGCTTTACCATTGTTAAATTAAATTCTGATAAAGAACACAGTAACTTTTACACTACATTATTTATCTATGAAATAAAGAAAATATTCAGGAGCCTGAAATGCAAATAATTACATCCATTTTTCCAAACAGGTAACTTTGAATTCTATTAATGTTACTTCACCATCTGCAAAACTGACATTACCTACAAACACATACACATACTTTCTGCATTGTGATGGGTTAGTTCCATCCAGTAATGGTCCATCCCTTTGTGAGTGATCTTTATAATTTAACCTATTTGGCCACATCTTTACCCAGAAATTTAAAGCAAAAAAAAACCCAAACAAACAAAAGAACAAAAAACAACAGGCTACTCCTTAATCACAGAATGGTCTAGATTGGAAGAGATCTCCAAAGGCCATCTAGTTCAACTCCCTCTGCAGTAAGCAGGGACATCCTCAACTAGATCAGGTTGCCCAGAGCCCTCTTGAGCTTCACTTTCGATATCTCCAGAGATGCAGCCAAAATCGCCTTCCTGGGCAACCTGTTCCAGTATTCCACCATCCCTGTAATAAAGACCCTGTTCCTAATATCCAATAATAAACAACTCAACTTAATCACAAAGTCAAAAAGATGTTAAAAGCACAGCCAGCTGCCTACCTTTACAGAATCACATTATCAGGTTGGAAAAGATCTCTGAGCTCAAGTCCAACCTATCACCCAACACCACCTAATCAACTAAACCATGGCACCAAGTGCCACATCCAGCCTTTTTTTAAACATCTCCAGGGTGACTCCACCAGCTCCCCGGGCAGCCCATTCCAATGCTAATCACTGTGTGAAGAACTTCTTCCTAATATCCAGTCTAAATTTCCCCTGGTGCAGCTTGAGACTGTGTCCTCTTGTTCTGTCACAGGTCACAGGTCGCCTGGGAGAAAAGACCAGCCTCCACCTGGCTACAATCTCCCTTCAGGTAGTTGCAGAGAGCAGTAAGGTCTCCCCTGAGCCTTCTCTTCTCCAGGCTTAACAGCCCCAGGTCCCTCAGCCGCTCCTCACAGGGCTGTGCTCCAGCCCCAGCTCCCTCACCAGCCTTGTTGTCTACTTCACAGACTAGGCTCGTGTTTTCAGCAATGTTTAAGCTGAGCAATGTAGACCAAGCACAAGGATTCCTGCCTTTGAGTCCAGCCAGGCTGCTAAAGCTGGAAATGGTATTCACAGAGTGCTACGCCCAAAAACCTCTCTCTGGAAAAAATGCCTGAGAAGATGACAGAATGAGACAGACCAAATGGTGTGTACAGTGCCCTTGAGAAAAGATCAAGATTTAGAGCAATAATAACCACAGAAGTAAGTACACAGACAAAATCCGAACCGTGCACATAAGGTAAGAATTGGCATAACATACATGCCTTGGCAGATCTGCAACTTCAGTTTCTCTCTCTCCTGCCCCCTTCCACTATATACCAAGACTTGTGTGTGCATGGCGTGGTCAAAAGAATATAAGCCTAAGGAGTGAGGATTTTATAAGCAGCCTGAGATTCCAGTCTCTGAAATCCCCAGGGCCACTTGGAAAATCTCAAGCTAAATGTTTAGCCGAGTTCCTATCTGCCTTTCTTTCAAACTGCAAATCCCCGTTGTTCTCAGAATTTCCTAATGCAGAACATGCTTATCCATGAAACATAAGCTGTGCTTCGGATGAAACCTTTGCCCTGCATTCTCTCCACAGATACAAACTGGCTGTCAATATCCTACAGCGCTGCTACCCTTCGGCTCACATCGCGTTTAGGTGTTTCTGCATTTTAGGATTTAGGAGGCTTCAGAAACCAGCTTTTTAAAGTATTTTCAGCAAACTCTAATGTAAAACAAAACAAACCAAACCATTGTTGGTCTAGCCCGGGTTGTTTTGTTTTCTATGATGTAAAAGAATGTAAGGTAGTTAAAAATACAAAGCAGCTTGGAAAGGAAGCAGGCAGTCTAGATAAAAGTACTTAAGATTAATTTAACATGCACAGGATTTCCCAATTAAAACTTTCACATTAGCACTGCATTTTAAACAGTTAATCTCCTAACGAGACATCCCCGGCAATGAGAAGTGAATCGCAGGACTGAACATGGCCCTGAGGCCGGCATCTGGAAGAGGCTGTGCTCGGTAAATGCTGGATTGATGCTGCGGACTCGTTTTGCGAAGAGCTGCACTGCCACCTACTGTCACCTCGCCTTTTCCCATCGGGAGCTGCCACTGGAAGCGAGAGATCCTTCACAGAACGTGGAACGCTGCTGACCTAAGTCCACACAAAAAAAAACCCCAATGTAACTTAATTCTCTATGCACACAAATTTTAGATGAGTTTTTGGTTACTCTGATAGCTGGCCAAGCTGATTGTTTCTTTTGTTCTACCTTCTCTACCTAATACAATAAAAGCAAAAGCAGGCTGTGCTGAAAAATGTGGGAGAGCCTGTGCAAAAGTCTGGTTTTTTCTCTCTCTTATTCCCAGACCTCCAATGTCATACCTCTGAATCCTGGCTGACCTCCAGTCATCTCAGCTAATGACAGTCCAACCGACTCATCCCAGAGAGATATGTTGCGGTTGACTTCTTCCCTTCCCTTAGGGCTCAAAGGCATTACCTCTGTGTGCATCTGATCTCCAAGAGTCTAGATGTGAAGGAATCTTGCACAGCAGCCCACGGCACTGCTGTGGAGTTAGTAGCTTAATTGAAACCAAAGTTTTGCTGAGGTTTTCTCCCAGGGTCATTTTGACAGCTAAATTTGCAAATCAATTAACATATCGAGAGCAGCTACTCCCCTTCCTAGCAGAAAAGGGAGTAGCCTCACTGCCTATTGCTTGTGAAATACATTTTCACAAGCAGCAGAAAACAAAGAGAATTAATATCTCTGAATGCAAAAGAAAGACACTTAACCAACAGCGAAATAGGGGAGAGAGAGCATCAGGATAAACAAATGTGTCAGCTGTGCTCTCTGTATATTCCAGCCAACTGGAGCAACAATTTATCTAGGATTTAAGATACAGCTGATAACTGAGTGGGTATTCTGCTCTTTGCTTTCACTGTGTATGCAAATGGAATTATAGATATATAGGTGAGAGAATTCCTATCCTTGTGTTTATAGCTGTTTGGTAACATTAAAGCACAGACCTATCTGAGTCGCTGCTGGGAAAATAAGAGAGTTACATATCATTTGCAAGCACCCTGGGGGGAAAACATCTCCAGCTCAGTGTATGTCAAAGGTGTCTCAGAAGACTCTGAGCACATGCTCAGAGAAGCATATACCCTTCCTACACTACTATCAAAATGCCTACAAAACAAGCAAGACAGAGACAGCCTAATTGCATTTTCTAAAGACTAGGATTTTTTTTTTCACTCATGTGTAATAGGAGCTCCTCCAACTCACACTTTGGTTGAGATTCATCTGTGCAATAACTGGGGGAAAAAATTCTAGCCATCTTGACACTATGTCTCTTCTCTTCCTTCCAGCCTAGGAGCACCCCACGGGCCAAGCTCAATACAAGACAGCTACTCAATGCGTGAGTCTCCATTTGGTGTCCTTTTAAAAGATACATAATATGACCACAGCGCCCAAGTGTTTGTGTGTTCAGACTCTAGAAAAGAGGAGTTCCTTTTTAAAAGCACACATATAGTAAAATAATCCTCGAGAAGACAACCATTTCCATACATTTCAACGTGAAAAGTTTCCTTTCACTTTTCATTCATCAAGAGAATAGTTCTGAAGAAGTAATTCTGTTAGAAATTCTATGCTGTTACTCTGAAATTAAAACCTCATGTTTACCTGTTTGTTGTCTTGCATGCTGCAAAGCTTCTGCTGCAAATAAATTCAGAATTTTTTGTCTCCATCACAAGAACAGCAGTAGCAGAGCTAATAAAACACAATCTTTTTGTTCTATCTTTAGAGAAATGCTAACTTTTCTTCCCACTGGAAAATTCTTAAGTCTTTCCAGCAACATAGCCCAAGGGTGACATTTAATGTGGTGTATTATGTAGCATTCACAAAGAAAGTTGTACTTTGCCTATTGCTTATATCCACTGTGTCTGAATTAATCTAATGGATCTGCCTCAATGAGGGATAGTTGATCTTCAAGCCATCTCTACAAAAGCCCTTTGGGCAGCAGAGTTCAATTAATGACACGTTTTCATCTTGTCTTTACATAAAATCATCTGACAAGACGAACAAGTAGAAACAGAGGACCAGAAACAAATTTTAAGAAGACTAATCTACACTTTCTGTTAGCTGCTGTGCTGGATTTCATCCTTAACTGGCCATACCATCACCACATTTGGCCAAAGTCAATTGCAACTTTTCTCTGTTAGTAAAAGCTTTGACAACAAAAACATCTGGGCAGAAGTGCAAAAGCTTGATATTCTATAGCACAACAAGTGTTTAAGCAGTTCTTAATCCAAAAGCATTTTGAATTGCTGCTGTGAATCCGAAACCATTGAATTTCTTACTGAGTTTAGCTTCATAGCACTGCTTTCTTTTCCTCTGTTCTTTTCTATTTCCTCTCCCTCACACTGATTCTCTTGGTATCCTTTCTCTTTACACACACAAAAAAAATCCACATCCAACAGTGCTTGAGCTGAACCTTCAAGCCTACAATGTTCAGCTGCATCCTTGATAGGAAAAATAGGGTATTTTCAAAAGAAACTACAGCAAATATGAGAATCAATGGAGGAGTAAGAAATAAAATCTATGGAAAAATCATGAAGATAGTTTTGACAAATAAACACTTCTTAAATGAAATCAACACATATCACTTCTCTCTATTATAGTTTGTGAAGGACCCATCCTGCAGTGCGTTCTGTTTTGCAAGTTACCATTTTTAGCACTGGAAAAGCAGAGACAAAGGTCAGAACTTGCGATGCTGTATATGTTGGGACTTGTTGGTACATAATATCACTGTTCTAATAGCAAGAAAGACTAAGCAAAATCTTGATGCACTGCAATGCAGACTCAAGCCTTCTATTGTTTGCAGTGAACATAGAATTCACTTAACGAGCAGGCCTCATTTACATACAGCAGGTATGAAGTTATACAGGCTAATTGAACAAATCTCTGGCTCTCAAGTAGAGATGCAGCCTTTCAGAGCCCCAGTGTCGCTTTCTGACACAGAGTGAGTGAAGTACTGGCCAGCTTCCTGCTGAGGAATGACAGAACGTTCAAATGACAACATGGCAACTTAACTGAGCAGAATAAAGACAACCTTCCAAATGACAGTAGGCAACACACAGAGAGAACACCCAGGCTAATAAGAATGCCATGTTACCAGGTTTTTCCCAATATTGCTTCACTACTAATAACCTTGTCCCTGCTACAATAGCAAGCAGCATCACCAATTAGTATGACCAAATATGCTGACTAACCAGCAAAGCTCTTCACAGAGTAACAGAATATATCTGCTTGAAAGAGAGCTCCAAGATGATCCGATATAACCCTCAACCCAACACTGAAAGCCATGTTCCATGTGCCAGGTCCACAGGCCATGTGAACACCCCCAGGGATGGTGACTCCACCACTGTCCTGGGCAGACCATTTCAATGCCTGAGAGCCCTTTCAGTGAAGAAATATTTCCTAATATCCAGTCTGAACCTCCCTGGCACAGCTTGTAACCATTTCCTTTAGTGCTGCAGCTTGACACCAAGAAGAAGAGGCTGTCTCCCTCCTCACTACAATCTCCTTTCAGGCAGTTGTAGACAGTCTCCTCTGTTTTCAGACTGAACAATCCCAGCTCCCTCAGATGCTACTTGTTGGTCATGCATTCTAGGCCCTTCACCAGCCTCTTTGCCCTTCTCTAGACACAGCCTAGCACCTCAATGTCCCTCCTGCACTGAGGAGCCCACAATTGAACTGCACTCCAGGTGCAGCCTCACCAGTGATGAGTACAGGGGCATGGATCATCTCCCTGCTCCTGCTGGCTGAGTGTTTCTAATAGAATCTACTGAGATGCCACTGGCCTTCTTGGCCACCTGGGCACACTGCTGACTCATATTCAGACAACTGACTGTCCTTCTTTGGTCACAAACTGTATTACTGGTATTCTAAGACAAAAGTTGGAGAAGTATCTGTAATACCTGCATATATAGGTGGTTTCTGTTAGCTAACAGTTTAAAGTTCTCCCTTATAAGTACCTACTGGCAAGCATAGGTCATTTTAGGGCAAAGCTTCCTGGAAGAAGTAGTATAGCTAGCAAAAGTAAGAAGAGAAATTAAAATTGTTACACAGCATCTATCAGTTTACTTGGAGATTGAAGTGGGCATTAGGCAGGTAGGCTTCACAGATCCTCCCTGTTCTGCCCACCTCCAAGGCAACTATCTCACCAGCAGCTTGGTCCTATGAATACATGAAGGATTGCAGTAGTATATCTTACTCAGGAGCCAATATCTCTTGAGGGATTTAATTTTAATGTTTCCTGGTTATGTTGACTTCAGCTGATTGAACAGATAGCCTAATATGTTAGCAACTAGTGTAGAATCGGTGCAGAACACCGTCCCTCATTTTCTCCCAGATGTTATTTCCATTTTGCATGTTTGTATTCTTAACAAGACTTATCAAGAAAATGAAAAGCAGAAAGAAGAGTGTGCTTTCAACTTCAATTATCAGTTTAAAAGTGCAGTTCTGTACCCTGAATGCTTTACAAACAAAATTTTTTGGGTTTTGCTTTCCAAGGTGGTTAGGAAATATAAACACATTCAGGAGTTGGAAAATATTCCTGATATGCAATCTCATTTCAAAAGAAGAGCAGCTCAATCCTAGGCATAATAATAGTTTTGTTAAAGTACTGTCTTTAAGTAAAGGTGGTTAAGCTTAAACCATCACATTTTAAGAGAAAACGTTTTTCTTTTCCCTGCTGTGCACAGGGAGTTGCAAAAGCACCAACGAATTGTTCTTGACGTTAAAGAGAAGAAGATCAGTAAAACGTTCGTCTTGTTTTCCAGATGCTGGCAATAATAATGCAAAGCAATATGCTCCACGTTGTAACATCTTCTTTGTGAGTAACTGACTAGTGAGGAGCATACTTGAAATAAAGACAGTCTCCATCCCAGAGTTCTTCCAATCAAAGAGAACAGAAGTTGAGACACAGAAAGGAAAACTCTAACTGAAACCTTGCAGTTCAGACACATAGGATATTGTTGAGCTGAGTACTATCTTTGAAGTGAGACAAAGTTAAATTGATATTACTTGTCCACATAGAAGGATTTTATACATTGATGATACTTAAGACTATTTGTTCCTGAGGAAAAGGACCTGGGGGTCTGGGTCGACGAAAAGCTCAACATGAGCCGGCAGTGTGCACATGCAGCCCAGACAGCAACCCTGTGCTGGGCTGCATCAAGAGCAGTGTGGCCAGCAGGGCAAGGGAGGTGATTCTCCCCCTTTACTCTGCTCTCCTCAGACACCACCTGGAGTACTGAGTGCAGTTCTGGAGCCCCCAACACAAGAAGAACATGGAACTGCTGGAGCGAGTCCAGAGGAGAGCCACGAAGATGATCAGAGGGCTGCAGCAGCTCTGCTATGAGGACAGGCTGAGAGAGTTGGGGCTCTTCAGCCTGGAGAAGAGAAGGCTTCGAGGAGACCTTAGAGTGGCTTTCCAGTGTCTGAAGGGAGCCTACAGGAAGGCTGGGGAGGGACTATTTACACGGTCTAGGACGAGGGGGAATGGGTTTAAGCTGGAAGAGGGGAGATTCAGACTGGATATTAGGAGGAAGTTCTTTACAGTGAGGGTGGTAAGGCACTGGAACAGGTTGCCCAGGGAGGTTGTGGATGCTTCCTCCCTGGAGGCGTTTAAAGCCAGGCTGGATGAGGCCTTGAGCAGCCTGCTCTAGTGGGAGGTGTCCCTGCCTATGGTGGGGGGTTGGAGCTGGATGATCCTTGAGGTCCCTTCCAACCTAAACCATTCTATGATTCTATGATTCCTGGTTTTCACCAATGGTTTCTACGCAGCCATCTATGAAGCATGGCTGCTGAATATAAGTGACCCTCAGAGACCCATCTAATGCTCAGCTGCTAGAAAGAACAGATTTGAGTTTAATAAATCGTAATTATTGGGCATGGTCAAAACTTTTGTTTGAAGATTTACAACTATGTTTATATGTGACAAAGTTTATTTGCCTCTTATTTAGGTAAGCATTCTGAAGAGTGTTACCTTTAGATACAGAACACTCATTTGTTCCTGAGTTAAACAGTGTCAGATTTAACATCAAGTGAGCCACCCCATTTTCAAGCTGCTTTCTCCCACAGCTCTATGAAGCTGCATGTGGCAGGTTGGTATTTGCAATTGATGGTACAGGAGTCCATAGATCCAGCAGAAAGCTTTACCAAACATTTTCTCCATGGAGGGAAGCTATGACTCTGCTTCCTTGCCAGGATGCCTAGCCTTGCACACCTCCAAGAAGGGGGCATCCACACCTTCCCTGGGTAACTTGTTCCAGTGTCTCACCATCCTCACTGTAAAGAATTTCTTTGTAGTATCTAGTCTAGATCTACCCTCCTCAAGCTTCAGTCCATTCCCTCTCACCCTGACACCACAAGCTCTTGTCAAAAATTCTTCCTCAGCTTTCTTGTAGCCCGCCTTGGGGTACTGGAAGGCTGCTCTATCACCCTGGAGCCTTTTTTTATGCTGTACTGGTATAGCTTTAAAAAAGGTACCTGATTTCTAAGGACACTACTTGAGTCTGCAGAACACAGGGAACTTTGCAGGGCATTAAACGAGACTGGAATCAGTCCGTGTTTAGGATCTGGTAGAAGCACACAGACCTTTAGAGAGAAGCAGCTAACAAAGTGAATTTGATACTTTGTCCCACTGTATTATAGACAGAGTAAACTGTTTTCATACCCTGATTTTAAGTCTTCAGAAAGGACAAAACCTTTTCTCACAATACTGGATACACATTGCAATGTGAGAAAAGAAATGCTCTGCAACAAATATAATTAATGCACATTTAATATGGAAGTTATTATGTAGTAACAATTAATTATTGAAAACACACATTAATTTATGCCCTTTTCCATGTGCTAATTAAATAACATCCTTTCAGAGTTTGTGTGTCTATTAGAGCTGCTCAGTTTGAAAATCAGAACCACTCTTGTGAATGTGTTAACCTCTGCAATAGATTTCAGATGGTCCTCTCCTGAGAGGCAGGAGATGACAGATGCTAATGCACGGTGCTTCGCTGCTGTGTCTTAACTTGCTTGCATTCATTCGTGTCCTGAATCATCATCTAATGGTGTTACAACTAGAAAGGATTATGGTTTCACTGAATATAGGCTCCTATTAATTACTAACTTTTTCACAGAACTACAGAACATTAGAGATTGGAAGGGACCTCCAGAGATCATCAAGTACAAGGCCCCTGCCAAGCAGGATCAACCAGGGTAGTTCACACAGGAATGCACCCAAGTGGGTTTTGAAAGCTTCCAGGGAAGGGGAATCTCTGGGCAGCCTGTTCCAGTGCTGTCACCCTCACTGTAAAAAGTTTCTCCTCGTGTTGAGGTGAAACCTTCTATGTTCCAGTTTGTAGCTACTGCTCCTTGTCTTATTGCTGTGGATCACCGAAAAGAGATTGATTTCCATGTTATCTTTGCAGAAAGCTCTAAGATATCATAGTTTTAGTGGTTTCTCTAGACTTGAGGGGAAAATACAATTTATAGAAACACTCTATTATTTTCATGTTCTTTGTGGCAGTAAAGGGGACATAGAAACCATTTCTTAATATAGGATCACAAATGAAATGGCACTAACACCACTAAGTATTTGCAGATATGCATCCAGTTATAAATGCATCATGATGCATTTGTGACTTATTTCAGTCACTTTCCATAAACACTCCAATAAACACATTTATCTTCACACAAATGTGCACTGAAAAAAACTCAAAGCTGATGTAATTGTATGGCTACACAGCTGCAGAAGTCTTCTATTAGATGTGTTTGTGTGTATTCTGAAACGTTTTGTGGCATTATGGTTCATCTGATCACAGCAGAGAAATAAAAGCTGGACTTACTGTTCACTTATAGAATGGCTTAGGGTGGAAGGGACCTTAGAGATCATCTACTCCAACCTCCCTACCATGGGCAGGGACACCTCTCAGCTAGACTTGGCTGCTCAAGAATTCATCCAACCTGGCCTTGAACAGCCCCAGGGAGGAGGCATCCACAACCTCCTGGGTAACCTGATCAAAATCCCACTACCTTCATACTGAAGAACTTCTTCCTAAGATCGAGTCTAAACCTACCCTCCCTCAGCTTAAAATTACTGCATCTTGTCCTGTTGCTAGACACTCTTATGAAAAGTCCCTCTCCAGACTGCCTATCAGATCCCTTCAGCTACTGGAAGGCAGCTGAATGGTTCCTTCAGAGTCTTCTCTTTTGTAGGCTGAACAAACCAGTTCTCTCAGCCTGTTGTCATAGCAGAGGTGCTCCAGCCCTCAGATCATCTTTGTGGCACTCCTCTGGACTTGCTCCAACACTTACATGTCCTTCTTATGCTGGGGACACCAGAACCGGATGCAGTATTCAAGGTGAGGTTTCACAGGAGCAGAGTTAAGGGGCAGAACTATCTCTCTATTGAAATCCAGATAACCCAAAGATGATTGACTTGTTTTAAAGCCAAGAGAACACAAAAAAGCAGATTGAAAGTGGTAGTAAGTCAGTGCTCTATTACTCAAATTCAGTCACAGTGAAGTCTTTAGATAGGCAAACTATAATTTATAAAGTCAATTTGTATTGTGACCAGGATACCAGAGTACAGCAGATAATAATGACTTCTAACACTCATTTCAGTAATGCCTGAGTCTATTTTGTCTACGAGCCTGCCTTTTGCTGCTATATTACCCACATGTGTTTCAGATAGGAATACTGTATAAAAATAGCTTGGTAAAGATACTTAATACATCTTTCAGAAATTAGAGGCATGTATTAGCTGTTATCACTCCTTCAGAACGTCCATACTCATGTTTTCAGGTTGATAAATTTAAAACTAATGAGACATTAATGATGCATTTGCCATCAAAACTATTTAACAACAATTTTATGAGTTCAGACTAATTAATCCTGTTAAATCTTTAATTAATAGTATAGTAGATGCGTGCTGTGTAACGGAAGCATTGAATTCAGTTCCAATTTGCTCTGTTTTGTTAAAAGAGTATCACCTAATACGATGCTGATAATACTTTCATCCAACAATTACTATCAAATGAAAAGCAAGTAAGATGAAAGCTTAGACCTTCATGCAGCATTTGAAGCTAAGCATGTAGGGGGAGTTTCCTGTTGTTGTACATGTTCACGTGATTAAATCTAAGCAGGCTGCCAAGTGGTATACTGGATTGAGGCCCAGAGATTTAAAGGGAAAATCAATCCTTTGAAAGCCACCAAGAAACCCAAGTGGGGAAAGGCAGGGCTTTCACTCACCAAGATTTAGGAGGACAGTCAAAAATGATTAACTGGAATCAATTTGCACACATTTGATGCTCTGTATTTAGATCACACAAATTACTTCATACTAGCAAATCAATACTCACATTTGTTGCAAGCTCTAGGCTGATTATCCCTTGCATCTCTGGAAAGACTATAGAGCACTTTTATGCATTAATAATTCATATAAGGCTTTCTGTAGGCATACAGATTATAATAGGTACTTATAAATACACCTTTAATTAGTATAAAAACTAAACCACAAAGCATTCACTAACATGTTTTGCAACCAGTCAAGGAAAACAATGCAGTGCTGGATTTGCAAAATCCTATTCTTTTACTGGGCTGTGTGCTGCTTAGCACTTTCCCCAACAGAAATCCAATCCCATTGTAAACAGTGACTGCTATAAATAGACTAGGTGAGCAGTATTTGTTTCTTTGGAAATAACCACCCAATCTACTTAAAATATTTTAAAGCAGAAAGATCAGGGGTTTGGGGTTTTGGAGGTTTTTTTGGCAAATATCTGGTTAGAATAAATTGGAAACAATACCTGACGTAGCAATCCATCCAAACGGGGTGTCTAATGTAGTGATGAGTTGGTTGGAGTGAGAAGTGGGAAATACAGGTTCTACACTGGGTACTGCCAGTGAAAGCATGTCCATTAGTAATAAAAACAGGTAGGTGCAAACTCATTGTCTGCTGTCAGAGTAGTCCTCAGCTGAAACTAGTGAGATTGTATTACCAGAGATGAGCTAACAAGCCCACTGAGAGCTAAAGCAAATTCCTATAAGTTCAGGGTCCTGCTTTTAGACCATACCCCTCTCATCTCTCACCTCCTAACTGAACTGGTGCTCAGTCATGGGAAAGTCTCTTCGTCTTCCTGTTTCCCCTCCCACTTTCTGTATCATACCCACTCAGAGTAAAAGCTCTGCAGAGCAATGCAGGCACAATCTCAGCTGGGACTTCTAGATGCTTCTGTAATATGAACAGTAGCAATAAATCAGGAGAGGATAATGGAAGTGTCAACTGAGTCCTAAGTGTAGCAGCAGAGCTGTAATGTACTGTACTATACCCTACATGTAACACCATTCTTCAAGAAGGGCTTTGCACAGCATGGTTCATTCCACTACAATAATAAATGTATTCATGATGCATCTCCAAGTACTACCCAGCACTAAAAATTAATCACAGTAATGTTACCTTCACTTCTCTCCAACAAGAAGATCATACTTTTTGGATGTGATGCCATTCTGTACAGATCTTGACAAACTGGAAATTCTTTAATGAAGTAATAAGACTGTACCAGGAGCACATGATTCATCTTGAGGCAGTGGTATATGAAAAGAGAGAAATGGAATAAGCAAGGCAATTCAATTTATACCTGTTTCGCTGTGCCTGTTTATATTGTTATTTCTAACTGCTCTAGATTCCAGCAGATCCTTCCTTTGCCACCCCTCCCATTCACTGTGATCAATAGTTTCTTAGAGGTTCAGGAGATGCTGCAAGATACGCAGGAAGTGTCAGCAAATGCATGTATTGCAGGCACACAATCAGAGAGCAATTTTTAATTCACCCACAAGGCAACTGTGCTCTTTCAAAATCTGAGATATTGCCACCGATGCTTTATCATTTCTCTCACAAACCAGTAAACATTGCCACTGGTAATCCCATGAATGTAACTGTAAAGAGCACAAGCAAACAGTTAGCTTTTTCTGTTCACCCTGTTCTTTATTACTAGATGCTTGCTCAGCCCACACTACTCTCCATTCTGTTTTCAACAGGTTCAGCTGATATAAAGTGTTTCATAATTTTGTAAATCCGAGTATCAGATGTTTTCCTAAACCCTCAATAAATTTTGCTGTGTACCTGTTTTGCTGTTACCTACTAATTAAGTAATATTCCAATGAATTACATATATCAGTCTCAGTGTCCTCTTTGTGAGTAGGTGCCAAGAGAATTCTCAGTGAATTACATGGTTTGTGTCTGAATATCTGTGCTAGTTTGAGCCTAGCCAGAATGTTTTGGTGAGAAGATGTAGATCACAGGCTGAGAAAACAATGATGCTGTCTACTTCGCTCACAGTCTTGCTAAGATGTGTAGAAAGGAAAAGTAAAACATTAGATAAAGTCACTTCGCTCTTGACTTCGCTCTGGGCTGTGCTCTCAGCTCTTTGCCTACTGGGGAGCTGAGGCTGCTGGCTGAACTCCATCTTGCTTTCTAACTTCACACTCCATTTGCTTTAGTTGATTCACCTTGCTTCTTAATCCTCTCGGCCAAACCTCCATTCTCCTTGGGACTTGGGTAAGGTTGAGAGGGGTAGGGGGAAGGTGAGGGGGTGGTTGGGAGCCCCTCCTGGGGACTCAGGTTTCTGGGAGGGGAATTGTGTTTGTATTACCTTTTTTACCTTGTATATTTCTGTCTGTAACTGTATATACTGTAACTATCTGCTTGTAAATTGTGCCAGCTGTAAATATAAGCTTCACACAAATTTCCAGAGCTGGCTGAGTCTAGTCTGGGTGATTTCAAAAGTGTGGGGGAGGGGACACATCCAAACCACCACAATATCCTGCGCTTTTGCCAGTATTTTCTATATCTTCCCAAGCAAATTAGTGCGTTCCCTTAGTTCCCACTACTCTACAAAAACATTTTTTCTCTCCCCTACTCCTAACGACATTTATTAGTCCTCCTGGCAGAAGACCTACCTTTCTTCTATTGCTATATAATTTTTGAATCCTAATATATGATTCTTCTGAGCCTGATTCTTTGTCAGCTTTTGATCGTTCTAATTGCCTTATTATCATCTGCTCTCATACAGCGACAAAGACTTTTAATGTTTCATGTGCTAGGAACAAAATGGAAAAAATGTGAGCAAAATCCTTCTTTGTTCCTGGAATATTACCACCTCTACAGTTCATAATCATTAGGGTGAAGAATTCATTGTGGTCCTCTCTTATGTCAAAGTTTCATCCTTTCAGCGGCCCTGCCGTCTCTTTCATATTTTGTTCTCTTGAGCAGCAAAGTGAATTGATCATTGCTGCTGCTCCTTTTGCCACCTGCTATTTCATATGCTACTTTAACAGCCCAGAATAATGATTTTTACCCACTTCTTTAATTTTTCTATGAACTGTATGTCTCATGCATTTTTTTCACTATAGCTTCTTGTGTCTCTGTATAATTAAAAAAAAAAGTCACATCTTCATTACATTTGTTCAGGGCCTAAATTTTATCATCTCAGCTCTCTTGTTCATTACATGAACAATCTTTGCAAAGCAGAGATTTCAAAATATGACTGAACTTTTGCAGATCTGCCCATCATTTTGAGTTCTGTCCTTTGAGAAGCTAGAAAGGGCTCCAAATAATACAGCCTTTACCACACTCCAAGAAATGTTGCCTTTGAATATCAGAATTCAGAAGCATCTACTAAGTTACACCAAGAACCACCAAAATCCTAATTAAAAAACCTTCCCAGATTATCTTCCAATAATTTTGTAGCCCAATTAATTCAAAAGGAAATAAACTTCAATTTGCAAACTGAGATTTGTTATTTTATTTTTCAGTCAACTAAAATTGCTCTTAGAAATGTGCCAGCCTCAAAAAGCTTTTTTTCTCCAGAAGGACTCGTCCTAAATCCATAGTGGACTTAGTGTTCAATATGAAAGTTCAAATCAGAAAGAATAGGGAGAAAAGAACACTTCTGCCCAGGTATAGCACAAATACATCCAACCCCAGGAGATTATCCTAACACTTCAACCTAAAAATGTTTGTGTTTTTTTTTTCACATTGCTAAAGCTAGCACAGATGAGGGCAAGGAAGACAGGGAAGGACCTGCAGAATAAATCTGTTGAGGAGCAACTGAAGGAGCTGGGGATGGTTAGTTTGAAAAAGAGAAGGCCGAGAGGAAACCTCATTGCTGTCTACAGCTACCTGAAAGAAGGTTGTGGAGAAGTTGGTACTGGTCTACTCTCACAGGTAAAGTGATAGAATGAGAGGGAATGGCCTCAAGCTGTGGTTTAGACCAGTTATTAGGAAATATTTTTTTCCCAGCAAGAGCAGTCAGGCACTGGAATGGGCTGCCAAGGGAGGTGGTGGAGTCACCAACCCTGGATATGTTTTAGAAATCGTTTGGATGTGGTGCTTGGGGCTATGGTTTAGGGTGCACCTTGCAGAGTAGGGATATCAGTTGGACATGGTGATATCGAGGGGCTTTTCCAACCTGAATATTTCTGTGATTCTGATTCAGTCAGTTCTTCAGTCAGGTAATTACATCCAGCCTAAAAATGAAAGTGAAACACTGTTGTCATTACATTTCTTATTGTGAAAGAAATGCCCTTCCTTACATTTAATTTTCTAGGTGCCCGTTTGGTGCAAAAGCCAGAACTTTTATAGAGAGCTGTATCTGAAATGTCATTGCTATACACCCCCTCATCTGAATGAATCGGGGAGCTGCTCTTGATCCCATGTGAATGACCTATCCAGTCTGAAAACATAAAACTCCCTGCAAAATTCACAGTTTTCTTACTCTTTCCTCTCATTCTTCCACCTAGAAAATATGACTGTTCACAGACCTGATTCTCAAAAGAGGCCTACAAATCACATTTCAAGAGCAGTCTCAAAACCAAAATTTGTGGCACATCAGGACATTTGATATCATAAACTAGATCAGGATACAGAATTTCCTCATGTTTGCATCTGTGAGCGTACCCCCTTCAGTTTCAGCTCCTTCATAGGACTGAGAGTAAACTCTAAGTCAGACTGCTGCAAAGAATGGGTTTTAGGAGGAGATGCAGCCCACAGCACAGCCCTGCCTGTCAGCCTCTGACATTTACCAAGGGATGCATTGCACTGAATTACATCCATCAAGAAAGATTCCAAGTAACTACTTACCAAGGTGTAAAACTAAGCCAGGAAGTACTCAGAAGCACTCATTCCTGTGGGTAGCCTGAAAGATAGTACAACTTTTAACAATAATGAACGAATGAGGAAGAAGTTACAGGGGTTATGTGTGTCCCTGGGATCTGCGCTTGTGTCTTGCTGTGGTGGTTTGGGTGTTACCCAGCCCCCCACACTTTAGAAATCACCCAGACTAGACTCAGTCGGCTCTGGAAATTTTAATGAAGCTTATATTTACAGCTGGCACAATTTACAAGCAGATATTTACAGTATATACAGTTATAGACAAAAATATACAAAGTAAAAAGGTAATACACAATCACAACTCCCCTCCCAGAAACCTGAGTCCCCAGGAGGGGCTCCCAACCATCCCCTCACCTTCCCCCTACCACTCTCTACCCTACCCCAGTCCCAAAGAAGAACGGAGGTTCAGCCAGGGGGCTTAAGAAGCAAGGTGAATCAGCCAAAGCAAATGGAGGGTGAGGTTAGAGAGTAAGATGGAGTTCAGCCAGCAGCCCCAAGCTCCCCAGCAGGCAAAGAGCCGAGAGCAAAGCCAAGAGCGAAGTGAGCAAGTGACTTTATCTAATGTTTTGCTTTTCCTTTTTACACATCTCAGCAAGACTATGAGGGAAGTAGACATCACCATTGTTTTAATTTCACAGCCTGTGATCTAGTCCCTCTCACCAAAACATTCTAGCTAGGCTCAAACTAGCACACTTGCACCAGTGCTGAGCAGTGCTGGGCTGTATACACATAACAGAATTGTTCATTAGCTCCCATGGAATGGGCTGCCCAGGGAGGTGGTGGAGTCGCTGCCTCTGGAGGTGTTCAAGAAAAGCCTGGATGAGGCACTTAGTGCCATGGTCTGGTTGACTGGACAGGGCTGGGTGCTAGGTTGGACTGGATGCTCTTGGAGGTCTCTTCCAACCTGGTTGATTCTCTAAGTTTGTTCTTGTTGTAACAAACACTTGCTGTAATTTATAGTCAAACTATCATGTAACAGAGATTTAGGATTGTGCTCACTTGATGATATTGACCTCTAAGTAACTTTTAGGTTGATGGAGGTTTTTTTAACAGACAATGCAAATGATTGATTATATGACTTGTACACAAGAAAACAATTACAGATTAGTAGCAAAAAGGTTAAACATTTGAAAGTATTCAGGTATAGAAGGTAAGACAAAAAAATACTTTCAAACTGCAACAATGAAAAGAAATCATTAAATACCCAAGAATGTTTAAAGTCCAAAGAATATAAATACACATGAAACAGGGCAATTGCTTTCAGCAAGTCTAAACACAAAACTTGCATTGTTCTCCCTAAAATTGTTTTTCAGGCTCATTTAATTAATGGTACACAGCTATGTGAACACTTTCAAACTGGTCTGCAGCAAGTTTCTTGTGATTTAGCTTAAGTCAGTAAGAAATCTACTTAAGGTAAATCAATATAAGCCTTTTGTTAAACAATTTAAGAGTATGTATACGTGAGCTTCAGGATTGTAACTGAATTGATTTATTTAAATGTGAGTTCAATTAAGCAGGTGCAGGTTTTGTATGTGGACAAGGCCTAAAGGTGTGACACATTGTCTTGTCTGCCCTGACTCCAAACATACTTTTCATGTTTATTAGATTTTTAATCTTGTTAATGTTATGGCCTTTTTCCAAAAGGGCAAAATGCCAACTTTATTTATACATCCTGTGATCTATCTCTTGCTCAGAAAAACTATTACCTCTTGCTAATCTTTTAAATACCTGCAATCAAATCCTAAAATAAACTTCACTGATTCAGGTGGCGACAAAACAGCTTAGTTCCCTTACCCATTAGGATAGTAAGTAGTATATTGTTCAAAGGATGGGTTTCTTCATGGTCACTAGTGGTGTCCCTCAAGGGTCAGTGCTGGGCCCCATCATCTTTAACATCTTCATAGATGATCTGGACGTGGGCATCGAGTCAGTCATCAGTAAGTTTGCAGATGACACCAAGCTGGGGGCTGATGTGGCTGGTTTGGAGGGCAGAAGGGCTCTGCAGCAGGACCTTGACCGCCTGGACAGATGGGCAGAGTCCAAGGGGATGGCATTCAATAGCTCCAAGTGACGGGGGCTGCACTTTGGCCACAACAACCCCATGCAGAGATACAGGCTGGGGTCGGAGTGGCTGGAGAGCAGCCAGACAGAGAGGGATCTGGGGGTGCTGATTGATACCCGCCTGAACATGAGCCAGCAGTGTGCCCAGGTGGCCAAGAGAGCCAATGGCATCCTGGCCTGCATCAGGAATGGTGTGNGACCTTATTGCTGTCTACAACTACCTGAGGGGTGGTTGTGGCCAGGGAGAGGTTGCTCTCTTCTTTCAGGTGGCCAGCGCCAGAACAAGAGGACACAGCCTCAGGCTGCGCCAGGGGAAGTTTAGGCTTGAGGTGAGGAGAAAGTTCTTCACTGAGAGAGTCATTGGCTACTGGAATGGGCTGCCCAGGGAGGTGGTGGAGTCGCCGTCCCTGGGGCTGTTCAAAGCAAGATTGGATGTGGCACTTGGTGCCATGGTCTAGCCTTGAGCTCTGTGGTGAAGGGTTGGACTTGATGACCTGTGAGGTCTCTTCCAACCCTGATGATGATACTATGATACTATGATACTATGATACAATCTGACTATTAATAGCAGGCCTATGACTGCTTTGAACACCACTAGTAATGATGAGGTGTTCACCGTTGTGAACCAAGAGAGCTGAGATGGGACTACAAACCCAAAGCTCTTCACTCTCACACAAAACCACACTTGTTGGATCCTGCAGGACACAGCATGAATGTTAACATGGATATGACATTGCTTTAAGATATCAGAATGGTGGGGGACCTCACATGGTTCACACAGATTTCTTCCAGAATACAGCAATGTGTAATAGGCTGCTTAATACATCTAATTACACTTTCTATTAGTGCTCAACACCCCTAAACCCAGAGTAGAGTGTACTATGACCTACCTACTAATTAGGAGAAGCATGATCTTAACGTGGTGTCAGAGACTCTGGATACATGCCCACAGACATGCTTATCTCTAATTGTCTTTGACAGATTGTTCCCTAGCTGACTGCTTCCCAACACAAAGAGGAATCATTCTTTTGTAATGTCACAAGATGCAAGGCACAACTCTAAACATTCCAAAAAACAACAATCATCTCCACAACGAAAGCTGAGCTGATACCGCACCTCTAGCAAGCTTCCTGCCCCCACGTCTCTTGAATACCTGCGAGGTCTCCAGGATTTAGGCCACAGGTAACACACAAAATCAGAAAGATGTGGAAACAGCCCTGTGTATTACTGTGTCCTTCTAAACTCCTGTCCTGGAGTCCTGTATACCCCAAAATTCCTCTCCCTCTGTGGTTTGAATAGGAGAGGAGAAGGTGCGAAAAGACCTGTTTCCCCCCCTGCCCTGCAGGCATGAAGTGGGGGGAGCAAGGGACCCTTCTGGCACAAGGAGTGCCCCGTGCAGATGCCCGCGCTGGAATCGGCTGGGGATTGGCTGTGGTCTTCACACCTAGGAAGTGGTAACTCGGCTGTTTGTCTAGGAAGGGTATAAATATTGGGGGACTTCCCGTCTGGGGGTTCCCACCTTAGAGTTCATTCCCACCTTAGAGTTCTCCCCCGCCTGGATAACTTCTGGAGAAGGAGCTCCTGGCCCTCCAAAAGACAAGCTCCAAAGGATGGCTTCCACCTTAAGCACCTCCTTTATGCAGTTTTATATAGCCCTTTAACGAGCCTCGGAGGCTTCTGAGAGACACAGAAGGGACAAGCATCTGGACTGCCCTTCCATTAAGCCAGCCTGACTCACCTGTGAGTAACTGGCTCAGCCTTATATTAATAAGGGGGATGCTATATTTAATAGCTTAAGCCTTTTCCAACTTCTGACTTCCAAAATACTCAAGTCTACCTATGGTATCCATGTAGATCTTCTCAACCAACTGAACCTGCTAATTACAACTAAATTAATTTCTGTATATAGTTTTGGGGGCGGTTTTGGGGAAAATAAAATAACTCTATTTTTTATATAAATTCCTGACTCGGCCACATTAATTCCCTGCCTCCACGACAACTCCCACACCTTGAATTTAAGTGACAACATCTTTCATGTAAGTAGATTTCTTGAAAGAACTGCTGTTACATTTCCTGGTGTGCCATCAATGTCATCACATTATTCTATGCAACAGCATAAAATAATGCAGAGGAACAAACACTCTTCTCACTCTAGGTTAAATTCAGTGAACAAATGCAAGGGTATATTTCTACTAAAGCAGTTGTGGTTTTGTGAGAAAACAAAAATGTTCCTCTCTTGCATCTTTAATAATAGATAGCCACGAAGCCAGTTACGCAGCCAGTGGAAAACAAAAATAGAAATGAAAAAATAAACCAACAAAAGAAAACCCACAGCAACAATCAATCCGTAGCTATGCCATATATTGCAAATTAACAAGTAGCATCATATTTTAAGGAATATATTCTAAGTAATAACCATTTATACAGAACTGCAAATGTATGCAATACATTACAAGAATCTAAAGACACGTTCCTTTGTCAGGATTGCTTACAAGCTACCAGTTATAAATATTATAATCAGGCTTTTATACTTTTCCTGTCAGTGTGGTGCCGGAGTGCCTTTCTATTAGTCCATTAAGTGACATGAGTAGCATTTTTCTGTCTTTCTGTCCCCAGGTGGAAAATTGCATGTATTTAAAAATAATTAATATCTGACTTTTTTTTTTTAATCTATGATGTGCACACACATTCACTGGCAAATGCAGACAGAACAATATATATCACCTTTTACTGTGTTGAATTTAAAGTACCAGACAAGACTACTGTATCGAAATAAGTATATTTATATGCTGAACTGGTGAGGAACAACAACTAGAAATGTCTTGAGGAATATGTTTTATACCCTTACCAGCAAATATTTTTCATTATTCGCCCTGCAGATTAACCACTGGTGAACACTTTGGATGAATTTTCAAATCTGCTTGGCACTGGCCTAGCTTTGCTTCCAACTGGAAGTTTTATCACGTAGTGTAACGGGAGCAGAGCTGGGCCACTGCTCAGTGCATCTGCAGGCTCCAGGCTCTGAAGGTAGTGTGAGTGTGTAAGCACACCAGAGAGCTCAGGAGTCCCTGACTGGCTGCTCAGGGACCTAATTAATCTGCCCCAGTTCCCTTTCGATCTGATGTTGCTCTTTGTTTCCCTCCATATGCATGAACTGCAAACTTTCTTCCTGCTTCATAAACTGTAGTCACCCATAAAAGTTTGCTGTTTTTCATAGACAGTCACAGTTAACTTTACCACCATAATCCTCACCACTTCCCACTTGACGACAGAACGGAAAACAGAAAATTTCAAATGCTAAAATCTGACACTGAAATTGTGAATTTTAGAGAAAATTTGCATCACCTCCCACACATGGTTACACTGGAGCAAGATCTGTGAGGTACCCAAGGAAATTCTGCCTCCGTATTACCCAGTGTTATTTTATGTATTACACTGACTATTCAGGCCAGTACTTTATTGCAATCCCTTCCTTATCTTTTAATTTCCAAGACACCCAGAGACTTTAAATCTCAGTCAATGGAATCAGGTTTGGGAGGAAAACGATGATGTGGCTGGGCTGGAGGGCAGAAGGGCTCTGCAGCAGGACCTTGACCGCCTGGACAAATGGGCAGAGTCCAATGGGATGGCATTCAATGGCTCCAAGTGCAGGGTGCTGCACTTTGGCCACAACAACCCCATGCAGAGATACAGGCTGGGGTCGGAGTGGCTGGAGAGCAGCCAGACAGAGAGGGATCTGGGGGTGCTGATTGATACCCGCCTGAACATGAGCCAGCAGTGTGCCCAGGTGGCCAAGAGAGCCAGTGGCATCCTGGCCTGCATCAGGAATGGTGTGG
>WAAF01009565.1:64857-102837 GCA_013400475.1 Tricholaema leucomelas | reverse complement strand
TTGGCTACTGGAATGGGCTGCCCAGGGAGGTGGTGGAGTCGCCATCCCTGGAGCTGTTCAAGGCAAGGTTGGACGTGGCACTTGGTGCCATGGTCTAGCCTTGAGCTCTGTGGTGAAGGGTTGGACTTGATGATCTGTGAGGTCTCTTCCAACCCTGATGATACTATGATACCACTATGATACTATGATACTCCAAAATATGCTTTTGTATTGGGACATGACAAGAAGAGCACTTTACAAAGATGCTCATAATTGAATGAACCTGTACAACTTTTTTGACACTGGAAGCAAAGCACGGAAAGCCTAGATCCAGTTTTGAAAAACATAAGTCAGTTCACTTGTCAAAAACAATGAGTCCTTCCCAGCTACTGCGTGCATTCCTGGCATTTCCTTGGGAAATAAGCTCCCAAGAACAGACTACACAAACTGAGAGGGAAGAAAGATTTTATATTATTACATATCTTCTCAGCTACCTTACCTAGATTTCAATAAACAGTAACTACAAAATCTATTTCTGCTTAATGTTTTATGTAGATATCTCCTTTTGCTCTTACAAAAGAAAAATGAAAAAAGCAGGGTGGAGGAAGTGCTTTATAGCAAAGAATCACAAACCCTACAGCAGAAAGATGTGAAGAGCTCCATTAACAGGAAAGACTTTTTAAGAGCGGTTTGAATTATGCAGCAGCCTGACGTTCAGAGTGCATTACGGTGCTGGCGTACACCTTCTAGCAGCCCCATCCCCCAAGCACACCAGTGCAGCCAACTGCACTCATTTTTATTTCCAGAGTCTAAAATGTCCAAGTTTTGAACTTCATTCCTCCTTCACATACCAAGATCTGTTGACAGAATTATATTTTCCATGAGTGCTCTCAAGAAGCATGTCATTATCATCCAGAGTTTTATTGTCACAATACTATCATGACTGGCATCTGCCAAGAACTCCCAAGGTTGACCAGGCAGATTTTCTTACAGATCTCTATCTCCTCTTTCCCTTATATCTATACTGTCATAAGGTCATCTCATCTCTTCCCTTACTCTAATGTGCTTCGCACCATCTTTCTAAGCATCCTTGTGACTATTCCAGTGGTCAAAAGACAGCTTATGTAGTCACTATGCGGGGTTGGGAAAAGCCAAGCAATGACCCAATATGAGCTAGCATCAAGGCTATTCCGCTTTATTGAGAGAGCATCAGGGTTCAAGTTACAGAGGACTAATTTTCTGGTCAGAGTGAGAAAAGGTGAGCATACCCAACATGTAGTGTGGTACATCCAAAGATTAGTGTTTGTATATTCCCCCCACCTGTGGTATCTTTCATGACTTCTGGTTAAGGTGAGTAAAAGGTGACACGTCCAGTATGCAACACGGTGCTGTTAATCTGCATATTCCTCCCCACTTGTGGTTACTGCTATAGCTGAGATTTCCTCCTATCCTGGACACAGTCCCAGGGAGCTGCTTATCAGAAAGCTCAAGGCCACATTCCTTTGAGCTTCTTCACACACAGTTCTGTGACTTACTGCATTCCCAACACTCGGACCTTACATCCAAGGCTTGATTGTACAAGCTTCTAGGAGCTTGTACCCCCTTTCCTTCAGCCAGTTCCCAACATCACTAGAGAGTTATTGTTCACACTGGATGAGGTGACCAAACAGAAAACAAAACAGATTCATTATTCCTGACTTTCCCTCAGTGCATAGGGAGGACAAACATTTAGTTTTCTCTCTTCTGCCTAGCTTTGGGCTTTCATGCAACTCGCAACTTAAGATTCCTACCTTCCTTCAAATTCAGATGAAGTTTAACAGCTGGTTCAAATACCACGAGAGAAAGATTAGCAGAGGAGCAATCAGACAGCTTTCAGCCCTGCCTGCAAAAAACAAAAACACAGAAGAAAAATCAGGACTGCTCAAAAGCTCATCGGCAAGGAAAGGCAGCAACTGTGTGGCACCTTTCTAGCAGAGAAAACTAGAACAATTTCACTGCACTTCCTAATGAGGCTAGATCAGGGTACAGGAGTATATGCAAAATTATCTGTTTCAAAGATCAGAGCTCATCCTGTCCTGTCATTCCCCAACACTTAATATTGCAAATAGGTAACAGCAAAGAACCAGGACAGCAGAGTCATCAGCGTTAAGCTATTTATTATGTTTCATACTGGCTATACTTGTATGCTTTACATCTGCATCTGTTAAATACGGCTCTCATTCTGCTGGGATGCTTATTCGGGATTACAAAGTAATCAAGAAGTGAAAGGGCACATCCAAACGCAGCCAGAGATAATCTCAGAAATGGATTTAAGTCTAAAGATGTTTTGCTTATGTATTTAACTAAGCCAGCCAGCATATGAAGAAAGTCACATAACTGATGCCAAGACTAGGTCCAGAGCAACAGTAGGAATGACACAGCAGTTAAGGGGGCTGATGTCAGATGCAGGGATGGCCAAACTCAGCTGGGGATTATCTGCAAGTTTCTCTCATGCCTGAAGGAAAAGCATTGTGGCACAGGGCCAGCAGGATATTGATATACACAAACTTTGTTCACCCAAGATAGCTTGAGAGAAAAACAAACAGCACTTGAATAGACTTTTTTTTTAAATAATCTTTGTTGATCCACCTTTAAACATTCTGTGCCTCCCTAAAGCACAGAAAATACTGATTGCCTGCTATCTAGAGTTTTGAGAGGAAAATGCAAAACACAACCAAATTCTGGCAAAATCCCCAACCAGTAAGAATAAAAGTAATTAACTCCTTAAAAACATACTTTAGATTGCTCATAGTGTACAAAGATTTAATAATGTTAACATCACTGGACCTCATCCTGGTCTGGATGAAGAAACAAGACATTTTTAACTGACCTTAACTAAAGCTTAACCTGAATGACCCCCAGCAACTAGGCTAGTTGACTATTTATACACTCTAATCCTGCTTCTTTAACAAGGGTGTTCAGATCAGCTTTGGACTGAATGTGCAGTGAGACCAGGCATGCTGAAACACATGGAGCCCCAGGACACCCTTACTGTGAGTTGCAGAGCCTTTCCCACTGGAGCCTCAGGACCCATGCTCTGCCAGTCTGTGCTCACCACTTGAACCTGGTAATCTCTGAACTGCCTGTAAAGTACTATTAATCATCTTACTTTTGACAGTTTGTTGTCAAAAACTGTTGTGGGAAAAAAAAAATCTTACTAGAATCCATAGTTTTATATTATTTTACAGATACATAAAAGATTACATTAAAACATCCCAATATCATTTAATCATCTTCATACTCAAAGATTATTTCTTTCCCTATTGTGGCCACACTCAATTAAAAGACAACTTCAAACTAGAAAAGAGCAGATTTAGATGGCATGTTAGGAATAGGATCTCTACAATGAGGGTGGTGGAACACTGGAACAGGTTTCCCAGGGAGGTAGCTGGGGAGCCTTCCCTGGAGATATTCAAAGTGAGGACAGAGAGGGCTCTAGGCAACCTGATCTAGTTGAGGATGCCTCAGCTGGTTGCATGGACATTGGACTAGATCATCTTTGGACATCCCTTCAGCTTGGACCATTCAATGATTCTAAATCTCTGCTGCAAATACATGATAATCAAACAACATGATTAAAGTATTTGGGTAAAGATATGTTAATTCCAATGTTACATTAAGTCTGGTGGCAAACTAAGATGATATTCTAGAAAGTCAATGGCCATACAAATGTATGAGAAAATGTTTAATATGGAATTTTAGCTTTTTACTTACCTTCACTAACCCAATAAATTCAAGTCAATTATAACCAACTAAATAAATTCTTTGGTGGTCAGTGGTCAGTTTGGTGACCAAATAACCACAACACTCAAGATACTGTTCCTATTTTGCCAAAGGGGGCTAAATACAAAAATACATAAGAAATTAAACCCCCCCACATGAATGAAGAATCTCATGTACGCTTATTCAGTAAACAGTTCCTGCTACACTTTTACACTCAACAGATTACATGTAAACCATGTTTGGACTGGATTACTCTGCTTTTAAAAGATAAAGCAGATATTTCAACCTCAGCTCCATTCATTAGTGAGCTTTTTGAATTAGACTCCAAAGCTACAATAATTAAAACCATATGTAGAGCAGAGATGTGTCGCTTTTTTATGTTATGTTACATCTTCAGCACTCTTATAAGCTCAGTCTGCCTGATGTGAGTCTTAATTTTCTACTCAATCTTAGGCTGAGTCCCACTGGGAAACTGAGATATTGTGATTATTAAGAAAAGCAGAGCAAGAAGGGATTAAAGACTCCCTGCTAATGAGTAGAAAAGAGAGATGTGCCAATCTACAGTGTAGTATCTCTAAATCGAGCTGCCAAACGGTAAACAAGAATAGGAAATAAACTATTCTTCATTACAAAGACATCTTTAGATGTTCCTAGGTACTAAGTGCAGAAGGAACAAAAATCACAGAATCGCTCTGGTTGGAAAATTCCCTCAGGATGACCAAGTCCAACTGACATCCCAACTCTACAAGGTGCATCCTAAATCATATCCCCAAGCACCCTAACCAAATGACTTTTAAAAACAAATATTGGTAGAAAGAGAGAACCCCACAGCAGTCATGCACAAATCGGAATTTATGTTCTGACTATTTTCCTTACAGCTTTTGACAGAGCAAATATAACCCAGACATCTGGCATACCCCATTAAACATTTGAGAAGACATGAATAATGAAGGTCCAGTAAGATACTGTTAGCTTTGTTCATTTTCTGTCTACTTACCCCAGCTGATTAAAATAAGGAAGACAATTTGGCTTTTCACTGAGAAGGAAAGCTGTTTGCCTGTGGAGCTGTGCTCAACAACAAAAGCATTGAACTGATCAAAAAGATCACCCTCAGCAAGTTTGCAGATGACACCAAGCCATGTGGCACAGTCAACTTGCTGGAGGACAGGGATGCCATCCAGAGGGACCTGGACAGGCTGGAGAGGTGGGCTCAGGCCAGCCTCATGAAATTCAAAGAGGCCAAGTGTACGGTCCTGTGCCTCAGTTGCTGCAGTTCCATGCACAAATCTAGGCTGGGTGGCAGATGGCTGGAGAGCAGCACTGAGGAAAAGGACCTGAGGGTCTGGGTTGATGAAAAGCTCAACATGAGCCAGCAGTGTGCACGTGCAGCCCAGAAAACAAGTGTGACCTCGGCTACAGCAAGTGTGACCTCAGCTGCAGCAAGAGAAGCATGGACAGCAGGGCAAGGGAGTACTGTGTACAGTTCTGGAGCTCCCAAAACAAGAAGGACATGGAACTGTTGGAGCCAGTCCAGAGGAGGCCACGAAGATGATCACAGGGCTGGAACACCTCTCCTATGAGGACAAGTTACAAGAGTTGGGGCTCTGCAGCCTGGAGAAGAGAAGGCTTCGAGGAGACCTTGGAGTAGCCTTCCAGTATCTGAAGGGGGCCTACAGGAGGGCTGGGAAGGGACTATTTACAAAGTCTTGTAATGACAGGATGAGGGATAATGGGTTTAAACTGGAAGAAGAGAGATTTAAACTAGATGTTAGGAAAGGGTTCTTTCAAGTGAGGGTGGTGAGACACTGGCACAGGTTCTCCAGGGAGGTTGTGGCTGCTCCCTCCCTGGAGCTGTTCAAGGCCAGGTTGGATGAGGCCTTGAGTGACCTGTTCTAGTGGGAGGTGTCTCTGCCTATGATGAGGGGCTGGAACTGGTTAAGCTTTGAGGTCCCTTCCAACCTAAACCATTCTGTGATTCTATGATTCCATGATCAGCAACTCTGCAAACAAAACGTTTATAAGTTACAGTTTTCTAGAGTTATTTGATGTGCTTATTGGGTCTTTAACCTCCAGAAACTCTGACTTACATTCCTTGTATTCTCAGAATCCTAACTTCACATAACTTAAAAAAATTACTAGTATTACAAAGAAAAATGTCTTTGAAGGTTAGCCTTAATGGCAACACTTTACAAAGACTGATACTACAACATCAGGTAAATTGTTTTTGTTTGCAGTATTGTTGAACAGAGACCACCTTCTCATCAGACCTTAGAACACCTTACAAAGGAAGAAAAATTCCTTAGATGGAGAAAATTAGAGAGGAAAATCAAAGAATGCCTAAAGTAATTAATTATTTTAGTACCACAGAGGTGTCAGTACTAAATATTTTTTAACACTCACATTTTTGCAATACAATATTTATAAATTACCAAGAGGAACACGGTGCTACTTGACAATTAGCACAAAGACTGCTGGAGATGCAGACCTGCCTACATCTACCAAATGATTTCAAAGTATCCTTAAAGTACATTTGGCAATCTGGAAAACAAAGAGCATCCTGACCTTGCCTCACACAAACACAGAATTATCTGCGACTCAAAGAAGGTGGAAGAAGCAAAAAATAACAAAACCAACACATTCTTCTCTGTGCAAACTGAAGCTAGTGTTGGGTGACAACAGGCACTCATGTCAAATCAGTCAGGGAATGTACATCACAGTTCTTCATTGTCTCTTACAGTAGGTCTTGTAACTTGTTCCAACATTCAACCAAGTGGCACAACAGAACGCGCAAAACTTGAGTTTTAGCTCTGGAAGCACAGAGTCATGAATGTAGCCATGTTTACTACTAACACCAGACTGTAGGATTAGAGGAAACCTTTGT
The DNA here is from genome assembly GCA_013400475.1 of Tricholaema leucomelas. Classification (NCBI taxonomy): domain Eukaryota; kingdom Metazoa; phylum Chordata; class Aves; order Piciformes; family Lybiidae; genus Tricholaema lacrymosa; species Tricholaema leucomelas. Next base: position 96,215 of record WAAF01009565.1, on the reverse strand, counting down.
AGTCACCTAAAATTAGTATTCCTATAAATACCTACCAAGATAAAAGTAGATGCTCTAGTCTCACTCAGAGTTCCTGCTTAAGCCTGTAAGGACTACAGACGTCACATTTTCCACCATGTATTAGCTTCATACTTCACGAAGTCTGTTACACTATAAGCAATCCCTCATGCCTTTGTTTCCTACCCAAATATTGTTTTCTCACACCCTGATTACCAATATCTATGTTGCTCCAACTATCAGTGATTTAAGCTCTTGATGTTCAGATCTCTCAGTCTGTGCATCATCTGCACACTGTGTCACTAATGATGTTTATCCCAAGCCAATGACCTGTGCCTGCCTGATAATTAGCCATCACTTCTTCAGCCACTCTTCATTCATTCAGCATATACTAGGACCACTTTGAATTGTTCTAGCTGCTTTATCAACATTCTTTGCCCTCCCAACTCCCCCTTTGCCATTAAAAAATCCTCCCTCTATCAATAGCTCTCTTATGTATCAACCCAAACTGTAATCTCATGACAAGCATGTCATATCAGCTTTACAGAACCTGTGTTTCACAAGTCTAGCAATTATCATTACCCTTATTTAATTCTTTATAATTAAGTCCTAGATCAGCCATGCCATTATTTTGCCTAAGATAGATGTCAGTCTGACAGGCCTATAATTACCATTGTTATCCCTTTCACCCTTTCAAAATATTGGCTCAACAATAGATTTCTTCTCATCTTCTGGAATTTTCCAGTTTCTATTTTACTGAAAAGCAACAGCAATGGTCCACTGAGCTACTCAGACAGATTTTAAGTATTTGGACACCTAATACAAAGAAATGCTGGGTTTGAAAGGTCCCACATTAGCAGCCTGTGTCCATTTTCATCCTTGTTAATTCTTCAAAAAAGATATTTCAGCTTCAGCATCATCATATGCCTATCACCCTGTTTCTTTTCCACAGAGAAGCAGGAAGATCACCAAGAATTTTAAACTATACACATTAGCCTGAATTAGGCTCCAGCTGTCTTGGGAAAGGCAGCAAGTGAGACAATAAGGGAGAAATAGATGGAACTCCTGCTAAAAGAAAGAAAAGGGTTGCAAGGGGAGATCAGCAGTCTTGGAGAAGCCAGAAAAGGCAAAGAAGTTTTGTTTCCCAAGGTAAGGACTAGTAAAAAAAAACTAGGGATTTGAAGAGAGAGATGCAATTTGGTGGCTTAAGGTGTAAAATCTGTAGGCATAAATGAAAATCCATTCAAAATGAATCCCTACACACTTAAGTAATGAGTTTTCTCATGTCATCTATTACCACCTCACAGCTCCTAGGCTGCCACCAACCCCCTATCTGCTTCTGCTCAATCAACAATCTCCCCGCTTGTACTCTCTCTGGGCCTCCTAAATCCACTCAGATGAGGTTGCAGAACAGCCTTTAGGGTTTTTTTTTTTGCTAAAAAAGGCAGACAGGTCAGCAAAGAATTCAGAAAAGTAGTTGGTTAAATATTTAACAGAAAAGTTTACCTCATTGTTGCACACCTTTCTGCCTTTTCCACAGAGTAACAAGCTAATATCATCCTTGGAATTCTTTTCCTCTTGAACAAAACTTCATTTGAAGTCTTTAATTCCAGTGGTCACAGGCTTCTCCTTGTGTCCTGCTGCTTCCTTTACAAATGTCTTCATTTCCTAACGTCTCATTTATATTCATTTATTCATTGTTATCATCATCCCTTTTCCCCCCATTTGTTTCATTATATATTACAGCTGCTTTCTCTGTCCCTGTAAACCAGGCAAGTTTTCAACTGCTGGATATTGTTCACTAAAAAATGCCAATGAACTGACCCTGGGATGTTTCGCTCGAGACATCCCTATTTTGATAAATCTTTTGTCAAACCCAGCAGAGGACTCAGATGGGATTAGGGCCACGAAGATGCTCAAAGGGCTGAAGCACCTCTCCTATGAGGACAAGCTACAAGAGTTGGGGCTCTGCAGCCTGGAGAAGAGACGATTTCAAGGAGACCTTGGAGTAGCCTTCCAGTATCGGAAGGGGGCTGACAGGAAGGCTGAGGAGGGAAGGCTTTACAAGGTCTTGTAATGACAGGTCAAGGGGTAATGGGTTACAACTGGAAGAAGGGATATTCAGACCAGATGTTAGGAAAGGGATCACTGGCACAGGTTGCTCAGGGAGGCTGTGGCTGCTCCTTCGCTGGAGGTGTTCAAGGCTAGGTTGCACAAGGCCTTGAGTAACCTGTTACAGTGGGAGGTGTCCCTGCCTATGGCAGGGGGTTGGAACTGGATAATCGTTGAGGTCTCTTCCAACCTAAACCATTCTATGATTCTGTGATACCTTAGGATTGCCATGGGGTCACACACCACTCTGGGTTCCTGGTTCTGGGGTAAGTCAGCCAAGTGCAATGACAAAAGTGTTTAATTACCAAATGAAATTAACAAACAACAACAACAAAAACATCACAAACCCACCAAAAAAATAAACAATAAACCAGAACCCAACAACAAACATACTCCCAAAAATCCACAAACCACACCACATTCAAAGAGAAAAGGAGCAAGAGAAGGCCTTGGAGGAACAGGATCAGGTACAACAGTTTGAAACTGGAGCAGGGTAGAATCACTTTAGACATAAGGAGGAAGTTCTTTACAATGACAAAATTCTGGAACAGGTTGCCCAGAGATGTGGTTGAGACCCTGCCCCTGGAGACATTCAAGATCAGACTCAGTGTGGCCCTGGGCAGCCTGCTCTAGTTGGTGATGTCCCTGCTGACTGCAGAGGGGTTGGACAAGATGACCTTTGAGGGTCTCTTCCAAGCCAATGCAATCTGTGACTCTGTGATTCGTTCAAACTCTTTTGAAGCAGAGACATCTAAACAGGAGCTGCAAAATCACAAAACAATACAGCAGGTCTTAGTATCCATTTGTCTGCATTAGCAGTGCTTGCTCAGTTCTCCATGGCTCACTCAATTCCAACATTCTGTACTTTTATATTTCTTCACCTAACTCCTGGAATGTGTCTGGAAGTGACGGGCTTCTCTGCGGGTGAGAGTGACTGACAGGTGCTGTGCAGGCACGTGTGTAATGAATGTCACAGACAACACGGAGGCCTCCTCAGAGAATGCCACTGGGAGAGACAGCTTGTCTTCTGGCAGTTTGTAAATAGAAATCCAGTGGGAGTTACAGGGATTTGAGTTACCAGTCACTTTAGTCCTGCCTGCTCTCTACGGGAATCAGCAGAATAAACAAGTACTTTTCATCACAGCATTCCCCATCCACAGTAAAGACAGTGTCTATTCAGAACAGACTGTTACAAAGGATAATCTCCCTTTTGTTTCACCAACACCCCAGCTGCGCCATTACAACTGCAGTTACGGCCAGATAGTTCTCACACACCTAGATCTCCACGAGATGCATTTTTACAGCGTGCCTATCCTGCCCTCTTTCAAACAGAGCACACATGCCATGCACAAATGGTGGACAGGATCCTGAAATCAAACATCTTTAGGGAGTAATAACACAAAGACGACTGCTGCTGTTTATTTCACTCAGCGACGCCTGATCTTGAGCAAACAGTTTGCCAAGGGCTCCCTTCCACATCAATGCTGGGGACACGCTTTCAATATAAATTGTTCCCATTCAGAAGCATCGACTACATTCTGCATTTATCAGAGCTCTTCTACTTTTTCTCCTTTTTCTTTCTTTTTGTTTCTTTGCTTGGGTTTGTTTTCTTTTGTTTCTCTTACTGCACGTTTCCATCAGGAGAGCAGAAGAGCAAAGATGAGCAGCGATACCTAGAGTTTTATTCAGGAAAGCCTTGGGACACAAACACAGTTGTTACCTTTTGGTCTGCATCTCCCTAAGACAGCTGACAGGCACAAGAGAATTGTATCCTCTAAGGCTGTACTCAGGAACTGGCAGCTGACACAACAGCACATACACCTTCAGAACAGTATCTGCGTCACTGTGAATGGCTAAGAGGCAAAAAGCCAGCAGGTGGCACTCAGAAACATGTACTGGTGCCTGGATAAGGCCACGATCCTGTGCACTACAAGTGCCAGCTCTTTCTCAGCACTATGCTGTCTACATAACCAGACAGAGAAAAGAAACAACCAAACAAGAAAAACAAATTCCTACTATGCAGAGAGTCTGATATTTAATCGAACATCAGAGAAACATCCATTAACTTAGTCCTAGCTGCAATACTGTGTTAATGTCATCTCCAAAGTCACACTCACAAGACCTGGCCAAGGAAATTCACATCCTTTGGTCCATTTTCCCCTCTGCACACCAGTGTCATTTGCCTGCACAAAGGAGATTTCCATGCATGATCACGTTTCTTCAGTCTTGAGAGGGAACAAATTGTGTCAGCATTCTGCGACAGAAACCTGCTGGTATGGGACTGGTATCTTTTTCCGCTGCCTTCAGATTTGTGGTGAAGCACCTGAACATCAGCAGGCAGTTGTACCTGTTCACTGAAAGTGATGATCAGCGTTCCAATATTTTTGCTGCTCTGCTTTATTTTGACTTGTAGCCATTTGCTAAAATTAGCATGTGTCCAGGCTCAAAACTGAAGCTCTCATCTTCCATTGCCAGACATTTAGCTCTGATTTAGTAATGATTAAACCAAAGTTGCTTCGCTTTGTGAAAAAGCATCACTAATGGCCACCAGCTTCCTCTGTCAATAAATAAGAAGTCAGTGCTGCCTGTCATTCCCTGAAAGACACTGAACCCAAGCCTGCCACTTTAAGCACAGGTCTCATTATATATTCTCTTTCTTCCACACAGCCTGTTATCAAAATAGACTTCCTTTCATATTTCTCAGTTTTTAAAAGTTTAAAACTCGACATTTACAGGTTGAGTTTTGGGGTTTGGGTTTTTTTTTCCCTTCCCTTAATTAGACTCCCTGGAAAAAAAAAGACCTCAAAAAAATGTGCAAGGTTGGGTCACATTGCTAAAATTTAAGCTCCTACATTTTCACAGTTCCTTCCCAAGGCTATACCTGACAATTTACGGAAGACTTTATACATAGGTCATTAAGAACAAAGCCCATGCTTAATACTCTTTCTAAAAGGCTAGCCATGCCACTGATTCCCAGATCAAGCAGGCTCTTAAAGTGGTGAGGCTGACAAGATATTCAGAGAACCCACAACAGGGATGAAGTAGAATAATGCTTACATCTCTTTCTTTTTTAATATGAGACCTATAGTTCAGGGCATACTCAGCACAAAAATCACAAATAAGCATATCCCTTCTCACCGCCAAGAAATCCAGTCAGAGCAAAACTTTTAATTGAGGTATATACAGCACAGTTTCTGAGGTAAAACTATAAGCTCAGAAGTAGTTTGAGACATGAGAACAATTCATACAGTGCTTCAAAATCCTTCAGACCTCAACTACAGAGTCAGCATTGCTGAACGTGTCTCCTGATAAGAGGGGGAAACACTACATGCTCAGATTTAATGTATGTGATCCAAACCTGTATTTCACACATTCACAGAATGTCAGGGACTGGAAGGGACCTCGAAAGATCATCCAGTCCAACTCCCCTACCAGAGCAGGATCATCTACAACAGATCACACAGGAACATGTCCAGGTGGGTTTTAAGTATCTCCAGAGAAGGAGATTCCACAACGCCCCTGGGCAGCCTGTTCAAGGGTTGTCACCTTCAAAGGGAAAAAAAATTCTCCTCATGTTTAACTGAAACTTCCTGTGGCTCAATTTCCACCCATTGCCCCTTGTCCTGTCGCAGGGTATCATCAAGCAGAGCCTGGCTCCATCCTCCTGGCACTCATACTTTACATATTGGTAAACAAGAATGAGGTCACCCCTCAGGCTCCTCTTCTCCAAGCTGCAGAGCTCCAGCTCCCTCAGGTGCTCCTCATAACAGAGAGGTTCCACTCCCTTCGTCATCTTTGTGGCTCTGTATTCCCTCTAAATGACCAGATGAGAAATTTCAGAGGCATTTTTTTTCCAGTCCTCCCCACAAGAGGAATAAATATAGCACACATTGCTAAACTGCTTCTGTTCTACTGCTTTTACTAAAATGATTACACTCTGTATATTTCCAGACAGACCATGGGGATATATATATATATGTTATTAACTCTAGTTCAACACTCGGATGAATACATAAATAATTGTAGCTTAAGGAATTTGGTAGCTGGCCTTACAAATTGCAGACTATTTTGGGGTAAGCCAGACCCAAACTTTACAATCCTGATTAAATGAGAAGATCATTTTCTTCACCATTGAATCAGAGCTCTGCTATAACAGTCAGATTTCAAAAGCAGTGCTGAGAAACTGTCAGCCTGAAAGGAATTCTCACACATTTCAGACTTCATGTTTTGCAGTTTTGACTTCAAGGATATTACTGTTCCAATTACTCTGCTGCTTTTGTCTGACATAAAATTTTAATTTAGATAAGGTGAAACAAATAAGACACTGAAATATTTATTTTTATTATAAAAGAGAACAAAGCAACTTTTGTGTTTGTATTTCCTCTTCCCCGTAATTTCAAGGAGGTAGATTCTGTCACGGAGAAATCACTCATGTTGCTGTTTGATTACGTACTTTGCTTATAGCTATAAATTAAATATCAAGTACAAGTGAACTGCACTTTAAACATTAATCAGAAATCACATACCTATTGTACAGTGGATGGCAGGAAGGGCTCTACGTTGATCTGAGTGGATTAATTCATTCTGGCTGACTTAATTACACAGCTTAAAATATTTTCTCTGCCTGCTTCAGGAGATTAAGAAACATTGCTATACATTAATGAACTCAAACCAGCAGAACACACTGTAGCTAGTTAACACCCTGCCCAATAGTTGAGTAAGGCCATTTCTGTGCAAAAAGCCCACCCCAGAATCTATTTTGTTGTCTTTGTCTAGCTTCAAACCAGGAACACAGACAAAGACATATAGTGGCTTTCCAGTATTTGAAGGGAGCCTACAGGAAAGCTGGGGAGGGACTATTTACACGGTCTAGTAATGTTAGGACAAGGGGGAATGGGTTTAAGCTGGAAGAGGGGAGATTTAGACTGGATGTTAGGAGGAAGTTCTTTACAGTGAGGGTGGTAAGACACTGGCACAGGTTGCCCAGGGAGGTTGTGGATGCTTCCTCCCTGGAGGTGTTTAAGGCCAGGCTGGATGAGGCTTTGAGCAACCTGCTCTAGTGGGAGGTGTCCCTGCCTATGGCAGGGGCTTGGAGCTGGATGATCCTTGAGGTCCCTTCCAACCTAAACCATTCTATGATTCTATGATTCTATGATATATGTACCTATATATACCTATATATACATATATACCTATCTATATATTTACTATGCATTAAGCATCTGCACTTGGAAATACTTATCTGTTGGCACCCAGCACTATGGAAAAATCCACATCCCCTTCCTAACTGTCCTACTGAGTTAAGTATTCAGGATTTGGCTGCGTGTCCACAAAGAAAACTTAACAACTACTTAAGGCTGTGGACGTTTTCATCCTGGGATAAGCAACAACTCTTCATCACTGTCAGTGATAGTAGCTTGAAGCTCAGCTCCCTCTTTATCCTGATGATAATTTCTAGTTAAATGTGAAGATATCAGAGTTTTTGTGATAACTGTCTTGATTCAAGAAGCAGAAAACCAGCAGAATCAAAACCTTAGCACAGTGAATTGTATTAGAAGCTTCTGCTGCATAACAAGGGATTTTTTTTCTCAGTTGCAAATGGCTACAAGCACATGATATATAGGCTTAGAGAATTCTAAAATGGAAAGCATTCTAAAGTTATGTGAGGTTTAAGGCAGTTCCTCTTTCTCTGCCTTTTTACAGAAAGTTTTCTGAGCCTTAGACAGCAAATGACATATGTGTCAGAATATCTTTTCACAGGCTGTGTCTGTACATAAAATGTTGACATTTGGAGAAAAATATTATTTCTTTTAATCAGATTTGTATCAAAGAAGTAGAGTCCTTCATTTGAAGATGAGTGACTATAATTAGATGGTTCTCTAAGCAAAACCTCCTACTCCCCCAGTTTTTGATACAACTATAAGTTATTTACTCATAGAATAAGCCCTGCAGCAAGTTAATGAGATGCACAATAAATGCATCATTAATTTATGCTAGATACTACTCTGTTCCCTTCATATCTATTGCCATTATCCTCCCACAGCACTCAAGCTAATTCTAATTGATGGTTTCCATCAGCAAATCATAAAACAATATACTCCAGACTACAGTGATAAAAAACATAGAGTGAAGCAGTATGCTCTAAGAGAACACCACACTTTGTTATCTTTATGGTGCAGAATGAAAGGAATTAGTTAAAGAGTTCTGTGCAAGTCTTTCTCATTGCTTTTATGATAATAAGAAGATAGCCCTTATTTGTTTTGATTGGGTGGCACAAATGCATTGTCCTGTTACAAATTATTGATTTGGTTGAAAATCAGTAGTTGCCTGATTTAATACCTACAGGTGTTTCCTTCTGATAGTTTACATTTGCAATTTAAATTGCATTTAGACAGCTTAAATGACTAATCTCCAACTCATAGCCACACATCTCTACAGAAAATAGAAACCCAGTGTCAAACACCTTTCTTTGTTGGATACATTATTGGTGAAAAAATGGTTATTTGTCCTACTAGATGGATAAACAATCACAAAGTTTTAACAGGAGCAGAAGCTGAGGAGGGAGAAAAGGAGGTTTTACAAGTTGCTCCAGTAAATGTTTGTCAACAGTCCCAAACACTGCATGTTTTGTCTGCATGCAGAAACGATTTTGTGCTCTCACTGAAGGACAAGAAAGGAGTTGCAGCTTATTTTGGGCTGATCTGTGGTGCTGCAAGCTGTCAGGGCACAGAGAAAGCAATGAGGACAATGTTCAATGAAAACACCACAGAAATAATCTATTTTTTATATATTTTTTTTATCAGAAAACACAATTTTAGGGCAAAGACCTTTCCATTAATGTCTGTTGAGATCTTGCAGCCTCTGTATATGTCAAAGATCTGTTTTTTTCCTGAATGCCTAGTAATAAGCAAAAACCCCAAACCTCTTGTTTTGAGATGTCATGTTCCCTTCAAGTTACTGTCCTGTAGCCAGCTTGAAAATATAGCTGAAAGCACAACTGAAGAGATGCAACCAGGTAAGTCTTCCCTCATAACCTGCATGAGGAACGATTTAAGGATTTAATGGATACACAACAGTGTATCTAAGTCCAATTTTAAGTGTTCACTCAAAGCAGTAATTAAAAATCTCCTCTCCAATTACACTGTATCAACAACCAAAATTCCTGCTTCCCAGCTCCTGTATCCGAAATGCTCCCTCCTGCAGTTAATCCCAAACAACTGGGGCAGGGTACGCAGAGAAAGAACTGATGTTTCACTCTGCCCTTGGGTTTTGCTCTGAGCACAATTGATCCTACGCCTTGTACACTCCGAATATTATCTTTTCTGGGTGTGTCTGTCACCACACTGTACTTTCAAGGAGAAAGGCTGTGACAGAGCATTCAACTTGAGGGATCCAGCAAAGAGGTGAAGCCCACTTGCACAGAGCGCTGTGATGCTTAGGAACCCAAGCTCTTGACCTTTTTCAAATATTAATTCACTGCCACGTGGGTATAACCTGCTGAGTGACATTACAGCCAGGCTCTATTGCTCCATTCAAGCAAGTATGACCCTAAGAGACGCACGTGAATGAAAAGGGAGCAAAAGCATAGTTGTTACCAACCCAAGCCTCCATCAAACCACCAGGAGAGCTCCAGACTTACAGAATAACCAGCAGCCAGCCAAGAGGTTTGAACAAACACCAGCAGGATGCCATTCAGGGGAACAAATGCCACTTCTTGAAAAACAGATCACAGGCTGCTGGGGAGTCCACAGCCACCAAGCCACACTGTAAGCGGCCACAGGCGCTGACTCTTTGGTCAAAGTATCAAAGGAGCTGCAAAGGAGAATAGGACTCTAAAGGCTCACAGAGACAGAAGGTAGTCATATCAGTTACTACCATGAGAGGAAGTATTGTGCATGTGTCATTCACTTTTAGCACCTAGTTAATATGTTAAAGATATTCTTGAGTACTACTTATAATTTTTTTTTTACTTCTGTTTCAATGCCCTCTGACAACCTTGAAAATCCATTGTCTTTCCCTATTAATTTTGTCCTCTTCTATTTGACACACTCATTTATCTGAGTTTCTTAGCAAGGCTCAAATTGATATCTTTTGCTTTCCCTCTCTCTTCTTTGTTTGGGAAGTCTGACTTGCTTCACTTACAGAAAATAAAATATCTTGGAGTAAACAGCACAGCACACTATGAAGAATTCAGCACAGTATCACAGTATCACAGTATCATCAGGGTTGGAAGAGACCTCACAGATCATCAAGTCCAACCTTTTACCACAGAGCTCAAGGCTAGACCATGCCACCAAGTGCCACGTCCAACCTTGCCTTGAACAGCTCCAGGGACGGCGACTCCACCACCTCCCTGGGCAGCCCATTCCAGTGTCCAATGACTCTCTCAGTGAAGAACTTTCTCCTCACCTCGAGCCTAAATTTCCCCTGGCGCAGCCTGAGGCTGTGTCCTCTCGTTCTGGCGCTGGCCACCTGAGAGAAGAGAGCAACCTCCTCCTGGCTACAACCACCCCTCAGGTAGTTGTAGACAGCAATAAGGTCACCCCTGAGCCTCCTCTTCTCCAGGCTAAACAATCCCAGCTCCCTCAGCCTCTCCTCGTAGGGCTGTGCTCGAGGCCTCTCACCAGCCTCGTTGCCCTTCTCTGGACACGCTCAAGCATCTCAATGTCCCTTCTAAACTGGGGGGCCCAGAACTGAACACAGTACTCAAGGTGTGGTCTAACCAGTGCAGAGTACAGGGGCAGAATGACCTCCCTGCTCCTGCTGGCCACACCATTCCTGATGCAGGCCAGGATGCCACTGGCTCTCTTGGCCACCTGGGCACACTGCTGGCTCATGTTCAGGCGGGTATCAATCAGCACCCCCAGATCCCTCTCTGTCTGGCTGCTCTCCAGCCACTCCGACCCCAGCCTGTAGCTCTGCATGGGGTTGTTGTGGCCAAAGTGCAGCACTCGGCACTTGCAGCCATTGAATGCCATCCCCTTGGACTCTGCCCATCTGTCCAGGCGGTCAAGGTCCCGCTGCAGAGCCCTTCTGCCCTCCAACCCAGCCACATCAGCCCCCAGCTTGGTGTCATCTGCAAACTTGCTGATGACTGACTCCATGCCCTCATCCAGATCATTTATGAAGATGTTAAAGAGGATGGGGCCCAGCACTGATCCCTGAGGGACACCACTAGCGACCAGCCGCCAGCTGGATGTGGCAGCATTCACCACCACTCTCTGGGCTTGGCCCTCCAGCCAGTTCCTCACCCAGCACAGTGCTGCCATCCAAGCCGTGGGCTGACAGCTTAGCCAGCAGTTTGCTGTGGGGGACAGTGTCAAAGGCCTTGCTGAAGTCCAGATAGACCACATCCACCAAGCGCCTCCCCACATCCACCAAGCGGCTCACCTTCATCTCAGCTTCCCACGGCATGATCAGGAACTGAAGAATGCCACAAAAGGGTGTATCTGTAACAGCTGCCACTAAATAACAGGTAAGGAAATAAAAGGATATTCAAACAGCTTGGATCCAGGTATCCTAGTCTTAAAATTTGTATTGCTAAGTAAAAACTGAGAACACCCAAAGTCAACTCAAGCAAGCCAGGGTTTCCACTATGGAATTAAAGCAGAAAAATCCAAAGCTACAGTCCTGAAATTCCTAACTCAGCATCTGCCTAACCTGAAAGTGGCTAACAGTTATATACCCCATGTCAATTTCCAAGAGATGTTCTTTTATATATTAATGTTGTTTCCTAAGCTGACAGATGCTTTCCATGCTCAGAACTGCCTCACTTAAAAAGAGTTTTAAGGCAAAGCAGTATGCAAGCAATCACACTTATGCCCTATGAGTGACCTAATCCAATATGGTGTTTTAGCATACCGTTTAAACATCCCAGCTTGGACACCTGGTGAGAGGGTCTGTAGATACCTACTTTGGCAAACAAGTTACGTGGCAAAGCTCCCCTAGCATTCAGTGACAAAGGCAAATCAAAGCTAAAAGCAGAAAAGCCCTGAACTGAATTCAGGAAGTCTGTCTTTGCTGACAACTGCAGAAGCCTGGCTAGACAACTCCGATGATTACATTAAACACCTATAGTAAAGTGCTAATGTCAAGCGACACAAACAGTTCCCCTTTGTCCTAAAATACGAGATGGTGAAAACAGCATTCAGTAACCTTTCATTTAGTATCTCAAGCCCTCTTCTCTGAGCAGTTTAGGTCTTGTGGCCACTGACTGTTGAATGTAAATTGCACAAATACTGCTGTAAGCAGAGAGAAGATGCTGATAGCCCTCCTTCTCCAGGCGTATTTCAGCAATGTGAGTCATGGTCTCACTTCTCTTATCTCTTTTCTTGTGACTGTTAAATGCTTTTCTACACAGTGGATCAGCTTCAAGGGCAAAGTTAAGATTGCTGATTGCAGCCCGACTCAGTTTATGATTCACATCACTTTCCTGGTGATAAAGAGAATATGCCTGACGCAAAGCAGCAGCTCTATGACTATCACTCCTGCCCAGCTCTGTTTTAGAAATATACATAGTCACTTCTTAAAGAAGCTGCTTAGAAGCCTTTACCACTAGGAAATACTTCTTTAGGGTGGAGGTGGCACAAACAGAGATGTGTGCATACAGCTCTGAATAATATGACAATGAGTAAGAAGGTGCGATTTCATTCTGTGATTTTTCAGTCATTTAATGCACCATGCACAGAACATAGGATCATAGTTTGTTGCCCAAGGATCTGTTTGCAGCACAGACCTTGCAGATACTTATACTCTTTATCAAAACTAGGCACAGTGTGCCCATCATTGCAAGAAATCATGTTGTCGAGAATATGTAACTGTAAGAGAGCTAAATACACAGATAAACACAAGGAAGATGATTTGGCAGAACAATGAAGGCAAGAAAGGGGACTGTTAAGGATTGCTATGTTACCTTGAAGTGGACATTTGTCATCTGAAGAGGATGTGGAATTCTTTATTGCAGGTGGTCAAGAGAAACAGCAGAATGATTTTCATTCATTTAACACAGGAGCAATATCATGCATTCTCTACGCCAGCGTGTGATAAAGCAAGCAAATACCAAGAGAAAGACCCACAGAAGGATTAAACTCAGAAGGTTGTTTATGTTCATCACTCTTTCCCTTGGAGTATGAGGTCTAAGTAAACTATAAAACTTGCACAAACACTTGGGAAAGTGTGAGGTTTCCCAGCAAACAGATAAAGATCACAGGATCACAGGATGTCAGGGGTTGGAAGGGACCCAAAGAGATCATCGAGTCCAACCCCTCTTCCAGAGCAGGACCATACAATCTAATTCAGGTCCCAGTTTCCATGAAATCTTTGATCTCCTTCAGATCCTGGAATCCAAGAATGCCTATCCTGGCATGTGCTGGTTTGAGGCTAATATTTACTGAGAGAAATTAAATCCTTAGCTTTGAGAAGAAAGAAAAAAAACCCCAACCAACAGTAATCTATATCCCTCAGTTTTCTGCTGAGAAACACAACTAGTCAAAATATAGATAAGACAGTCACTTCTCACACACTTCTTAGCTCCCACTTGGAGCTGTGCCTTCTTTCTGGTGGTCTAGTCTCTGTGGTTGACTTTGCCTTTAACTTTCTAATCCAACTAACCCCTTTTAACTTTAACCTCCTTATTGTCTTTTTCTGACATCTCACCTCAGATCTCCAGATTTATCACATGAGGTATACGTGGGTTGATCTGGTTATTTCTGAAGGGAGGGAAAAAGGGAGGGGGAAGGGGGTTTGGGTCAGGAGCCCTCCTGGGGACTTTGATTGTTTCTAGGAGGGGTACTGTGTTTCTGTGTTACTTTTAATTTGTATGTAACTATATATATCTGTGTATATATGCCTGTATATTGTGCTACACTGTAAATATAGCTTCATTCTTAATTTCCAGCTCGGCTGTGTCTACTCAGGGTGATTCCATAAGAGTGGGGGCGGGGCAGGTAATAGCCAAACCGTCACATGGCATCATATAAATAGACTTGCTTTACTATTTGACATACCTCGAAGTAGTGGCATAATTATGGCTTATCCAGCGAAGGACTTTGGCTTCAGATGTGATGACTTCACATTTGAAGCTTATCTTTTATGTTTTAATAGATAAAACTTTGCCTACCTGTGTTACATGACACAGGTATTATACCACCAAACATCATACACTTTCACCCTAGCAAAAATACTTCACTATCTTCCAAAAGTCAAATTCATAAGCAAGGCATTTGTTCCCCATTATTTTAATAAATCACTAAAGGTGTTGATATAATCATCTAATATTCTTTTTTCCTAATGCCTGCATCAGAGAAGGATTTGAAGATGTGCCATCCTGTTAAACGGAACCCTGTAATAATGATTTCAAATGTCTTTCCTGTAATAGACTTCTGCTTCTGAAAATTCATCTTAGAAAACCCCATTACTGTTTGTTTTTTCCTAGGATATTTCTGAGTAGTTAGCATTTCTCTCTGTTCCTTACCTATCTCCTACTTATAAAAGCCATTACAAAGTTTTAAATGTTTTTTCAAATAGTTGCTTCATTTTTTTAAAACATTTTTTCCTTATGTAATACATTTTCTTTATTTGCAGAAAATGTACCAGCTGCTCTTGTTGGGAAGGATCTGTGTGCACTGTATTGTACAGGATTTCATTCTTGCCCTTACACTGCTGAGAAAGAAAACGTTGCTGCAGAAATGTGTTGGTCTTTGGGAATAAATGACCCTTCCAAAAAGTTAAGATTGAATTGACACTTTTGTAGACATTTAAACCACTGGAATTCACATAGAGAGATAAGGAGAGAGAAGTCAGAAGTGACTGTTTCATAAGCCCATAGCCTTCACTCCCCACTGCTCTCTCTTTCTGTGCAGAGATCTCACATTTTCCAAATGATGGTTATCCAGTCGTAAATGGATTACTCAAAAAAATCTGCCTGAACTCACAATTTGTCTATGTGAATAAAGACAGAGGTTAGTTTCCATCTTGTTTTCATTTCTTGAATAGAACTGTAAAGTAATTTTGGTAACCTTCTTAATGCTCTTCTAGTACAAGAAGGTACAGAATGGTCCCGGGAAATATTCCACATTAAAACACCACAGGAGATGTGGAGTGGTAAAGGATAACCATCGGCAGGGAGGATATATTCAGGAACCCGAGCCCTATCTTTCAGGTGTCCCATGTTTCTCTTGACCTCTCTAGTCATATGCCACTAGCCAACATATTTACTTCACACACTTTACTTGAAATCACAACTGGGAGAGCATCATTTTAGCAGGCATTACCTTTAACACAAAGCATGCAGTAGAATGAGATTTTTTTTCTTTGTCCCTGTATTCAGGTGGACACATGAGAATATTGAGCTTCATCTGAAAACAAAACAAAACCAAACCAACATCAACTGTGGAGCTAATGAAGTCTAGTCTGATACAGCTCACTGCCCCCAGGGCCTTCTCAGAACACCACAATAAATCCCAATTCACAGTCATCACAAAAAACCACACCTAAGACAGCAAGCTGCTGCCATACAGGATGTAATAACACATCAGTACGACCAGGTTTTCCTTCATTGGAGATGGTAAATCCTTCTCTCCTCAAATTCTATTCTTTCTAATCTTTCTGAAATTGTCAAGCTATGTTCAAAAGTTATTGAAGTTATTGAGGCATAGACAGAAGTTTTAGGACATCATTTCCTTAAAAAAAATTCAGCAAAACAAGATTTGTAAATATTAAGAAAATAGTATGAATGTAGCACATGCACAATGAGACCTTCTGTGCTAGCTTGAAGGTAGCTAGAATGTTTTGGTGAGAAGAACTAGATTACAGGCTGTGAAAGGGAAACAATGGTGATGTCTACTTCACTCATAGGCTTGCTAAGAGATATAAGAGCAAGAATCCAAACACAGATAAGGGAGTTGGTCTCTGTCTGGGCTGTGGCCTGCATTTCTCTCTAACCTTCCATCTCTCTGATGAATCCACTTGCTTCCAAATCCCCTGGCCAACCCTCCATTCTTTCTTGGGCACAAGGCAATGTCTGGGGTAAGGCAGAGAAGGGAAGGAGAAGGGGGAGGGACAGTTGAGAGCCCCTCCTGGGGACTCAGGTTTCTGGGAGGGAAGTTGTGTTTCTGTATTACCTTTCAACTTGTATATTTCTGTATATACTGTAAATATCTGCTTCTATATTGTGCTAAGCTGTAAATATAAGCTTCATACAATTTCCAGAGCTGGCTGAGTCTAGTCTGGGTGATTTCTAAAGTGGGGGGGGGGCGGGGAGCGGGTAACACCCAAACCATCACATCTGCGAAGAGAGAGACAGCTCAAGTCGTTGGAAGGTGTTCTATATTTCAATTCACTATCTGGGCAAAAGACAGCCTATCAAAAACATTTCAGGAATGGTAACAGTAAATATAATACAAGAACACCTCTGGAAAATCTGACTGTCCATTTTGCTTCACAGCTTTACCACTCACAGAGGAAGGATTCCAAAGCAGATGTTGTTAATAATGGATAGATATTGATAAGGTTTCTTATAAATCTAGGATATGCCTTTCTGTTCAGGAAAGAGCTTCAATTTCTAATGTAAGTAGTACTCTCCTACATATGATGCTCTCTCAGTAGAAAAAACACCACCACCACAGACTGGAAAGACTTTAAGATTCACTGTGCTTGCTTTTCTTCTTAATTAGTACCCTTTTATTCTGGTTTGAGGCAAATTGGAATATTTTAGTGAGGAAAAATTAAATTACAGGCTGTGAAAAGAAAGCAGTGGTGATGTCTATTTCACTCATAGGTTCACTGAGATGTGTAAAAACGAGCACAAATATAGATAAGAGCGTGTGTGTGTGCCTCTGTCTGTTGGAGTGTGTTTCTGCTTGGATCTGTGTAACTAATCCTTCTGCTTCTAACCTCCCTTGCTGATTGTCCTGGAGTCCTGTATACCACAAAATTTCTCTCCCTCTGTGGTTTGAATGGGAGATGAAAGGCGTGAAAAACCTGTTTCCCCCCTGCCCTGCAGGCATTGAAGGTGGGGGAGCAAAGGGCCCTTTTGGCACAAGGAGTGCCCCATGCAGATGCCCGCACTGGAATTGGGCTGGGGATTGGCTGTGGTCTTCGCGCCTAGGAAGTGGTAACTCAGCTCTTTGTCTAGGAAGGGTATAAATACTGGGGGACTTCCCACCTTCGGGTCCCTGCCTTAGAGTTCTTCTCTGCCTGGACAGTTCCTGCAGAAAGAGTCCCCTGGCGCTCTGAAGGACAAGCTCCTGAGGAACAGAACTGTCCCTGCTTTGGACGGCTTCCACCATAAGCACCCCCTTTATGCAGCTTGATCGGCCTTAATGAGCCTTCAGCGGCTTTTGAAAGACAAGCATCGGGACCGCCCTTTCTCTCAGCCAGCCTGACTCACCTGAGTAAGGTTTATTCGAGTGAGTAAACTTTAGGCTCAGCCTGATTAATAGTGGGGAATGCTATATTTAGTTGCTTAGCCTTTTCCAACTTCTGACTTCCAAAATAGTCAAATTTACCTATGGTATCCTTGTAGATCTTCTCAATCTATCTGAATCTGCTGATTAAAACTAAATCAATTTCTGTATATAGTTTTGGGGGCAGGTTTTTGGGAAAATAAAATAACTCTATTTTTATATATATCCCTGCCTCCACAACACTGATCCTCCAAACTCACCTTGCACATAAGACAAACTCTGGGATAAGGTGGAGGGGTGGTAAGATGGTGGAAGGGTGGTTGGGAGCCCCTCTTGGGCACTCTGAGTTCTGGGAGGGGTGTTGTGTTTTCTGTATTACTTTTAACTTGTATATTTCTGTATATAGCTGTAAATATTGTAATATATTGTAAATATTGGCTTATATATTGTGCTAAGCTGTGAATATAAAGCTCCATTCCTTAACTGCCAGCCGGCTGAGTCTAGTCTGGGTGATTTCATAAGAGTGGAGGGGCCAGTAACTCGCAAACCATCACACCTGTTTATCAAGATCTGATTAGTCCAGTGGTCTTATTCACATATACTGGGTCAACAAATAATAGGGCAAATACACTTTCATGTAACTTGAGTAACCAGGATAAATATCTCATTCTGCAAATTATACTCAAAGGAGCACTTGCAAATTCTACAAGCCTGATGTGATTGTTAAGATTATTTGATGAACTCCATAAAACACACATATTCATCTAAGAAAAATCATTAGCAGGTCATGGATAATTCACAGATAGACAAACTGATTAAATCCCAAAGCAGTTATATGCAATGAATGTCCTGACCTGCTCTGTTCAGCATGGGCACGTTGCAGAATTCAAGTATATTGGCTCTTTCCTGACACTTCATAGATCTTTGCATATATTATTCCAACTATTCCATAGATTAGGGTAAGAAAAAGATATTAAGTTAACAAGGTGCTTCTGAAAAATCCAGCAATTATAGTGATTCATACACCAAAATCTAAACCTCTTTCACAGGTCCCAGTAAAATTTTAGTTTAAATCTTTTCTTGAATAGGCTATGGAATATAAACTCAATCGTGTTCTACATTTTTATTGGGAAAATGCCTTCACTCTCAGTATATCAGTTTACAGGTGCTCATTGGATTCTAGCCAAATAAATTATTGTAGGGTTATTTAGAGTCCTCTTCCAGTAGAGTTACTCCATGTGTGAAGAGCCTATTGATTTCACTGGAACTTCTATTACGCTATCAGCTATGAAGTCTTATTTCTTTCTCATTTAAAATCCTCACTGCTGTGCTTGCTCATTTCATTTTATTATTGGTTCAAACTGTTGTGATATTCCAGCTAACATATCCAGAGTAAAGCCATGAAATGAGAGAGACTGAAAACCAGAATGCTCACGATGAAGATGGTCACTCATGTAGAGAAGGCCCACCTATTTTGATTGAAGATTGCTAGCCACAAAGAACCTAATCGTTAAATGACAATCTTTCTTAACTCAAATATACCAGATAATCTTATTTGTACCCATTGTTTTTACAGAAACCTCCTTGAATGTAAGCTTCATTCTATTTAATAATTACAATTACTTAAAAGCAAAATTGACTACTTACAGGTACAAGCACTGATTATGCTAATTTAAATTAGCAATGCTTTTTGTTTGGTGTGATCACGTATTTTTAAGTCTTTGAGACAATCATGCTTCAAGCATATTTGGTACAGAGTATATGCACTGATAACTTTCATATGGTAATAAGTTTCCAATTTCATGTAAATCTTTTTTTCTCTTTTTTTTTTTTTTAACTGAAAGCATTTATCTTTTATTCATTACATAATCCTCTTTACATACAATGGCTAGACAAAATATCAGTAATAATCTGTTCCATTCTTCTTATTGCTTGAGAGTTTTCTGCATTGCAAAATTTGATTTTCGTGTTTTCTGGCTGCTAGGCTTTCCATATTTTGCTTGGTCCATTTGCTGCTTACATACAAATTGGGAAACTGATCTTCTGATCTAAGCACACCTTGATTCAGTAAAAGGACTTAAAGCCCCTGTATTCATGGCTGGCTGTGGCATAAACGTGTCTGCTTGAGTGCTTAAAATCAGGCAAGGGCTTAAGTGTTTTGCTTCATCTTTAAGAAATTTGTTTTAATATTCAAGGCATTACAGCCATCCCCATGACTGCTCTGGGATGATGCCATGCTAATAGTCAGCCAGGTTCCATGGACATGGAAGTTGTTCCCTGAAGAACCACAGGTCTTTATATATCACCTGCATGCTATTTACAATAAAATCTTTAATTTTTTTCTTTTTAGTCTCCATACAATGAAATTTAAAGCATCACTAGGTACTGTTTAATATATTCAGAACAACCCTAATGTGCCGGACACCAGGATGTTCAAAGAGCTCAAATGGATGTTTATGGCTCTGTAGAGCCTCAGTAAAGACAGTGGAGAAGGGATTTAACATTGTCTAAGCCAGGCAATTATTTCTTCTTGGTAATTACTGGAGACACAGGTGTTTCCACAGAATTACTTATATCATCAAAATGATGAGAAGCACCACATACTCTCTGAACTGTATTTTGGCTTCCCTCTGCTGACTACAGCAGGAATCTCCATAGCCACACCAGTTAAAGGCATGACACTGCCAATGACTCCCATCCTGCAGAGAGTCTCAACCCTCTCATTGTTTTTTCTTTAAAATATGTTTTTTCCTTAAGGTATCTTTACAGATTTCTCCATTACTCCAAAGCACTGATATTCTGAGGGTGGAGGATCCACTAAAACAGGTGGCACTTGAAATGGCAATTTGCAGTGCTTTCCTCTATAAGCATTAGGCCCTAAAAGACAACACTACTTGAGCAGCAACACACCAGATAAAATCATCAAACTATCATCGCTAGTCTAAACGTTGGAACTCTATCTTTGGTCCTTCACCCAGTAGTCCATTGCCAGTTCTCCTTCAGAAAAGACTCCAACTGATGTCCTTCAGCATTTCACTTATAAAGAATAGAATCGCACTGTGAACAAAGTAGGTTGCCTCGATGCCAGGTGGTCATGCAAACACAGCACAAGCCCTACAAGGAGAGGCTGAGGGAGCTACAGTTGTTTGCCCTTGAGAAGAGTAGGCTTAGGGGGAACCTATTGCTCTCTACAGCTACCTGAAGGGAGGTTGTAGCCAGGTGGAGGTTGGTTTCTTCTCTCAGGCAACTAGTGACAGAACAAGAGGACACAGTCTCAAGCTACACCTACCAAAGGTTAGGTTGGATGTTAGGAAGAAGTTCTTCACAGAAAGAGTGATTCGCATTGGAATGGGCTGCCCAGGGAGGTGGTGGAGTCACCATCCCTGGAGGTGTTTAAAAGGAGGCTGGATGAGGCACTTAGTGCCATGGTTTAGTTAATTAGAAGGTGTTAGGTGATAGGTCGGACTCAATGATCTTCAAGGTCTTTTCCAACCTGGTTAATTCTGTGATTCTGTGAAGTTGCCTAACTTGCCGATTTGTCTAACAGTCAGTTCTAATGGTGTGACCACAGTTTCTGCACTCCTTTTTCAGGCAGAAACAGTTCACAAATATAAAGTCACTCCAAGAAATGTCAGGCAAATCACCATCCAATGTGCAAACTGTGCCTCTAAAGGAGGCTGCTGTGACTTGTGACTTCGGGGTTTGTTTTTCCATTGTTCACATTCCTGAGAAAATCGCTGTGGAGCTCATTTGTTCCAGAGCATGCACAGCCAGAACTCCAGCCCAGAGAACTTAGAGAAGGCATGACCACCAAATGCACTGCTCTTTTGTTCACAGAGTAGCATCTTCCAGAGGTCAAAGGAAAATAAGCCTGATAAGCTGATGCCAAGCTATACTTCACTGCAGAAACGGCTGACTGAAAGGGGCAAAGTCAAAGACTTGTTTGAATCTAGGATCATCCAAGTACATGCTCCACAGCCAATTTCTCAAATACAATACAGGAAGAGAAAAACCACAGCAGCTTGCAAGCAGCTTAAGAGACTGAAAGGAAATCTAGGGCTGTTTGTTTACAATATGAGTGCTTAAAGTTTGAGTCATTGGTTTATATGCTTTGGGGAGGTGGTGGTTTATCACCTTCTCCCGAAATTAAAATGATTACCAATATGGCTATTTAAAGCTGTGTTTTAAATAGGTCATTATACATCTTCCATCTCATACTAAAAAATTTCATAAAACTGGACTGAAAGCTAAGTTTTTATAGGAACTCAGGTGATACCTTTCCAGCTGTCCTACTTTTTTAATATCTTTTAATATCACTAGGACTGGGACTCAAGTTAAGGGAATCTAAGTTCAGTGCATTGATCATCACAAAATTTCACTAGATCAGAGAAATCAACAGGAGACAGCATGGAAAGTCAGCTACACCAAAGAGTAAAATACAGCTGAATATTCACCAATAGCTATGTCTCTTCTGTAGCACACTTAATCATCATGGTTTTCCTATATCTGAAAAGTGAAACAGAGTCTTCAGAGGAATTTTGCAAACATCTGGACACCCAGGTTCAACCCTCTGTGCTGCTGTATTTGGTGTATCAGAAGCAATTAGCCTTGCCTACGTTAGGGGATGCAGAGATGCACAAAGGGAGTGCAAATCTCAAAATCTTCTGCTCCGGTTACTAATGATAAAAATTGACTTTGAAATAAGAATGAAGCACATTGCTTGAAATCCCACCCTTTGCAGCTTGGGTCAAAATTGGGCTCCAGTTAGGTCATTAGCAGTGAAACATTACCACAACATCTAAAGAAAGAGCATGCCCACAGGCAGAAACTGCAGGGTTCAGCAGCTGTAGAGCACGGGCTCAGTGTTTCATGCTTCCAAGTGCATTTATGGTTCCATACACCTGGGAAAAACCACAATTAAAAAAAACAACACCCCCTACCCCCAAAGTTAATATATATATATATATATATATAAGTTTTTTAAATCATTCTTGTCCTTTCTAGTATTTAGAAGAAAATACTGAGTAACTCACAGTAAGAAATATTTTGTACCTGAATCTGGCCTAATTCTGTCTATTCAAAGAGATCAAAATAAGGCTAAGTTGTGACTTTAAAGCTGGTTCTGACATTACTGTCCAATATCCACTTAATTGGGTCACACACAGCTGTACTAACCGGCTAAGATAATTTGGTTGCACACAGATCCTTCTGCTTCCCCGCGCTTGAAGTGAATATTCTTGTAAAGACCACTTTTTTTTATTGCACAGCTATCAAGTGCATCAGCACCTCCTTTAAGTGATGTGGTTAATGTTATCTGGTTAACATTATCCTTCTCAAGTTGCCTGAATGTATTGCCTATCCATGGAGGTAGAAGCCAGACTACGTGAATGGCTCTCAGGTATGAACGGTTCTTGAGAATTACAATGCTCGGGGGAGGAAATGCTTAGGGAAAAGTTGTACATTACAGGTAAAGGCAAACAGAGGTGATTGACTCTACACCACAAAGAATAGCTGTGACTTAACAGCAAATTGACCCTGCTTTTACCAAGTCCAAGCCCTTAGCCTCTAGACCATCCTTCCAAGTGCATATTCATTCCTTATGCACCCATCACCAAGCTTATCAGGTTTACAATATTGTGTGTCGCTCTAATCTTCAAAGAAAAGTGATTTAAATATATTACCTCATCACATCCACAAGCATCTTCTCTATTACCATTTCAGGGGGCTGTGGTGGAAATGAATAATCTGTTGTATTTCTCTATGAATATTGATTTTATTAATAATATTTTTTTAATCAGGAAAATTCCCTGAGATTCTTTGGATTTTTCAGTTGACAGGAAGTAGTTGCACCGAGAGTATTTATGAAGATGGAATTAAACAGTTTAAACAATCAGAACTTAGAAAAATAGAAATGCAAAACCAGGAAAGATTCTAACTATACTTATGGAGTCCAGCATATGTACTCATGACACTTTGGTCTCTGAGTAAGCTTCCTGTACAAAGATACTTCCAAAACCCACAATAATGATCCGGGGGTAAAATACAAAACATTCCAGGCAGAGGGGAGGAGAGAAGAACTGAGTACTGCTGCTGAGCCAGTGCAAGCTGCAAACAGGTGGCTGAGGTGATTCCCAGTTAACGAGCCACAAATGGGATGCTGCTGCCGGTGGAGGGTCAGTGCAGAAAGGCAGCAAGGTGGTTTCTAAATCACCCCCCATTAAATACATCATTTGAAAATGCAGCTGGCCAATAGGCACTAGCATCATTGTTCTGGTCAATGAATTCAAAGCACATTGAGGGGCAGCACAAGACACCTGACATATGGTGCTAAGGCCCTAGCCCTCAAACCTTTTCTGGGGCCAAAACCTCTATTATTTTGCTAATTCTACTCAACTCCTGGCCTCGCAACAGGAGGAGAACAGCAAGGGTTAAACCAGCCTGGTAGGATTTATGCCCTACCAGGACACAGGCGCTAACAAAGGGAGGATAGATGGGAGAATGTGAGTTGACATTAAAAAGTGGTTTTCTCAGGGTCTAGAATAACATTGGCCAAGGATCTGTTTTCAACACATTCAATATTGATGTGCTATCAAAGAAGCTTTTTGCCCCCCTTTTTATACATTGGTACTTGCAGCTGTTAATACATTAGAACATTTCAATTTCAATAAAGTTGTTCCACGTGCTGTGAAATAATCTATTTCTAGTGTGAATGAAATAGTCATCCTTAAATAGAGCTTTTTAAAAGTGGATATTTTTGGTTAAGTTCTAACCTGGAAAAATCAATCAGAAATCTCTTGAATCTGAATAAAAAAGTGAAGCTGTCTGAATTATTAAAATACACACAAAGTCCAAAATACATCTTGTGTAAATCTTAGCAAGATAAATAGAAAAATATTTTTTAAAACCAAACAACATTGTCAGTGAAATATTTCACTCACAAAATGAACATTTCAGCCTAGGAACAGGACCAATTTAAAAGTGTTAAAGCTGAGTGTGTAGACAAAGTTCTGTTTGGAAGGTTTAAAGAGATAAGGAAATTTTGAAATTTGTCTCCTGAAACTTCATTCTTGACCTTCCACAGTTTTCCTGCAAACAGTGCTAAAGCCTGGTAATTATAAAGTAACAAGCTTCAAACTATAAATGAGACAATAAGGACACAAGTCAAATATACTCCTCTAGGAAAAGTTAAAACAGAAAGCCCCTTAAACATGGCTTGACAAATCCTTTGTAGTTTCTTAACTACCCAGCTCCCAGCATGGTAACTTAGGACAGTCTGAGGTCTCACTGACTTGTACCTTGAGCTCTGTAGTTCAGAAAAGCAGATCTAGCTTCAGGACACTGCTCTTCTGTGAGGGAAAGTTAGTGAAAAGGGTATGCTGTGCATGTAGACATGGCAATAGCGACACTTTACTGGACTAGTAGATACAAGAGGACTTAACCAAGGACTTGTTCTTTATTTTGTTTCAATTGGTTGTTTCTTTTCCTTTGTTAGATCACCTAATTTTTCAAGTGTCAATCGATAGGTCAAGTCCCAAGTACCGTTTTAACACTGGAGTGGGAAGTAATTCAGTTCATTAAAGCTGTGTATGTGTATTTTTGCAGTCCTGGTGTTTTGCTCTAGGAGCATGAAGTAACAGACAAAGAGTACATTAACATGTAGATACTGTCCATGTTGCATAAAAATATCCGTCACTCTGAAAAAGACAGGATGGAAGAAAACAGCATCCCCCCCTCATTGTTAGCTATGGATAATGGTGAAGGAGGTTTTGCACTAGCTATATTCTGGTTTTAATCTAGCTGTAATATACTAAAACATAACTGAGGAGAAAACAAACATTATTGCCTAACCAAAACCAAACTCATTTAGAATAATTGAACTGAATTTCCATCCGATCTCACTAACAGGTATCCTCAGCATAATTTATGAGCATTTCATTTTGAAATATTTATTGCAAATTTTGAAGGTGGATTGGTAAAGATCACTTCAGCTCTCCACATTACTCCTCTAATGCTCATGCTTTAATTGAGTTTATCCATCAATGTCATGTACTGTTTGGAGAATGGATGCGGGGCTAGCACTCTTAGCGCTGCGTGTGGAAAGGACTTTGAGTTAATTAACAACAGTATCTCTGCAGAGAAGTTAAAGAATACATTCATTCTGTTCTAATAAATTGCATTCAGGCTCTTTGTTTGGACAGAGAGTGGTGAATGATGTCCAGGTCTATTTCTTAGAAGTGGCAGGACATGAAACAGTGATAGGTTGCAGAATGGTAGTAAGTTCAAACCACTAAAAAAGAATTATAGAATTACCTTCTTAGAAATGTACCAGCGGTGCTATGTTACTTATCCATGAAACACTGCTGCTTCCTTGCTTCTCTGCTGATTTCATCTGCTGGGATGAAAATCCAGTTTCAAAAACAATATGGCAAATCCAGGTATGGTCTTCCACCTTGAATGCATGAGACATTCCTTGCTGCTATTGCCTTGGCATCTAATGCACTGAAAAGTTACAATAATTACACACATGAAGTTTGCATTCAAAAGAGACCAAGACATTTTGAGTATGTGTTGATATTGCCAAACAGGCCTCATTTTGCTTCCATGGCTTTCAATGCATCTTAATTTCTTTTGCTTTTTATACTCTCCACTGAACATCTTAAAAATAATAGTCAGGTAAATTTGTTTTTTGAAAAACTCATTCAGGTTAACAAATGAAGCACAGAGTTTAGCTTACACCATGAAATAGAGAGAAGACAATGCTCACTTAAGATCTCCCTAAATACAGTTAAACACCAGGACCTGCAGCACTGTTTTCCAGTATTTGATGAAGGCAGAGAATGTGACATTAAACAGATGTATGACGAAATGTAGCCTCTGCTTTTTTTGTTTTATAGTAACTTCTAACCCAGTCAGAGGCAGTAACAACACCTGACAGAACCAGCAGCAACAGTGGTTATTCTCATTTTATTCCAGAAATCTTACGTTTTAATGCCAAAAAATGAGAAGCAAGAACGTAACAGAGAGACAAATGGAAGCAGAAATACATGAATCATTGCTGAAAGGGAGGAGTGGTGATGCTAAGCAGAACTTAGAATAGAATAGAATCAACCAGGTTGGAAGAGATCTCCAAGATCATTCAGTCCAACCTGTCACCCAGCCCTATCCAGTCAACTAAACCATGGTACTAAGTGCCTCATCCAGGCTTTTCCTGAACACCTCCAGGGATGGCGACTCCACCACCTCCCTGGGCAGCCCATTCCAATGGCAAATCACTCTCTCTGTGAAGAACTTCTTCCTAACATTCATCCCATACCTTCCGAACTTGAGACTGTGTCCCTTTGTTCTGTTGCTGGCTGCCTGGGAGAAGAGACCAACCTCCACCTGGCTACAACCACCCTTCAGGTAGTTGTAGACAGCAATGAGGTCTGCCCTCAGCCTCCTCTTCTCCAGGCTGAACAACCCCAGCTCCCTCAGCCTCTCCTCATAGGGTTTGTGTTCTAGGCCCCTTACCAGCTTTGTTGCCCTTCTCTGGACACATTCCAGCACCTCAACATCTCTCTTGAGTTGAGGAGCCCAGAACTGGACACAGTACTCAAGGTGTGGCCTGAGCAGTGCTGAGTACAGAGGAAGAAGAACCTCCCTCGTCCTACTGGCCACACTGTTCCTGATACAGGCCACGATGCCATTGGCCCTCTTGGCCACCTGGGCACACTGCTGGCTCATCTCGCGACCTGAGAAAAGAGCAAGAACCACTGATAAGTCATTCGGCATAAACTGATAGGCAATTCAGAAGTACTGATTCCATCTTTCCTCTTCCTAGGCTATGTAAGCAAAGAAGTAAGCAGCAGGACAACTTCAAAACCAGAATGATTCAATAGAGCCAACAAAGATCAAAGTAGTCTTGAATGTACTTTATCGTTTCTTGCCGGCAAATATTGTTAAGTGAAAGATAACACAAATGCATGAAAGCAAAACAAGAGTCATGCATTTTGCACTAAAAACCATACATAATGGGTAATTAGAGCATCTAGTGATATACCAGCTTAAGTTTAAAGAGAAAAAAGAGTGTTACTATGACATCCTGAGGTTGACTAACACCAAGTAATTCCACAGTATTTTAGAGCGCTTAAGGCTGAATCCTCTGTGTGGGGTTTGCTTAGCTTTAGCGTGGGTTTGTTTGTTTTCTTGTTGAATTAAAAGGATAGGTCAGAAGCTGTCAAGAAACAAGAACGATTAGGTGCCTCCCATAAAGGATGATAACATTTCACCTGACTTAGAAACGTTATTGGAATTGAGCAGTCCTGTGAATAATCCTAAAATCTGGCTGAGGTGCTGCTTTGATTCAAGGTAGCTGTAATGAAGTAACAAGCACCACCTAAGAACTATCCCTTTATGGTAAGGAAAATCCACTTCAGTCTCCAGAAACAAAATGAAGCAACCTCTACACTGCATTTAACTGCCATCATAGAATCAGAGAATTAACCAGGATGGAAAAGACCTTCAAGATCATCGAGTCCATCCTATCACCTAACCCTTCTAATTAACCAAACCATGGCACTAGGTGATCCGTCCTGCCTCCTTTTAAACACCTCCAGCGATAGTGACTCCACAACCTCCCTGGGCAGCCCATTCCAATGGGTAATCCTCTTTACTTGAAGTGTCCCTTACTAGCAGAGTTTGTATAGCTTTCTGTTGCCTGCACACATCTTCCCACTTCTTAGAGATTTTCTGTGGAGCATTTCTTGTAATAAGAAACAGAGACATAAGAACATCAGAAATACTTTTTAAAAGAAAGAGATTCCAGAAGGAAGAAAAGATTAATGTCATTAATTCACCTTTAGGGAAGGTTTTCAGGTAATGTAAATTGTAAAGGTCATTAAGGGGTCTACAACAGTTAACATCAGGCAGAAATCATCTGTGTTGCCATTTTTTTGTACTTCAGCCATTTTCAACTTATAAAAATCTGCAGTCCACAAAACTTTCCAGTGCAGATCCCATCAAAATTTTCTCACATAGTGTTGTAAAACACATATTCACTATGTTTTTCCTAATTTGCAGTTTACTTGGAAGCAATCAACAGATCCTCACCTCATGAATGAGTAGGTCAAACAAAGTCATGATTCCCTACTCCAGCTCCTTGTGCAAGCAATTTCTGGTAACCAGACTGTAAGTACTGCTTGGGAAAATTTAAGATGGGTTCACTCCTTTATTCCCCTCATGAATCTGGAACAGAAGGACTTGGAACAGCTCACAGAAACGTCTAGAATATAGTCCTAGAAACAAGACATGAAGTGAATGTGACTCCAGTGAATCATGTGTGATTCTTACAGACGCAAACCAGCACAAATTAATGCACATATCGTACTACATTTGATTTATACCAGGATCATCTTAGTTACAGTTCAGACACTTCCAAGACATGGCAGTCACAAGTTAGGGCCTGCTTGGCTTTGACTGTTGATTCAAGGTTTGTGTTGGTCTGGGGAAGGTTGCATACAATTATGGAGTAATGAGGTGGGTCACTCTGCCTCTAGAGAAACAGCATGATTTAGGGTTGATTGAGTGCTGAGCACTCATAGACAACCACTGTAGTTGGTCACTGTTTCTTCTTTGTTTTCACTAAATGTACTCAGATCACATAAGTCATACAAACTCTACAAATTCACCCTTATTTGAAGCTACTTAAATTGGCTTCTTTGCTTTCTGGAATGTAAGGCTATGCTTTTTACAAATTACATGACTTTTTTGTTCCTCAGTGTATAGTTTTCATTTGCTCAGTGACAGATATGTACATTATTATTATTTACTATTTCATCAAACTTAGCTTCACCTGTAAATAATATGAGAATTATTCCAAATTGTCTTCCAGAAGAACTGAATGGGGGGCTGTTTGCCAGCTAAATCCAAATAATCATTTTCCTCTGAATGTTAAAGCTGTTAAGGAAATATTGAGCTGCACAAATTCTTATCCTTCTAACTTAAATCATAACTACAATATTAATATTTTATAATGTTGCTTTTTTCAGCTGAGATGCCTTCTTGACAGACACATGACAAGATACCACCATGTCTGCAAAGTATGGAGATATCAGTCTCAATATTGTTCTGCTGTCAGCAAGTAGTCCAGGTTGAAATCCTAATGCCTCTATCTATACTAGATAGTCTACATGAAAAAAACCCAAACAAAACAGCTTACCAACTTGCTGAGATAGATCAAGCAGTGCTATGTAATTCAAAGCCCCATGTGGAGACCAGTGTGGTTCCACATGGTAAGTTTTTCTTTTTTTACTGTTTACTCAAAAAAGTAGGAAATTTCACACTGATTAATTGCATTAAAAGAATGAAAAACAAAACTCCCCAAAAGGCAGGAAATAAAGGTATACTGTCAACAGAGCTCAGAGTCTTTAAACACAAGCATTACAATATGAATGCTGCCTTGCACAATATGCAGGTACACTGTGGGTTTTTCCCTTTCCTTTTCCCCTCTTTGTCTCCCAGCCAGTATGACCCATTCTCTTCCACTAGAAAAAGGCCAAGTGCTGTGACTGAGTCAATTTTGTCCTCTGGAAAAGAAGAACAGTGACATCAAATTAGCAGGATCTCCTCTCTAGTAACACTAATGCTGACTGACCAGTAGCTGATGTTTCAGACACAGTGTAAGAATGAAGTAAGCATTAGTGAAAAAAATCCTCAGAGTCAAGTGACTAGCAGGTCAAAGGTTTTTAAAGCTGGTGTGCTAAGTATTCCAATGAATAGGAACTGAGGGTTGAATTCAGGAACTCCAATACTGATGGAAAACTGGAGCAAGTTCAACACTCAAAATTAGTGAAAACTTCCTCCTTTAAATTTAGTTCTACACTAAAAGTAGAAAATAAAAGACACAAGCAAACTCTCAAGATAGCTGTGAGGATAAATTCTTTAGGGGTTGTGAAGCAGTTCAGTACTACAGCTGAAGACTGCAATGAAGGAGCACACAAGGAAAATAGTAATTTTGTACTCTGTGGGATTTGGATGGCAAAGTAAATAAGGCTTAGGAGTATGCACCATATGATGCAATACAATCAAATGTTGAACAATTAACCCCATAGTGACCACTGTACATCTGTGTGTAGCTGCAAATATGAACTATACACACTCAGTGTAAAATACAGGGGTCCTGTGGGGGAAAAAAAACTTATTTTTTTAATGTGAACTCAAGAGAATTAAAATGCTTTCATTATAAGCTTTCCAACTCTATAGTGACAAAGGAGGTGAATAAAAATTCACAGATTTCCCACACCCTGACATTTGAAAATTTGATACTCTGTATTTCTAAATGTGTTTCTGAATGGAGTGTAAAACACATACATCGAAATTGACACAAAGTCTGCTGATTGACTCAATTACTTTTTGGCATCCTTTGATAGACAGGAAATACTTTCCCTTTGGTTATACTGCTTTTAAAGATATACATGGAATATATGTGCACTTGAACCATTTTGCATTTTAAATGACTGTAACAATTAAATTTTATTTAAGTATTTTAAGTTCCTTTTCTGTGTACTCCAGTTGATGTTATTAACATCTTCTATTTAGGTACTAAGATTTTTTTTTTATGTGCTTTTTATGCACTCGGTTAAATAATATGACAACATAAAACTAGGCATTACTCTTCCTATAGCTAACTCTGTGTTGTGGAGGGCCCATAGGCCCGAAAAATAGGCTCATTCTATGCCTCACTTTGCTTTGCATGCCCAGGCATGTTCCTCCCCAAACCAGGGGTAAACACATTAAAAGGCATAAAAGGTACAAAAGGCCAAGGCGCCACGGTGTCTGCCTGGCCCCGGCCCTGCTAAGGCCTGTGTC
>WAAF01009565.1:1708-58886 GCA_013400475.1 Tricholaema leucomelas | reverse complement strand
TGTCTCCAGCCTGTAGCGCTGCTTGGGGTTGTTGTGGCCAAAGTGTAGAACCCTGCACTTGGCCTTGTTCAGTCTCATCCCATTGGCCTCTGCCCACCCATCCAGCCAGACAAAGTCCCTCTGCAGGGCTCTCTTACCCTCCAACAGATCAACGCCTGCTCCTAGCTTGGTGTCATCTACAATCTTACTGATGATGGACTCAATCTTCTGGTCCAGATCATCAATAATGATATTGAACAGGACCAGCTCCAGCACTGATCCCTAGGGGACACCACTAGTGACTGTCTGGCTATAGATATATAGGTATACATGTCCCATATCTATGGAGAAAAAAGAAGTTTGTAGGTAGAGTAAAATGTCTTCTATTAGGCTAAACACTGCAATTGATAAAACAACCAAGCATCAGTACACAGAAATTCTTCTTTGAGTAACTGAGGATGATGTAAATCTGCACATACATCATCTGGTCTAACAAAAAAAATAAAAAAATGTTTTAGTACTATTTACAAATCTGTTTTGTCTTTGAGACTTTGTTGGAGCAAAAACATCGTTACTTTTACCCAGACACATCTACCATTTAATTTAACACAACTATTGGGTTTGATGACAGCTGCACTCTCACTTGAACTATTACTGAATTTCTTTAAACAAAATAAAACAAAACAAACAACCCCCCCCAACCTTCTGCAGCACATCTCAAAAAAAGGGTGAAAATCCCCTCTTAATCTGGCATTTGGTTATACAAAAACTCTTGGGGGATCCTTTCAAACAGCTGACAAATCTGTCCACAAGTAAAATTATCTTTTAAATGTTGATGAAAGTAGTTGCTCTCTAAACTGAAGAGAGGTATAAAAGGTTAATCCACATTTATCATACAAAATTCTTTGAGGTCATTTTTGAAGAGAAGGAAGCACTCAAAAAGTAGTTCCTATCAAAATTCAAAGAGAATAACAGAACATACAAACTGCAATTCAAGAAAGAATAGACATTTTAAAACATTTGCTGACCCTAATCTGAAATAGCTGTTAAATAACTGTGGTTTTTAGAGGATCAAGTAGATGCTTAACCATTTCAGGTGAAAAACAAACATTAAATACCAGACAGAATTTCAGGTTCTCAACAGAATTTAATTGCAAATTCAAAGTACAACGAAGGGCAAATTTTTCTGTGTGAATTTAGATGGAGAATATGTTGCATGCATTTTGTTGTGTAGAAATAGTTTAGGCCTCAGCCCTGTGAAAAACACTTTCTAAGTCTGTGAGCTTTCAGTGGCTAACTTTCATCTCCAAGGCATTTTGGTCTCGTCTAAGCACTCCATGCTGCTACAGTTCCTGACATTGAGCATATTATATTATTTGACATAGTCTAGCAATAATCAGCATTTACTTAAAAGTTAAATAATACAATTTACACAAATAAATCTCTAGGTTACCTGAAGAATAAAAATGTTCCAAGCAGAGGGTATTATTTGGGCTGTTCTGTCTAACGGATTACTGCTGGATTATTAGACCCCCTGGGAAGAACATCGTTAAACCAGAATTTTCATGACAGGGAAAGACACTTCAAACTCACTTTTGAGTAGAACATGTATTAAGAGGCAACCTTTACCAGTAGGGTTTGGATTTCTCACCCCAAAGAGACAAGTTGAAGAGATAAAAAGAAATACTCAGTTGTACAGAACAGAAAACGAGCTGAACAGAAAGATTCCTCAAAGAGGGTATAGGCATATCAGGAGAAATGATAGAAAAACAAATGGTCTTAATTTAAATGGAAAGAAAATTGTATTGAAGGTGCCCAGCAAGAAGGTAGCCTCAGCAGATCAGGTGGAAGTTGACTATAGCATAACATTAGCTAATGGATGAGAAAACACATCACAGAATCACAGAATTAACCAGGTTGGAAAAGACCTTAAAGATCATCGAGTCCAATCTATCACCTAGCACCTCCTAATTAACTAAACCATGGCACTAAGTGCCTCATCCAGCCTCCTTTTAAACACCTCCAGGGATGGCGACTCCATCACCTCCCTGGGCAGCCCATTCCAATGCCAATCACTCTTGCTGTGAAGAACTTCCTAACATCCAGCCTGAACCCGCCCTGGCACAGCTTGAGGCTCTTGTTCTGTTACTGAGTTCCCGGGAGAAGAGACCAACCCCACCTGGCTATAACCTCCTTTCAGGTAGTTGTAGAGAGCAATAAGGTCTCCCCTGAGCTTCCTCTTCTCCAGGTTGAACAACTACAGCACTTTAAGCTGCTACTCACAGGGCTGTGCTCCAGACCCCTCACCAGCCTTGGTGCCCTTCTCTGGACATGTTCAAGCACCTCAACATCTTTCTTAAATGCTACAGAAGAGGCCTCATCAGACCCTGGCAGTACAGGGACTGGAGAGAGAACAGAGCTCTGAGTTGAGGTGTCTGGGACTATCATTAAGGACATATAACTGTCTAGGGATCTTTTGAAAGTGTTCTGTCTACTATGACAGTAATGCACTCAAATATAAATGAGAGCAAAGATGAGAAAACAAGCTGCTGAGTGCCATCTACAACATGGAGTATGACGCATCCACAAAAGTGCGAGTAGTCCTAATGCAACAAACTGCTTGCAACAGATTTACTAGAATGAAATAATGTTTATTCTCTCAAGATAGGATTAATAATAGCAAAGTAATTTATACTCCCTCTAAACCAGTAGGCAGAGCCAGGCAGCTGGTACAGCCATGATAATTTCTGACTGACTTGTCTCCAGTGCAATAAATTTAGATGAAGTATCCTCTATGCAAATTGGAAACAGATATCTGATCCGAAAGAAAGTGATGCTGTATGAAACAATTTGCAGAGCTGTGTCTGGCCACACTGAGTAATGCTCCTCATGCTATAAATTAGTGTGATATGAAACCCAGCTAAATCAGAAGCATTTTCTTTTGGACTTACACTGAGATAGAAGATTATATACAAGACAGGACAGGCAATAAGTGTTCTAATTGTCCACACATAGTGGCAAGACTACAACTATGAATTCAGTGAAGGGTTTTGGTTTTTCTTTTACATTTTGGAATGCATCATTATAAAAAAGTAACAACACATGAGCTCTAGAAAGCTTGGAGGCTGATCCTGGTAAAGCCTGCAATGCCTCAACTGCATGCCCAAATCTGCACTCTGTCTCTCAAACAGAAAGAAAATATTGCAGACACAGTTTCTTTTAAGTTCCACCTACAATGCCACCCAAAAATTGTGTAAGGGGCCCTTGTCACCTTTGCATCCATCTTTAATATACTGAGAAAACATCTTTGATTTTTCAGAAGTAAAAAAAAAAAAAGAATTGAGTTCTTATTCTCTTGCCACAAGAGATCAAGTGGAAAGTTAAAGGAGACTCTACTATTCTATCCCCTGGTGAAACAGAAGGACACCAGTATGTATCAGTTGCTACGGTCCGTAGACTACTATATCAAACAAGCACAACCAAAATACACTGCCATGTCCCTCTTCACACCTCCTGCCTTAAGCATGAGTATAAGAAAAAACACAGCACCTAAGAGGTCACCTTTCCAGGGCTTTTGTGAATTCTAGGCATGATTCATGCATTGATTAAAGTCCTGCTGCATTACCTGAGTGCTCTTCCTTACTAAATTAAATTTGCATTGCAAGAAACCATCAAAGCCAGCATGTAGACCACTAAAGTTCAATGCATGCAAGTGTATGGAAAGAAGGTATTTCTACCAGAACAAAGAGGAGAATGAAGAATCTAGCTATTCATAGAGGTGCTTGAACACATCCAGAGAAGGGCACCAACGC
Organism: Tricholaema leucomelas; assembly: GCA_013400475.1. Taxonomy (NCBI): domain Eukaryota; kingdom Metazoa; phylum Chordata; class Aves; order Piciformes; family Lybiidae; genus Tricholaema lacrymosa; species Tricholaema leucomelas. The sequence continues at coordinate 55,095 of WAAF01009565.1, read as the reverse complement.
TGGTGAGGGGGCTGGAGCATAGCCCTGTGAGGAGAGGCTGATGGAGCTGGAGGTGTTCAGCCTGGAGGAGACTCATGGCAGACCTCACTGCTCTCTACAACTACCTGACGGGAGGTTGTAGCCAGGTGGGGTTGGTCTCTTCTGCCAGGCAACCAGGGACAGAACAAGAGGACACAGTCTCAAACTGCACAAGGGCAAGTTTAGGTTGGAGGTTAGGAAGAAGTTCTTCACAGCAAGAGTGACTGGCTTGCAATGGGCTGCCCAGGGAGGTGGTGGAGACACCATCCCTGGAGGTGTTTAAAAGGAGGCTGGTTAGTGCCATGGTTTAGTTAATTAGAAGGTGTTAGGTGATAGGTTGGACTCAATGATCTTTAAGGTCTTTTCCAACCTGGTTAATTCTGTGTGATACATGCACAAGCAAAACAAACAAACAAAACAAACAAACCCCACCAACTATACCCAAACAACTCAAAAGTCTGATTTCACATGTACTGAGCAATTCCCTATACTGAGTGGCACCTCTGAGGGAAGAGGTGCAGAGCTGGTGTTCAAAAGTCACCAGATATTTACTTTCAATCACAGAGGTTGTCACTAATTATGGCCAAATCAATTACTAAAGCTCCATGTTAGGGTGTAACATATTTAGGTCTAACTTACATCGGGCTGTCATCAAGTAAATCTTTAAAGTGTTTTGCAGTTGCACGTCACTAATGTTGTATGAAATTGTTTACAAGCACTGAGTAAATTCATACCCATATCACTGGAATTCTGGATTTAGAGTGGTGTCATGTACAATTTGTCTGAAGTTAGTGTGAACTGTTTGCATCGATAGGATGTGGCTGTGCCATCCTCTTGTTTTTTTCCACTACTGGTAATAGCATGTGGCTCAATCTGCTGGAAAGGAGCTTATTCTGCTGCTCCCTTTCAGGATGCTCAAATCTTTATAGCTTGTTTCATCTGCATTGAGCACTTCTTGAATGTAGGCATTCAGGAAAAAGAAAAAAAAGGAAAATTCACCTTGCTCTCCTTGGAAAATGAGCAAAAATCCAATAATAACTTTTAAGGTTAGGAATTCCAGGCTATATCATGTCCTTAGCAAATGTGAAAACTGTGATTTTGGGCTTGTACATAAGGCATTAGCTCAGTCACATAAATGCAGAACCATTACAATGAGGCTCCTATTGAGCTCAATATTCAGCTCCTTCAGAGCTCTGCACATCTGACTTTGTCACAGCACTTGTCCCAGAATGATTGAAATTGATACTTAATATATATAGGAGAAACTAGAACAGTTACAGATACACTGCAAGCCCCGAACTGTCGGTTTGGAATTTTCACTTTTGACTTACTCAATGCAAGATGAAAGCTGTATGGGCTGGTTTTTGGGGTTTGGGGTTTTTTTCTGACTTGTCTTTATAACATCATAAGCAACGACATAAACCTGAAGACAGTGACAGCACAGGGCATCATGTTTGACAGTTCCACAGATGTGCCTTCACTGGGAAAATTCCTGCTTTATAAAACCCCCTGTGTTTATAATCTGAGAAAAAAAAAATCTAGAGAGGCTTTTCTGGTAATTTTATGCTTTCAATAATCTTGAGTCTACAAACAACAGATCAACATTCCCCCATTAACCAAGTAATCAACATAACATACATATTTACCTCAAGTTCACAAATCATTTGCTCCCACACTGACATTTCATTATGTCCTATGAGACTTTTCAGTAAACTTCAGTTTCCAGAAAACAAAAGTAAAAATATGTTACTGATTTACCCAAATTAATCTCTAGACATCTAAAAGCAAAATAAGATTTTTCAGGGAAGGCTCAGCTATCCTGCAGTATTTTCTACAGAAAACTTTCACAATTGTTTTTTATGTCATATAATATTTTCCCACTCAGCACTGTGTTTGAAAATATTTGAGACTGCTGCTGACTTTGACTGAGTATCTGGCAGAAACTAAAATTCAAAGCATTAGTACCAAAAAAGCTGGAGTAACACACTCACAGATGCTCACAGGAAGGGAAGATCATTGCCTCTGTAGAACTGGAATGCTTGGAAACATGTGGGTATGCCTGCACCTGCCTATAGCACGCCTTCTGTGCTTAGCTCCATTGATGGGGATTTTTGCTGCTTTAAAAGAACAGAAATCAGCACGTAAATAAACAGAAACTCCAAAACAAAAGCATAAAACAAAAAACAAACCAAGAAATGCTTTTCATTGATTCGTAATCTGCACAAAACCTTGCCAAACAGTTTCCCACTGTGTACTAATAATTCTTTGTGGGTTGCCAGGTATTACTTTACAGTCAGCATGACCATATCAAAGCATTTAATTTTCACCTTGCTGCCCTAAGTAATTTGTCAGTCGTTATAAATACCATTAACACCTCATTTGTAATTCAAACCCAAGTACTACCCTTAATGTGTTTTTTTCCCTGGTCCTCACATCACTGAGATATTTTCATCTCACTGCATCTTCCCACACAGATTTTCTAAAGAGAAGACTTTCTTGTGTGTCCAGATGAAATTAGCCCTTTGGCCTTCTATCTAACATATTTCCATCTTCTCTTGTCATCCTTGACCTCCTCCATTTTACACTATAGAAATCCACTCAAAACACAGCACAAAAAGTCAATTCTCCTCATTAATTGCATGTACCCTGTCAACTCTCTTTTCTCTCAATGGCTTTCTCTTTTCTCTGCATTAAGCACAAAATTGCCTTTCTGCACCACCAGTTCTTGTGTGCAGGAAGGTGCCACTCTCTTGCTTTCCCCACTAGTGCCCCATCTGTTGAATTTGCAAAGATATTTCCATGGTCTCCTTTGGAGGCCATCATTTATAGCTGGAAACATTGCAAATACAGTGAAGAAGGGTGGGGAGGAGTTGCTTCAGGTGCCAGAAAAATATATTGCTCTGCACTCCATAGCAAAGTCCTGCAGCTCATGAAGGTTAAAAGTGGAGCAGATATCCACCTGTAGCCCATGGAGGATTTCACATCAGAGCAGGAGGCTGTAACCCTGTGGGAAGCCTGTACTCTAGCATGGTCCTGGCAATATCTCTGGACCCGTGGAGACAGGAGTCCACCCTGGAGCAGGCTTGCTGGCAGGACTTACAACTCCATGGGGGATTCCCACTGGAGCAACCTGCTTCAGAAGGACTGCATTCAGTGTGGAAAGGATCTGTTCATGATCCTGGAACAGTTCATGAAGAAATGAAGCCCATGGGAAGAACTCACATTGAAGAACTGCACATGGAACTGTATCCAAAGGGAGAGAACCCATACTGGAGCAGGGAAAGTGAAATGAGCCTTCCTGCTGAGGAAGAAGGAGAAGCATAGACAGCATGTGACAAAGTGACTGCAGTCCTCATTTCCTGTCCCCTTGCTGCTGATGGAGAGAGGTAGAGAAAATCAGGCGTGAAGTTACGCCCAAGAAGAAGAGAAGAGTGGGAGGGAGGTACTATGATTTTATTGGTATTTAATTCATTTTCCCCTAAATTAAATCTGTTTCTCCTGTGACAGTAAACTGGTGAATGATGTCTCCCTGTCTATTTGTCTCATATATATATGTGTGTGTATATATATATATATATAATGAGCCTTTCATTTTTTTTTGTCCAGGTGAGGAGAGGAGTAATGCAGCAGCTTTGGTGGGCACCTGGGGTCCAGCTAGGGTCAACTCACCCTAACCCTATGCAATGTTGAGATACCTGCACCAAAACCTGTATTCTCTCATTAATAAATGTCTACTTAGGTCCAGCTTGCCATTTAGCACCCTAATAGTCATTGCTCAAATTGTACTTTGCAGTGGGAAGTTAAAATTCAAAAATGACCCCAAGTAAAGCTGCTGATGTTCAGATAATTAACAGTAGTTGTCTTCTGAAAATGCCCTGTGACTCTCTTCCGCAGCCCTCCCCAAGAGTGTGCTATACCTCAGTTAAGGGAACAACCACTGGCCACATCAAGCTCTGCTACCTTCTAAAAGAAACCAAAGCAATTTATACTGTGTTGTTTTGGTTTGTGACTAAGATTTCCTAATATTTAACAGAGTTGCTGGAAATCCAAAGAAGCTGTAAACAACCAGGGAACAATGTAAAGCCAGAAGTGAAAAAATATTTAAAGAGAAGTAAAGAGGATTTCAAATCCATTTTACACAGCTGCATCTGCTGTGACAGTTTATTAAGCTGCAAGGCAAGAGGTTTGTGTTTTTTTTTCTGGCTGAAATATTTACCATAAGCTAAATAGAATTGTCACAGTGGCTGAAGTCACTGCTGTGGAAAGCTGAACATTAGCATTCCCAAATGAGAACATTACTTGATTGATTCACTGAGTGAAAGGGTGAGCAAAATCAGATCAAAATGGAAGCCAACGTGAAGCACTCAGATCTGTGGAGGGAACTGAAAGTGGGAGAAAAGCTGGAGGGGGGAAGTAATAAGCTTTGGGTGTTGGTGGATAGGAAACAGCTGAGAATTTGCCTTTTTTTTTCACAGCCTCCAGGCTCTGATGGTGTACCAAGCAGAAAGCACATACATTGGAACCTTCCTTTCTGCAGGAGAACCTGCACAATGTCATGACAGCTTGAAAGGAAATCTGTTTTTTCTTCAAGGAAGCAACCTTGGTTGAGTAGAGCAATGTGTAAAATGATGATGTGAGGTTTCTTTGGTTTTCTTCTGAATCCAGTACCATAAGGTAAGATTATTTTAAGTTGCAGCATCCATAAATAATGTATTATTAGATCTGGTAGAAAAGCAGCAGCACAAAGCTGTTCATCTCCCAGCTAAGCCACCACTGGAAACCTCTTTCAAAACCAGCTGCCAACTGCAACAAGCTGGATCTGCTATCACCAAGCCTTGAAGAGACATCTTTAGTTCTAACTAAATCCTTCTTTACTAAATCCATGTTACATCTGTGGTCATATGAAATAGGAGAGTCACTGGTATGCAATACCAAAATAAATATTTGATACACAATAACAAAATAAATGTTTGAAAATCCAAAGCTGCAGGTTCAGCAGGTTAATTTCAACACTACATTAACCATGACAGTGCTCACATGTGAACGGAGCAACTCTGTGGGGTAAAGCAGAGCAAAGACTGAGGGGAAAACACACAGAACCATGAAGCAAATCCTGTCTGCCTGACTCCTGCAAACACTTCTGCAGAAACCAACTGAACTACCTTTGTCAATCAGGCACTCAAGATGTTATCTCTCAGTTTTCCACCTTGGTGTTTATAGAGAAATCATTGCACTGTGTGTGCCACACAGCTAGACCCTAGAATAAAAGACATTGACCTTTAAGAGCTTGTTCCTAATTAAAGATACCCATTTGAAATCACAGAAGTAGTTCTGGCACCTTTGGCCATTCATGGATATTAACTGTTATCTGAAAAGGCACCAAAACACAGTTTGCAGTTAAATGTTCTTCAAAGTCTAGTTCTTTTTAAAGAAGGAACTATTACCACACACTGCTAATAGTTTTCTTTGAAGTCCTCTGAAAGTATTTGCAACATTTTGTTTTATGATTATCAGTAGTAAAGCTGAGAGGGTAAAGAACTATCATAGAATCATAGAATCAACCAGGTTGGAGATGTTGCCAGTAAATTTTGACATTAAACATTGCAACAGAAGTCAAAGGTTTTGTGGCAGGATATTACAATTATAAGAGGCCATTATATGCAGCCTAAAAACCTGAAAAATAAGTTGTGCTGTGACAATTTACCTGTAGCACTAATTTTGTTGTCACATATTGTCTTCCCAGAACAGAATTTGTTCTGGAAGCAAATCAAGCTTAAGTTGCACTGTGCTCTCCTTACTATAACAAGTGCAGGCTCCTCCAATACTTTCATAATCTGCATAATCTCATGACCTTCAGTTTCTTAGTAAAGGCTGTGCTGAGCTTGAACTCTTCACAGATCCACTTTTTACTGATTTTTCTCTCATGGAGAAGTTGAGTGGCTGAAGAATGGGAATCATCAACAATAATTTTCTCTTCCAGGCAGTTAATACTTTTATGAAACTTGCAGAGTTGCTATCTCCAAGTCCTGTCAAAAGATGCTTAAGTAGCCAAGAGAGCAGCTCAGCAGCAGCAGATACGAGGCATATCAACCTTCAGAATTCAGAATACATTTGAAAATCAAAACTGAATTAATACAATGAAAGAAGGGTAATATCTTCCAAAAAGAAGACTAGTATAGTTTAGGCTGAGAAGCAACAAGGAATAGCAGAGGTCTAGTGTTTGGAAAGGAAGGTCTTTTCCAGGTGGGCATCCCTGGAATATTATACCCATCCAAACAACAATAACTCATTTTCACTCCCAGCATGACCAGCACTGAAAAGCTCTCATGTGGCTCACTTTCATTGAAAACCTCATTGATTATTTTTTTTGTATTTACATAGTAATGGAAAGGATATTCACTGGCCACAAGAGAAAGAACTAAGAAATCACATTCAATGACAGAGGGTGAAATAATTGCCTAGTTAAGTCATAACTGCAGGAAATTAGGAAAATTCATGAAATATGCATGAGTATCGGTGTGATCAGTACACTTATCAGGCTTCTATTCTGCTGTTTTCATCTGCAATATGCATGCTAAAGGGGAAGGAGAGAGGTGGGAGGAGAAAGTAGAGTGGGAGAGCAAGAGCAAGGAAGGTCTGTGTGTGCTGCATCTGCTCTGCAACTTAAAATATTAAGAAGCATTTTAAAAACAAGCTTCATTAATGTCACATGAAAGATATTTTCATTGTAATCTTCTGATATTTAAAACAAGTATTTTCCATCTATACCTATACATATGAACAGGTTTACACCTAGGGATACTAGGAAAGTGTAGTGAATCCAATGCAGCTCTGACATAAAACAACTGAGGCTTAAAACCAAGATACACCAGCGCCATACTTGATCCATTCATGAAATTGAATACATGTAGGAATCCTGACTACAAACCTGACCATTTTTACTCCATACCTGTCTTTGAAATCTTGAAATATAAGTTCACGGTGCTGGGTACAAATTGTTTCCAGGCCTTCTCCCTCTATATTCTGAGATCCTGCTCATCTGTAGTGTAACCTTCCTGGCTACTCTAAATGACTGCCTGCCTTTCATGGCACTCTCCAGATTCTGGAGGGCACATCACTCAGTCTCATTGGGCCTATTCAGCGAAAGAATAGCCAAATGAATGCTTGAATGTCAACTTTCAACCTGATGGATTCGATTTTGAGTATTATTCCCCTCATTTAAACTCCTTAGCATTGTTCAGAAATGCAGAAGGAAGGAAAATAAAAAAATATTGCCAGGAAAGGATGATGACTACCCAACATTCAGCCCTACGATGAGAGCAAAGTCATCACAGCAACTTCTGTGTGGGAAAGGATGAGGAGTAGAGTGCCAAAACAGGTTTCTTAATATATAAGCAGCTTATTTTGCATTTAAAACCATGCCCCTGACACAGTATGAATTGATACAAAAGCACAGTTAATAAAAAAGAGTGAGAAGCACTCAAGAAAACGTCCCTAGATACTATGACACTCGTGGGAAGGAGTCAAGATTCTGCATTCCTTTTCACACCTATCACACCAGTGAGTAAATTTTCCAACATTCACCCCCAGCAATACTGCAGAGCATCAAATACAGAACTGACCTTGAAATAATGAGGATATTTACTACGAGTACAGAAAGGAAGTATCCTTATAGTAGATTTCCAGCAGCTTTTCACCTCTGTAGTATATCCTAATTACATTTCCCCTAGTTCCGTAAATTATTTAAGCAGCTAAACTTCCAACCAATCTGACCATGCAAATACTCTGTCAACAAGAAACACCATTCATTTAACTCAAATGTTAGTTAGATATCAAAGTGGCTTCAGTAAACCACACAGTTGAGACACCTGTTCTAGTGGGAAGTGTCCCTGCCTATGGCACGGGGTTGGAAGTAGATGATCTTCGAGGTCCCTTCCAACCTAAACCATTCTATGATTCTTTTGGCAGCCCTTACCTTAACCTACATTCTGGAGGGCATCAGAGATTCTTGCAAATAGCTGTCGCGCATTTTCAGCACGTGTATCCAACCAAGCACACCTTCAGATGCTAAAGAACAGTACAAATCTAAGCCTTTGCAGTACTGGATACTTCATTTAAGAGTACTGGTGCTGCAGAAATGCATCACAACAGCAGGCTTCAGAGAAGTCCTCTAGCATCTTTTTTCATTTGCTCATTTCATTCAAGCCTTTAACCAATTTTAGTTCTTCCATGTCACAGTCCCTGGCTTGCAGTTCAAGTAAAGGACATACGAACCACGCGGAAAGCTTGTGTGTTAAACTGCTGGGCTCCACTTTGATGGGTTTGCTTTAGAGGTGTGCAAGCATCGGAATTGTTATGAAACCTTTCCCCTGTTGTTATTCGAGCTTATGCATGAAGCCACCATGAAAACATATTTTTAGTCTTGTGAAGTGTTTTCTCCCTCTCTGTTAATTATCAAGCACCTGACTGATTGCTCATGATTGATGACTGTTGGGGAGAAGGTTCAGCAGGTGTTAACAGTTTGGATAATGTGAGTGGCACAGAGGAAGGAAGTGGCCCAGAATTCCAACAGACTCTGCTGGCTGTAAATGGTTTGCTCCGTGGCAGAGCATGTGTGAACTTGTGTTATAAAAGTCAAAATGGAAATTTCTGTAGTGTGTTATTACTAAAAAGAGTATGATTATTCCTGATCTTTGCTTGTGGAAATTGTTGTTTATTTAAACTTCCAAGTGAATCAGAAGGTATAGTCAAGTGAAAAAGCTTTCAAGTAGAATAATCAATCGAAACACTGCAAACTGAACTCAGCACTGGAAAAATTAATGCAACATAATCTAAAATTACCTATCCAAATAACATAATTCATTCACATTAAAGGCTTAAATAATTTTTAAGTCAGCAATCCATCAGGAAACCATCTTAACAGCCCAATGACTTCCTCAGAGATATGAGAAGTTTATTGTATACAAAATTTAAAACTGATTTCTCATTAACTGAACCACAGACTCACCTTTCTGGTGTCTTCTGCTTTGGTGAACTCTGTTGTGGTTATTTTTTCCTGTGTTCTTCAGCAGTTCTCCCCATTCTATGTTTAGTTAGCTGCTCTTAGAAGCAGATCTGAAGGGAGTAGGCTGGTGTTTCTGCCTTCATAGCACTTCAGTGAAAGAAATCAGGGTACCTAAAAAAAAATTCTGAAAGATTAGGGTTTATGTAATCTCCTGTAACCCACTACATGCAAGGGATGTAGACAACTAAAATGACTAACACACATAATGCAAGTACTTGTGCATATAAACTTGTAGAGCACAGATATAAGAGTGATGACCTTCTGATTGAGCTACTTGTGTTTTAATGCTAAAATGTATTTACCTTAATTTTGAAATACAGATTATACAAACCTGCATTTGTAAATCAAGATAAATTTGATGCAGTCATCTCTTATAAACTATCAAATAAGACAATTTCTGATTCTCCCCCTCCTGTCATCACTTTATTACTATAAATATCACTGAAATTCATTTAAAAATCCTACTTACAGTATCTCACAGTCTCACAGTATCACCAAGGTTGGAAGAGACCTCATAGATTGTCAAGTCTAACCTGTTACCACAGAGCTCAAGGCTAGACCATGGCACCAAGTGCCACGTCCAATCCTGCCTTGAACAGCCCCAGGGACAGCGACTCCACCACCACCCTGGGCCGCCCATTCCAGTGTCCAATGACTCTCTCAGTGAAGAACTTTCTCCTCACCTCAAGCCTAAATTTCCCCTGGCATAGCTTGAGGCTGTGTGCTCTTGTTCTGGTGCTGGCTGCCTGAGAGAAGAGAGCAACCTCCTCCTGGCTACAACCACCCCTCAGGTAGTTGTAGACAGCAATAAGGTCTCCCCTGAGCCTCCTCTTCTCCAGGCTAAACAATCCCAGCTCCCTCAGCCTCTCCTCGTAGGGCTGTGCTCAAGGCCTCTCACCAGCCTCGTTGCCTTTCTCTGGACACCTAGCAGGGGTGTGAGACTCAATGATCTATGAAGGTCCTTTTCAACCCCTAGCATCCTGTGACCCTGTGATAACAAGGACAGCTGACCTGAACTAACCAAAGGGATGTTCCATGCCATAGAATATTTTGGAAGCTCTTGTCAGCATAGGAAGTGTGTGTGGGAGTTTGCTGGAGGAAGCCTGGGCATTGGCCAGTGTTGTGCATCACTTGCCTGTCTGCAGTTTAATTTCTCACTCCTTTCATTGTATTACTTTTAATCACTATTATTAATATTGTCGTTATTGTATTTTTATTGTTATTGTTATAGTTTAGTTTAGCTTGGTTCATTTACTGAACCTGGAGTACTGTATCCAGTTCTGGAGCCCCTATTACAAGAGAGGTGTGGAGATGCTGCCTATCTATCTATCTATCTATCTGCCTATCTATCTATCGTTCTAACATGAGATTGATAGATAGATGGATAGATAGATACTTCAGAACCTCTTAAAATTTTAGCCACTTTTCTATTCAAAGGCTCTTACGATAAATTAATTCCAAACTCAAAGTTTAAGTCATGTTCATCTAGCACTAGGAGAAAGTGCTTCCCAAATAAAGCATCTACAGCTACAGTAATTGTGTGCTTGACAGTTACAAGGCAGTTTCCTTTGCGGTTTAGAAATATATATTTCAGCCCATTGGAGCACCAAGAACTTCTGTTTACAACAGTAGTGGAGGCAGGGAATTAATGTGGCTGAGTCAGGAAATATATAAAAATAGAATTATTTTATTTTTCCTGGAACCCTGCCCCCAAAACTATAGACAAAAAACAATTCAGTTTATTAGCAGACTCAGTTCAATCAGGAATATCTTACAAAGGATATTATAGATAAATTTGGCTATTTATGAAGTCAGGAAATGGAAAAGGCTGAGCTATAAACACAGCTTTACCCCACTATCAATCAGGCTGAGCAAAAGATTAAGGGAAAAGCTTACTCATGGATGTGAGCCAGGCACTCGGCAAAGATCCCTGCTGCATTCTCCTGCAGGAGCAGCCTTCTGATGTTACCTGCAATGTCCAATAAAAGAGATCCGTGCCACAGACGTCCGAGATGAGTCACAGAACCGCCAAACTCAGAAATGTCTCGCGCACTTCTTCCCGAGCGGGATGGTCACGGGACGATGCTGCCCTCACAATGGCAGGGGGAGAGCCCCAAAATTGTTAGGATCCCCAGTCTGGGAGGCAGTCAGCAATTAGCTACTGAATACAGTCTGAAGGAGGGTGGTCCAGGTGCTGCCGTCTCTCTCTCTCTCTCTTTCGAAGGACCTGAGGCTTGCAAAGTCTGCCGGATTGCACAAAGGGTGCAAAAGAGTGGGGAAGGTAGGACCCGTCCGAAGCAGGGACAGTCCAGTCACGGCAGGAACTTGTCCTTCGCGGTGGCAGGGAAGTTCTCCATGCGGGAACTATTAAGGCGGGAAGAAACCCAAGGCAGGAAACCTTGCTACAGTTATCCCTTTCTGCAGGAAACCTTGCTACAGTTATCCCTTTCTCCTAGACAAAGTGTCCATTTACCATCACTAGGCACTGAACCACAGCCGATCACCAGCCTGATTTCAGTTGAGGCATCTGCACGGGTCACCTCACATGCTGTAAGGACCCTTTGCTGTCCCCTCCTTCAAGCTCACGGGGCAGGGAAACAGGTTTTTCGTGCCTTTCCTCTCCCATTCAAACCACGGAGTGAGAGGAATTTGAGGTATACAGGACAACATCAAGAATTATTTAGAAAATAGTTTTGTCAAATAAAGCTCCTGAGTTTCAAAAGCGGTTAAGATCTTTAGGTGTCAAACTTCTGTCAAGTTCCAACAGAAACACAAAAAAAAAAGACAACAGAACCAAACACAAAACAACAACCCCCCCACCAAAAAAAATGAAACCAAACCAAACAAACAACAAAAAAAAAAAACAAAAGCCAAACAAACCAACCAAACAAAAATAGGAAATCTGGGACAGATAACTGAGCAAGTTAAGGGTTCAAAATCCTGAATTTCCTTCCCTTCTGACTCAACGGAAGAAATACACCCAAAGCAATATTCTTGTTACTCTCAGTATTGACTGAACACAGCTCCAGTACTTCAAATAAAATATGAATGCAAAGGAACATGAGCCAGCAGTGTGCCCAGGTGGCCAAGAGAGCCAATGGCATCCCGGCCTGCATCAGGAATGGTGTGGTCAGCAGGAGCAGGGAGGTCATTCTGCCCCTGTGCTCTGCACTGCTTAGACCACACCTTGAGTACTGTGTTCAGTTCTGGGCCCCCCAGTTTAGAAGGGACACTGAGATGCTTGAACGTGTCCAGAGAAGGGCAACGAGGCTGGTGAGAGGCCTCGAGCACAGCCCTACGAGGAGAGGCTGGGGGAGCTGGGATTGTTTAGCCTGGAGAGGAGGAGGCTCAGGGGTGACCTTATTGCTGTCTACAACTACCTGAGGGGTGGTTGTGGCCAGGGGGAGGTTGCTCTCTTCTCTCAGGTGGCCAGTGCCAGAACGAGAGGACACAGCCTCAGGCTGCGCCAGGGGAAATTAAGGCTTGAGGTGAGGAGAAAGTTCTTCACTGAGAGAGTCATTGGCTACTGGAATGGGCTGCCCAGGGAGGTGGTGGAGTTGCCGTCCCTGGAGCTGTTCAAGGCAAGATTGGACGTGGCACTTGGTGCCATGGTCTAGCCTTGAGCTCTGTCGTGAAGGGTTGGACTTGATGATCTGTGAGGTCTCTTCCAACGCTGATGATACTGTGATACTGTGAAATATGTAAAGTAGCAAAACCACCAGGAACATTAAGTGTTGACAATAAACCTGCTGAGGTCAAGAACACAGAAACACAGGAACCTCCAGTAAGAGCATGGCTGTTAGTGCTCCCTTCTGCACAGCACACATTTCTGGATTAGATGTTTGCATGAACAGAATTTTTCCATCCTCTTCCTGAAGTGGCAGTCAGACATTGTGATTTACTGCCAGTGGCTCACAAATAGTGCTTTCTGAAGCCACTACTTCTAGTTGCTGTGTAGCACATCAAGAATGGTTCACAGAAGAAAACACTGGAAACTATCATATTTAAATATTGTGACACAAGCCACAGCTTTTTCTTATTCCATTTTGAAGAGGTGACTTCATTATTCTTCAGAGTAGGTACAAGCTGCACTGGACGTGCCTATCTGTAAAATACACAGTCACACACACTCACACACATATATATGATGTCTATCTACATATACACCAACACACCTGGCACGCCTGTATTGTCTCCATTACATCAGTGGAATGTTACTTCCCTGGCTTGTCAGGCTGTGTCACCATGACTTCCCTACTTCACCTTGTAAAGGGCTGATGATAAAGAGAAGAAAATCTCTGCAACCAGCCTCTGAAATACAGCCAAGTACTATTATGGGAGTTTCCATCTCTTATGTCAGTTATATTTCACATACATACTACTTAGGAGCTTGGATCTTCAGGGGCAACAGCTTTGTGATGACAATTTCCCCAATCAATCTACTCTTGTGGTACTCTTCCGGTATGAAGTCTCAAGTAACGAAAGAATACATTTCCTATGGAATGAAAAAGGACAAACAGAGAGGAAAAAAACTCTTACTGTTCCTAATCTCTAAGGCTAGATATTTCATAGAAAGAATCACAGAATTGTTGGGCTATTCTCTTGAAAAGCAACTACTTTTTTATAAAGGAAATCTGCAATATTTGTGGTTATTGTTATCAGGAACGGATTATCAGATGTTTTTGTCAACTGCACGAGGCACTATCCAATGCAGTATTCAGCAAACCAATAATGCATTGCCTTTTTAAGGACAGGCAAGGGAACTGCACTAAGTAGAAGTCAAGAGCAAAAGAGTTACTCACAGGAGGTAAATGAGTTCTATCGGCACAGCCTGACAGAACGATGCAAAATTTTAGTAAAAAGCTTTGAAGTAGTGTCAGATGACAGAGGCAAAAGCATTAAGTTTAATGGCATAAATAGATGGAGAATAAATTATGAGTAAACTGGACTACCTAGGATTCTTCAAGCTGTGAAAGTCACTAAATGACACTGTATTTCCGGTGTTGTCAGTACAGCCACAAAATACTTAACTGCAGATGCTGATTTTACTAATTCATCCTTTAAAAACAGATTTATAAATCAATTTCTCTTGAAATTAAGTCTGTAAATAACATTTATTGCTTTTAAAAGAAAAGCTGGTTAGAGTGACACCACCCCCCCCCAGGAAAACAAAAAAAAAGTGATTAACAAGATAATGTTATCAAATTCAGATCATCATTAGCACTGCTGGTGAGTCCAGTAAGTCTCACCTTAGATGTGATTAGTACAGCATCTATCTGTTCTGCCTAGCATGCAAGATTTTCACTAATCAAAGACCTGGTAAGGCTAGACTTTAGAGTTCAGTTCACCAAAATCACATCTAAAGATGGTTCTTTCTAGCCCTTATCATTACTGCTTGGTTTATGCCTTGAAGTATGAGGAGTTTTAGGCCTATTTATTTCTATCTCGTCTAATATAACTGCACGTGTTCTCATTACCCATATAGACATCTAATCCCACTAAGCTCTTTACCTTCTTGATATCTCATGGCAATAATTTCCATAAGATAATTACATATTGGGTAGAAAAACATTTCACTTCAATTTCTGTCATCTCTCTATATATAATCTCTTTACCTCCTACAGTCCTATAAGGAATCTTCTGCTCCTCAGAAATCCACTGTTTGGCATTCAGACCTCCACCAATGCAGGTGGTAAGCCTGACTGGCTCCTCTTTCTTCTAACTGACAGAGGTCTGAGCTCAGTGAAGTCACTCAACACTTGTCTTTTCTGATTCAACTCACCTCTAACATTTTCTTAGTATCTAAATCACCTGGTCCTGTGTGCGCCCCAAAATGATCGCATTTTCCAGTCGCTGGTTTTGTGTCATCACGCACACTCTCCAGTGCTCACCATGTCTAACCTCAGTTGTTACTACATCTCTGTTACTCGTCTGTCCTTCTCTGTAACCTAAACCAAAATGATTCTGTGACTTCACCCACATATTGCATTTTTTCTTGAAGGCCTTCCTCAGCAACTGATCTTCCCCTACCTAAGCTGCTTATTTGTCCCATTACTGCCTTTTTGAATCTTCGCTTAATGAGTTTTCAGAGAAACTTTTCCAAGCTTTTGATAAGGTATAATATTTGTGTAAGAGTTTGTGGCAATTATCTGAACCATGAAGAAGGAAAGCAAAGAGAAAAGCTGACACAATGCACTGACAGCTCCTATTGACCTTCCCAAGGTTACAGAAATATTAGGAAGTAGAATCTGGAAGATTTTGTTTTCTCATTTTCATTTTGTCTAAACCTTCATTTCACAGAATCACAGAAACATCCTGGTTGGAAAAGACCCTCAGGATCACCAAGTCCAACCTATAGCCCTACTCTACAAGATTCACTTTAAAATATATCCCTAAGCACCACATCCAAATGACCCTTAAACACATCCAGAGTGGGTGACTCCACCACTTCCCTGGGCAGCTCATTCCAGTGTCTTTCCTATTTATGTGAGAAAGGAAAGGAATCAATCCTACATAACTACTAATCCAAACCAAACTCTACCTTGGACCTGAGCCTAAAATTCTGTTAAAACTGGAAGTACCAGGCCCACAACCCAAGCTGACAAAATCCTTCCCTTGTCCTTACAGTATTATGGATACAACTGGCACTTTGGTCTTCCAAACCAGGTTGTTGGGTTTTTTTTATTGCCCTCTTCCTCTTTCAAATGATCGATCCTGATAATTAAAACGAAAATACAGCTCTCAGTACACATTACTGCAGAAAAACACGGTTGTGGCAAAAAATAAAATCAAGAAGAAAGCAGTAAGATTGAGCACAACTAACACAAAGGTGATACAGAGATTCCAGAACAGTACGGCATAAAAGAAATACCTAAGTCATTGCATCAGCTAAGAAAGCAAGTCACAACAGACAGCTGTGGACAGAGAACAGCACAGTGTCATCCTCTATCACTCATTTCTTCAAACTTCTGTGGGCAGAATCCAACCACCAAAGTCTTTGAGTCTGTGATGGTTTGGGTGTTACCAAACACTTTGGAAATCACCCAGACTAGACTCTGCCAGCTCTGGAAATTGAATGAAGCTTATTATTTACAGCTAACACAATATACAAGCAGATATTTACAGTATGTACAGTTATAGACAGAAATATACAAGGTAAAAGGTAATACAGACACACAACTCCCCTCCCAGAAACCTGAGTCCCCAGGAGGGGCTCCCAACCGCCCCTTCACCTTCCCCCTACCCCTCTCAACCTTACCCCAGTCCCAAGGAAGAATGGAGGTTCAGCCAGGGGGTTAGGAAGCAAAGTGGATTAGCCAGAGAAACGGAGGGTGAGGTTAGAGAGAGAGATACAGCTCGGAGCTCCCCAGCAGGAGAAGTTGTGCCTTATCTACGATTTGATTCTTCTTCTTGTATCTCTCAGTAAGCCTATGAGTGAAGCAGACATCACCATTGTTTTCCTTTCACAGCCTGTAATCTAGCTCTTCTCACCAAAACATTCCAGCTGGCTTCAAACTAGCACAGAGTCATTGTAGATGTGGCAGTTTGGAGGGGCACCCCAGGTTCCCTTAAGAAAGCTACAGAGACAAAGTCCCATCCCAGGATAGTGTAATACTGTTATTCTCTTCTGCTTTCCAGTATCATAGCTTGTAAGACAGTGCCTGGCTGATATCTTTCTCCTCTCTTCTCCTCCCTGCCTTTCCTCTCTTCATTTCTCTGTGTGGAGTGCATCCCTCCTTATCTCATGGTCTGTGTGGAGCAGACGGCTCCTAGCTGGTAGGGCATTTTGAGCTGCGTCATGCGGCCTGCTGAGGCCTTGTAGGCCTAAGCTGAGGAGGGCAGCTTTGGCCTACTCTCAGGCCTGCTGAGGGTGGAAGGGGTGGAGGATTCAAGAAGGTTGGCCTAACTTGTGGATGTATTCATTCTACCTGATTGCCTTCTGCATATAAACACCTGCAAATAGAATCTCCCTTTAAACTTCCAATCCGTGTTGTAGTGGTTTGGGTGTCCCCCGCCCCCCACACTTTTAGAAATCACCCAGACTAGACTCAGTCGGCTCTGGAAATTTGAATGAAGCTTATATTTACAGCTGGCACAATTTACAAGCAGATATTTACAGTATATACAGTTATAGACAGAAATATACAAGGGAAAAAAGGTAATACAAACACAATTCCCCTCCTAGAAACCTGAGTCCCCAGGAGGGGCTCTCAACCACCCCTCACCTTCCCCCTACCCCTCTCAACCTTACCCCAGTCCCAAGGAAGAATGGAGGTTTGGCCAAGAGGATTAAAAAGCAAGGTGAAGCAGCCAAGCAAAGGAGGGTGAGGTTAGAAAGCAAGATGGAGTCCAGCCAGCAGCCTCAGCTTCTCCCCAGCAGGCAAAGCTCCCCAGCGAAGAGAAGAAGCAAGTGAAGTAATCTTTGTTTTGCCTTTCTTCTTTACACATCCCAGCAAGACTGTGAGGGAAGTAGACCTCAGCATTGTTTTCATTTTACAGCCTATCATCTAGTTCTTCTCACCAAAACATGCTAGCTAGGCTCAAACT
Source organism: Tricholaema leucomelas (assembly GCA_013400475.1). Classification (NCBI taxonomy): domain Eukaryota; kingdom Metazoa; phylum Chordata; class Aves; order Piciformes; family Lybiidae; genus Tricholaema lacrymosa; species Tricholaema leucomelas. Next base: position 37,466 of record WAAF01009565.1, on the reverse strand, counting down.
AGCACACATGTGCAGTGTCTTCATTCTTACTCTTCAAAAGGAGTAAGTGGCACTTCTGTCCTCCAGTCCCAGGTTGCTCGTGGCCCTAAACTCTCTCTACTTCCATTAGACATTATTTTTAGGTGTTATTTACACAAGGAAGGCTTCCTTTTCAAAACAGATTTAGAAGACCTTTGTTAAAACCTGACATTCTTTCTGATGGCAAGACGCTAATTGAAAGAAGAAATCCGGTGCCTTTTGTCATCTAATTTGTCAGGATGAGAGGCCAAATTAGTAATTTTAAAATGATACTTGATTGAATTATGATATTATAGGCACACTGTAATTAAATAAATTAGGTGCAAATGGGGCCTATACGAGTAGAATAAAAGCTATGACTTTAATGACAGCTACGTTTCCTTGACGTAGACACATCATCCTAGCAAATGGTTTCACACACACCTCTGAAATGCTGATGTGTATGGGGGGTTTTGTTACCTGTTCATACATATGCTAGACAATTCTCCTTTCATCAAGAAAGCTGTGAGTTTAATTAAGAAAGCTTGGTAACTGCATTACCTTTCTAATTGTAAACATTTGATTCTGCCTTCAGGACACAGGAGCAACTGTGATGGTTTGGGTGCTCCCCGCCCCCCCCACACTTTAGAAATCACCCAGACTAGACTCAGCCGGCTCTGGAAATTTGAATGAAGCTTATATTTACAGCTGGCACAATTTACAAGCAGATATTTACAGTATATACAGTTATAGACAGAAATATACAAAGTAAAAAGGTAATAAAGACACAATTCCCCTCCCAGAAACCTGAGTCCCCAGGAGGGGCTCTCAACCACCCCTCACCTTTCCCCTACCCCTCTCAACCTTACCCCAGTCCTAAGGAAGAATGGAGGTTCGGCCAAGAGGATTAAGCAAAGGTGAATCAGCCACAAAAGCAAAAAGGAGGGTGAGGTTAGAAAGCAAGATGGAGTCCAGCCAGCAGCCTCAGCTTTCCCCAGCAGGCAAAGCAGAAGGGAACAGCCCAGCACGAAGTGCAGAGCGAAGTGCAGAGCAAAAGTGACCTAATCTTTGTTTTGCCTTTCTTTTGTACACATCTCAGCAAGACTGTGAGGGAAGCAGACACCATTGTTTCCATTTTCCAGCCTATCATCTAGTTCTTCTCACCAAAACATGCTAGCTAGGCTCAAACTAGCACAGCAACGAAGAAATGTGCTTAATAAAACAAAAAGTATGATTTACTTTGGTTAATTTACCAAAATCCTGAAGGGTCACGATGTTCTGTATTAGCAGCAGGTAAAGCTGCTGCTAGCCACAGTAAAATGCTGTGCATCAGCAAAGATGGACTCCATAATCAAATAATAGATTAAGGACATATATTTAAAACTCTGCTTGCACAGTACTTTGAACAGTAAGTGTCCTTTGCTGGGCCATGTAGGCTTTAATTTGCTACCTTGTCACAATTATCTGTGACTGTGAACTTACAGGGTTCAATCACATCAAAAAATACACTCATAAATATTTTTTCTGACCTGTGCAAGTGCTGATTTGGGGTATTATTATTATTATTATTATTATTATTCCTTTTAAGCAAAATTTATGCTTTAGCTCTGTTGTAAAAGAGATCATTTTTGTACACAAGCATACCAAATCTGGCTTAAGGATAATTTGATCTTATCATGACTACTGATATGCATCTGAGGACAGGTGGAGGCGATATAATGGTTACTTAGTTCTACCTAGCGAATGGTATTGGAATAGCATCCAAAAGCCAAGGCATGTAATCATTCTGCACTATACCAGATATTGATGTTCTGTTTTACTTAAATCCCAAACTTAAAATTCAGCTGTGATAACTTTCCCAGTTTAGTACAAGGGAAGTAACCTTCAAGAAGGAAAACACAAAAGAAAATCTCTCATTCTTAAACAAGAACATTCTGGCCTTACCCTTTCTGAATTTAATGGCTATGAATCAATTGTTAAAATGCAGACTCTAAATTACTCACTAAAAATATCTACCAAAAAAAAACCCCACAAAATCCTATCTATATATAAAATTAAAGCTGTAAAAACAGCCAGTAAATGGAGCATACAGAACCATCTTTGTTCGCAAATGTTCTGCCGTGAGCATCCCCAGTATGGAAACTATGAGCCAAATGTAAACACTTTCATTATCAGATATTATTATGTCTACAGCAACATGTTTTATATCATGTACACAATATACATAAGTTGCACAGGTTGTACCCCTAACACTACACTTTCCTCTGTTTCTTATTTTCACCAAAATATTCCTCTTGATTCTTGTAGTATCATTGATGGAAGATCCTTCAAAACCAGCTTAGACAGCTACTTGCATTTTTATTGAGTTTTGTCTCTGCAAAGTAGTATAAACAATTTCAAAGGATTTTTCTACAGTAGAGTCTATGCTATATTAAGCTCATTGCAACCATAAATCATTAATTCAAGCAGTTCCTAACATTCTTTAAAGTAACCTAGAAGATTAAAATGTTCACTCTCTCTCTCATGGTATCAAGTTCTCAGATTTATCATTGCCATAGATGCTCAGCCTCTGCAAGCTGTGTGTATACTTGCTGAGGAGAAAGAAACTGCCTCCTTTCCAGGACACTGATTTCTTTTTGAGAAGACAAGCCACTTATGACAGAAACAGCTCCTTGTATTTGAAGAAGAAAAGAAGCAAAAGAACCAGCAGCTTGCAAAATGAGATTTTAGAGTCACTTGCCATGGTCCATCCAAGTAGCTAAGGCCATTAACAAAGAAGGTCATTAAGCTTTTATGAAAGAATATATAACTGAGCTTTCTTCACCGAGTTATTGTCTATGGAACCACATTTTACTTCCCTAGCTAAGAAGTTCTTCAGTAGAGAGGTCCTCATAATGGTGATAAATAAAATCATAGAGTCATGGAACGATCCAGGTTGGAAGGGATCTCCAAAGGTCATCTAGTCCAATTCCATCCCCCCAACACCCCACCCCTCCGCAGTCAGCAGGGACATCCTCAACTAGGCCAGGTTGCCCAGAGCCCCATTGAGCCTCACCTTAAATATCTCCAGGTAAAGGGTCTCAACCACCTCTCTGGGCAATAATCTGTGTGAGCCTTCATGACCAACATAATGTTTTAACTTATTTCAAACTCTATTCTTATAGTCCTTTTTGTTTTGGCTGTTTTCTTTTAAAAGCTCTTTATGATACTGCAGTGTTCAGAATACAAAACTCTCAGTCATTAATATACTGCCCCACCAGAAAAAGGATGTTATTGGTAATCTCTAAAAAACTTTGAATGTCAGCACTGCAGAGGCTAGAATGAGCAGAAAACAAGAATGAATACTACAAGTTCTTCTATGTATTTAGCAAGAAAAACACTTCAAAAATACTTCATACAGCTAAGACTAAAGGTGCATAACTCTGCACAATTCCTTTGATGTTAATTTTAGTTTAGTTTCAGCTAATAATTCCATGCAAAGCCCAAAACATTGTGAAGTGCACCATCTATTAACTCCCAGAACAGAAATTCTATGCAGTCCCATCAACATCCATGGCACTAACTAGGGAGTGTAATGCCACTGAGTTAAATGATGGCTAAAGATTATTTTTTATGAAGCACTTTAAAATTTTTGATGGACTGTGCTGATCTTATCTCAATTAAATTATATTGTATATATTTAAAGGGCTGTTAGTTGTGTGACACAAGCATGAATATTGCTACAGCAACAGACTAACAAGAACTACAGTCCAGTCTTTAAAAACAATAAATTAGTTTTAAATATAAAGTTAAAACATGGCAGTCTGTAGTAGCTCAGTTTCCAAACAATAAACCATCTGCCTCATTAAATCATCAAGAGCACTCATCCTTTCCTTCCTCTTGGCTAAATCTCTTCTCCAAACTGTTGAGCTGTAGCCAGGCCTAATTCACTATCCTTTCAAGAGCTGAATAGCTAAGCACCATCAGCTGGCTCACTCACTTAGCTGCCATCCTTCCCTTCTAGCTGGAAAAAAAAATAATCCTTTATTAGTTTCATAGTCAGGAAGGTGAGTACTACGTGTAGCAACCTAGCAGGGGAAGTGGATACTCTAACTGCCCCACTTCTCTGCCTCTGCCAGAAAACAGGCATCTTCACAAGAAATAAGAAATACTGTCAGTGATACTTCATTCTAGCAGAGACTAGTGAGCATCTCCCCTTAAGAAATCAAAGCACTGCTAAGATTGCCTTATGAAGACTGCCAAACGTATACAAATATCTCACCTTACAGACAGCAATCTGGATGTTTGTTAACCAGAAGCAGATCTGCCACACAATCAGAACCAAGAGACAAATAAGACAAATAGTGGATTGAAGAATTCAAAATGTATCAGAGTTTTTGTTTGGTTTTGTTTTTTTTTAACCTGGAATAAAATGAGGTGATTACACTACAGCAGGTGGACTACAGTAATCCTCAAACAAGTCCCAGGGTGGTAAATCTTATCCAGAAACCATGAACAGAATCACAGCTACTTCAGAGTTGCGATGGCAATGCCATCGAAGTAACAGAAGATGTAGGAATGGTTACCAGCAGCACTACAGTTATCAAAGGCAACCAGAAAAGGGTCAGAATACAGCTCCACAGGGGAAGAAAAATCTGCAGAGAACAAACAAATTTCATGCAAATCCCAGAGAAGATTTCTGGAAAAAGCAGTCGCATGGCCCACACTTTACCTCACATCACTTTCCTTGCATGTTCATGACATATATTTGACTAACACCTGTTTAATAACTTCCAAACAATTCCTTCATCTCATTGCACCATTGCATAATTATCTTTATCACTTTAGACTGTTTTTAGAAGTGTTTGCATGCACAAGATGGACACAACATGTAATGAGGTGATCTCGGTGCTGAATGAAGCAAGCTGCTTCACTTAAATGGTTCTCGTTTTTCCTGCAACTATAATGCTTCCTGTTTCTTCAACAAGGTAACACTGGTAATGTAGTCGCAGTTTGTAATTCACACTAAGCCCTGTATCCTGAGAAATTACTGCCTGGTTATCCCTATCTGAGCACAGCATCTCAGCGGGATGCACTTCAAAAGGGGAGGCAAAAACAGCCAGGGGAAAAAAATCCAGCACAACAAACTCGTTGAGCCAAATTTTCTTGTGCTAATCTCAGAAATTACTGCAGCCCAACCAGGCCTTGCATCATGAGCAACTAGGAGAAAAGTGCTTTCAGTGCCAACACTAAAGGGAATCTGAATCAGGATGGATCCTACCCCACACAATGCACATCTCTAACTGGGCAATGCACCACTCAGATTCACTTCAGAAGTTTTATTTTGCTTAATGGGCAAAATCTTGTTTAAGTATGAAAGAAAATAGATTATTTTTCTCAGGCATTAATCAAAACAGGAGATGTTATCAGTTCTTCCTTGATGCCTCCTGCTGCAGAAAAGTAATACTGGAAATCCTGATCACATTTTAAGACTGACCATTCTCACTGGCCTGGAATTCTGTGCATGGTCTTTATTCCAAATTTATTATCCTAAATACTGCTGTTTCAATCACAAATTTACTGAGCTGTTTCATTCCAGAAGAGTTCATCTTCCTTGGGACAATCCCTTCCCTCCCTCTCCTCGTTTATAATAACTACTGTGCCATTCTGTTGCATAGTAGCCCTTCCCTCCAGATAATTTCTGCTCCCTTTTTCATGACAGAGATAGATGCATCTGGTAAGTCATAGAAAAGTAAACTTGACAACATTTTCTACTTCCAACTCAATTTCTAATCTGTTTCTACATTGACTCTTTTGCTCCAGTTAACAAAAAAATGATGTCTCTGAGCTCATATCAATTTTAATATTTACAAGCTGTCAAAATGATTCACATTCCTCACTGAAGTCTTAGCTCAGGTGTTTCATTGATCAGGTCCCAAATCCCTTTCTTTAAGATGAGTCTTAAATCAATCTCTTAGAGCTGGCAACTTCCCTCACAGAAGGTAAAAGAGAAAAACAACATTTTTAGTACAGAGAAAAGCAAAAGACCTAATTCCTCTTTACTTAAGGAATTGATTGATGACAGCAACTTCCTGAAGTTTCAAGAGAATTTATGTAAACAATCAATTGCAGTGAGAGGAAATACTGTGACATCAGTGCCAGGCTGTAGTGAGGGGCCTCAAGAAGGACATTCAGGTGCCAGAGCATGTCCAAGGAACAGTGACTAAGCTGGTGAAGGGTCTTGAACAAGTCTTATGAGGAATGGGTGAGGGAACTGGGGTTGTTTAGCCTGGAAGATAGGAGGTTTAGGGGAGACCTCATGGCTCTCTGCAGCTCCCTGGATAGAGGTTGGAGTGAGGTAGGAGGTCAGTCTCTTTTCACATGCTGCAAGTGACAGAAGAGGATAAAATGTGCTCAAGTTGTGCCAGGGGAGGTTCGAGTTGGGTATTTGGGAATATTTCATCACAGAAAGGGTTATCAATTGTTGGAACAGGCTGCCAGGGAGATGGAGTCGCCATCCCTGGAGGTGTTTAAAACACATGTGGATATGGTGTTTAGGGATATGGTTTAGTGGTAGTGGCTTAGCAGTCATGGTGGGATTGCAAGCTCTAGACAAGCAGTTGGACTTGATCTCAAAGGCCTCTTCCAACCTCAACAGTTCTGTGATTCTCTGATCTTCCCTTGTGAGCATATCCACACAGCTGGAGTCCCTCAAGTGCTCCTGAGGGCAAGACCTCAGCGCAAAGGAGATTTAATGAAGCCCTTCCCCACCTCTGTGATCACAGTTTGCTGACAGAAGAGGCAAAGACAGAAGCAAGTTCCAAACCCTTCATTTAAAATATCTCCACAGTGCCAGATAGGGCTGCAAAGATTCAGCAATAAAACATTCTTCAGATTTTAAATAACATGTTTGGATGGGAAAAAGATAGAAAAATTCATACAAGTGGTTTTAAATAAATAAATAACTATTTCTCCATGACCAAGCGCTGTGGTAGTGCATTGTCTTCTTACGGTTTCATACTCTATTTCCAGCTGTGAAAGATCCAAGCTGAAGACTGAAAACACAAGACTCTCCAGCCCAGAGGGATCCTGCAAGTCCAGAGACAAGCAGTCCTGCAAGACAAGAGTTAAATTTCTGGGGGTAGCTGTGAACTCAGTATCAACACCGAACATGAGGAGAAAAAAAATTGCGATTTTATGTCTCCACCAATCACCTTTCTCCTTACAGTCAGCCTTATTTTATTAATGTAAACACACATTCATGTCCCATTAAGTTCAGAAGGAAGGCCAGGCAGCAACATATTACAGTTCATCAGGTAAGGCCTTCGATATTGAAACAACCTCAGAATTTTCACAGTGCCTTGAGCTGCATTGAATATCCTCCAACTCTTAAATCTTACCCTTGAGACAATACAGTTAGGCCAATTTCACATTTAATTTCTCACTCTTCGAAAGTTTGACTTTTCCACCTCAGCATACCTTAAAAATTGAAGACATTCTTTGCAATAATAACATAACTTCTTTCAAGGATGCATGAGATAATTCGATGATCATTCTTTAAAGTGGCAGCTTAAGCTTTTTTTACTGCGAAGCTGATGGCATCAATTATATCAATATATAAATGCTCTGCAGAAGCTTTAACATCATTATGTAACAGCAACCTCTCCCAGCTGGTCTGAAATTACAACGGGGTAAACCTCAAGGTCAGAGTTTGACAGTAGCATCTATCTCTTTTTTTCTGTCATTACCAAGGAAGAATGATCGGATTAACTTTTATAATAGTAATTTAAGGGTTAGGCTTCCTTTGAGGTCATATCTAGCACTTTTAGGTAAATGTTAGTAACATGTATCCTTTTGGCATTGAATAATGACTCCCAGTTCCAGACCATGATGGACAAGGATTTCTGTTTCATGTAATATACACTGCTGGCTTTTTTCCCCTCCTCTGTTAGTGTTTTTTGTTGGGGTTTTTTTTCCTTCAGTGAAAAGAAAATATTCTTGTGTTTAATGGATACAGAACAAGAGCAGTTGTAAGATGCGTTTTGCAAACACATCTCATCAGAGCCAAGTTCAAGGAGGTGACTGTCCCCTTGGACTCTGCTCTGGTGAGGCCACACCTCGAGTGTTGTGTTCAGTTTGGGGCACCTCATTACAAGAGGGATGTGGTGGTGCTGGAGCAAGTACAGAGGAAGGCAACAAAGCATGGGAAGGGCCTGGAGAAAAAAATCTGACTAAGAGTCGGGGATGGTTAGTTTGAAAAAGAGGAGGCTGAGGGGTCTACAGGTACCTGAAAGGACGTTGTGCAGAGGCTGGTGCTGGTCTCTTCTCACAGGTAAACAGTAAGAGAACAAGAGGGAATGGCCTCAAGCTGCAACTGGGTAGGTTTAGACTAGATATTAGGAAAAAAAAAATTCCAGCAAGAGTGGTCAGGCATTGGAATGGGCTGTCCAAAGTCATTTGGATGTGGTGCTTTGAGCTATGGTTTAGGGTGCACCTTGTAGAGTTAGGATATCGGTTGGAGTTGGTGATCCTGAGGGGCTTTTCCAATCTCAATGTTTCTGTGATTCTGTGATTTGGAGTGTGGTTTTGCTCCTCTGGGTAATTCTTTCAACAGAGTTACTCACATGAAGAAGCTGCTCATGTGGGTGTGCAGTGAGTTACTGTTAATAAACGATTTCAAGATCTGGGGACTGAAGAAGCAGGTATCAAGTAGCCCGAGACTTGCAATAAAATGGTGGAAGCTGGTGATACAAAGGACAAGCAAAGGCAATCCAGACTGATTAATGGATTTCTGAGTTTGCAGCTGTTACACACACACATTTCTTCTGGCTTCCTGCAGTTTCTAATCAAGATAAGCATCAGCAAGAGGCACATTTGCAAAAGCATCCTAAAAATGTGAATATATAAAATGATGCACTTGTGTTCTTGTACACACACTGTTCACTGTCTTTTAGTAACTGGGGAACTGCATACCCACTCCCTGTATCACTGCACAGATACTGCTTAGATGTCTCCTGTGGAAATTTGTTATCCAGTAATACAGATTTTTACCATTTCCCAGAAGTCTTACTAAAAACAATAATCATTAAATGATTGTTGTATATCCTCTTGCTGTCACTCTCTTTCCATCTCCCCCACCCCACCCGAGCAGTTCACCACTATAAAAGAGATAATTACAAGTTTCAGGAAGTGTATAAAAGTAGATGAAAGTTGGAAACTTCCTTTCCTTACCTTTCTTTGGCTGAAAAATATTTGGGGTTTATGTTTCTAAACTTAAATAAAAACTGCTCACTTGATGTGTCTTTTATGACATGTTCCACCCCAGAGCACAAACTTATGCTGCTAGGAACAGGGGACTGTAATGGAAATAGTAACAAACCTCTCAACTACAGCAGTGCTATCAGGCATGATTACAATTGGTTTAGTTTTGAACTGGGAGCTCCCATCTTCCATCTATCTAGAAACTTTAAAGGTAGTGTCATGTTTTCAAAGATGGTGAAAAGATAAAATCAAGCTATAGTGCAAGATAACAGGCAACAATACAGCTGTACTCTTAAATATGAAGGAAAGTGTAAAAGCATGGTGTAAAAAAGCATCAGTGACAATTTTGACAAAGCAGCTTCATTAACACCAGCATACTCAGATGTACAAAAACATCTGATCAGAAGGTATTAAAAAAGGATAAAAGCAAGGGGCAAAAAGGATAAAAATGGAAGGTTTGTATTTGCCTTTATGTGTCACAAGTCCTCAAAACTTCTCAGCATTTTAAAATCCTCATACTAACTATAGGTACAGCATTAATACACAGAAGCTGGACTTACACTCCATCACAAGACTAGGATATGTATTTTAACACTCTTTGATACTAAAGCACAGTCACTGTTAGTCAAGAACCTACCATAAACACCAACTTATGCACATGCCAATCCTAAGGATTTTTTCAACACGTAAGCTATTATAGAAGGACCACCTATGGTTAGCATTCTCACACTTCAAATGTGCATAGCCAAGCCAAAATGTTGCTGTGATGCTCCAAACTCCAGACCAGTTCATTCTACACAACAAAATACTTGCAGCTATGAAATTTTCAAGAGGAAAGGAAAAGAAACAAACCCCAAACATGTCTTCCTAAATACCTAAGAATACATAGTACTAAATATTGGCCCTTAAAGTGAGACCACCTTACCATAAGTACCACTGAAGCCAGAACTGCCTTCAAAGCATTTTAGGGGCTGTTCTGCCCTCAGTAATTAGAAAGGATTCCTTCATAAATGTTGAATCTATTTCAGAACACAAAGCACTCCTTTGGATGACTCAACATGTGAATGAAGTTAGAATAATTCAGACCCATATTTGTCAGCAGTAAAATATTGAAGTGTAAAATAGGTTTTTTGTGATACCAGCTTTTACTGAAATTCAACCAGCTAAAGCATGGATGCAGCAGTTGAACACAATCCCTTCCATTCAAAATGTCACAGAAATTCACTTGGTCTATGAAAATTCCTGTCTTCCCACTCATTGGTAGGAAATCACAGCACATTCACTGCAACAATTCCCACTAAGTGCAGAAAAATAAAAGTAATAAAGAAGTGAAAAGATCTTTCAGAATTTTTTTAGCAGCCTTTGCTGAGTACTTAAAAGCCTCAATTCCTATCTGATTCAGTCTACGTGTATGGTATGGGAAAGGAGAAGGAAGAATAAAGTCACTGGCAGCTGGACAACATCTAACCGAAACACCTCTTTAGGTGCATTTCATTTTGCTCTTAGTGGTGTTTCGATGGCCGTTATCCACTACTGTCATTAACACAAGCACACACAGAGCCACTGTTGTTGCACCAATGTTCACAACCTTCTGATATAGACAATGCCATTCAATAATTAACAAAATAACCTGCACTGCTTTACCCCAGAAAATCATTCACAGAAAAAATAACAGGTGTGAACACTTATCCACATACAAGTTAGTATGCATGTGTGGACGGCATGCTTAGGTAACACTAACTCCCTAATTCTTTTCCTTTAATCCCATCACGCTAGTAACATTCATCACTGATTTTAGTCAAATTCAAATCACAAGTACTTTACAAGACTAATATATAGTCTCAAGTGCTCTCTGAAATCCTCTCCTGAATTATCTTTACTGCTCTGGTTAGTGAAAGGTAAAAGATTTTAGCGACGTACAGGAACTGTGACATTATTTCATCTTCCCATTATGAGAGCATCTTACATTAGAGTTCAGTCATAAACTTCCATCTTTTTCTGTCTTAAAAGAATTACCTGAGCAAATTGCTCTTTTTAAAAGCACTATTACAGGATATTTCCATAGAACAAAGAAATTACTTACAGCACAACATGCACATGTTCCAAGCTTTCTGACACATAAATTGAGTTAGAATTGTTGTCACCTGACCAAAGTGACAGGCTGAGCAGATTTCACAGTAAACACCGGACACGTCACCTTGCTCATCTCCACGACTGGCAGGGGGACTTACAAAACCATTTATGAGTAGCAAATACTTTTGCTTTCAGCAAACACAAGGTCACACCAGATGCCAGGCCTCTCAACATTTTTGGAGAGAAAGTCACCTTCAGGCTATTTGGCAAAAACCTTCACAAGTCAGAATTCGACCGATGTAAATTAGATACTGTTGCATCATCTAATTTCCAACAGCATAGTTTCCAGAGATTACAATTATAAATATTTAATAGTACTTACAGAGTATTTGGTATATTACCTGCCAAATGTAATTACGTGCCTTCTCAGATTCAGAAGAGGAAGTCTTAATTTTGATCACAAACAAGTGGAATTTCTGAAAACATTTCCAGCTTCTTGTCTGCCTACTAGATAACAGTTCTCCCCATACCACAGAGAACTTCTTAGAGCTGCTCCCCATTCCAGAGTGCTTACATTCTGTGTCCGGTTCTGGGCCCCCCAGTTTAAGAGGGACATTGAGATGCTTGAGCGTGTCCAGAGAAGGGCGACGAGGCTGGTGAGAGGCCTCGAGCACAGCCCTACGAGGAGAGGCTGAGGGAGCTGGGGTTGTTTAGCCTGGAGAAGAGGAGGCTCAGGGGAGACCTTATTGCTGTCTACAACTACCTGAGGGGGGGTTGTAGCCAGGAGGAAGTTGCTCTCTTCTCTCAGGCAGCCAGCACCAGAACAAGAGGACACAGCCTCAAGCTACTCCAGGGGAAATTTGGGCTCGAGGTGAGGAGAAAGTTCTTCCCTGAGAGAGTCATTGGCTACTGGAATGGGCTGCCCAGGGAGGTGGTGGAGTCGCCGTCCCTGGGGCTGTTCAAGACAAGGTTGGACGTGGCACTTGGTGCCATGGTCTAGCCTTGAGCTCTGTGGTAAAAGGTTGGACTTGATGATCTGTGAGGTCTCTTCCAACCTTGGTAATACTGTGATAATGTGTGATACTGTGATACATTCATGACTATTCTCAGCAGCCATTATCATCTGTTTGATAGCCAGAACACAAGTCAGAAGAGATGACAGTGATGAGAAAGGCATGGAGGGGCTGTTGGGACCTCCAGCCTTTCAAGCCACTGTCCCAGCCTAAAATAAATAGAAATTCTTAGGTCTTGTCAAGGTTAGAAAACTGATCTTTCTTTGAGCAGAGACTCTCACAGGAGCCCATTGCAGGGTACAGCACTCTGAACTTCATTTTTAATAAGGTTTAGACTGTCCCACTGTAACAGGAAAGCAATCCCTGATGTAACCACTCAAGGTTAAAATTTCAAAAATCTTCATTAAAAAAAACTGCTGGTTTACCATCCTGATTCATGGTACACTGCCTTTACTAATTAAATTAATAGCCACACTTGCTTACTAAAGAGATTAACTTCTGTATTGCCCTCACTAGATGGGTTAGTTGCTAGGCAGCTCTCACTGGAGGTTTGGCACTATGTTCTTATCTCTGAGGACAAAGGCTGCTATGCATCTTTCACGAGGAGAATGAATGCTACACTGCTCTCAGTAAGAGCATTCATCTCAGTCTTTATATCTCAATTGCTTTCCTTTAATTATTTTAATCACTTGGTGCATTCTAGTGTTGCAAGCCTATTTAATCTAGAGTATATTTCTACTTGCATGCTATGGAATTGCTTCATTTTTTCCTCCCTTGTCACTCTACAACATCACCATTACTTCCAAGTCATTTGTGACAGTCTTGCACTCCAGAGCCTGCCATGTCTGCTGCTGCAGTAATGCTCAGCTTGGTATCTAAGCCCTTCTCAGTATTTTCCTATCCAGTGAACTGCTCATTGTCAAACGTTTGTTTACTTCATTCCTTTTATTCCACACTTCATACCTAGGAAATCACACCTTTCATTAACAGTCTCATCGTGCCAAATGCCTAAGCAATACAAGCAGCACCGTTCCCATGACATTACTGAGGACATGATTTATGGTACCAACAGCCTAGGCTCCTTTTCTGGACTTCCAGGTACCCCAGACGTGGGTACAGTAGCTCCCTTTGCAGCATCCAGATGATTCTTGAAGAATTAGAAGGCAGCACTGTTTTCTCACTGACACTCTGGCCTATTTTCCCTAGTGACTGGATCCACATAGAGCGCACATCCCTGTGCCACATCAGCAGCTGGGGAAAATCAGCTTAGCTCTGCAGATCTCAAAGCTAAGACACAGCTCCTAACCTCCAAAACAAAACAACCCAGAAGTAAAACAACTGAAATCTTCAGGTTTAAGCTACAACTGCAATTAACTCCTGGGCTACTTCTGTCATATATTCTTAATAAAACAACACAGATTCTAAAAATGATATGCCTAGCAGTGATACTGAGAGTATGCTTCCAGTGGCTTGGCTTGTAAAATCATGCAGTGACTACTGAATGGGAAGAAACTAATTGCAACTGAAAACTGTAGTCCTTTTTTAGGTTAACTTCTAAGTTATATGAAAACTTTATTCTTTCATAATTTACAGTTTTTTATGTAACCATGTCAGGCAAATTTACACCAACCTGTGCTTTGCTATTTTGCCTCTTGCCACACAGCTCATTTTATCCCTTTCTGAGTACTCACTATCCTCTAGGTGTTACTCCTATAATATAATTATTCCAAAAAGTACCACTTAACTGGATGGCCCCAAACTCTAGAGAGATCAATATAAAAAAAGCCTTGAATAATTACTAAAATATCCATACAAATTCAAATCCCCTTGTTCAATAAAGAAATCATATAATTCATATTCTTTGTAATGAATATGTGAGCACAGGCAAGTTGAAACACTTTCATAAATAATTTGCCTACCCTTTTGCCCACTTGTGAGGACTGGTAAGGTTTCTTCCAATTAGATGGAGTGGAAAAGAAAAAAAATTAGTCAGCAGTACTTCATTTTTAACCCAAGAACAAACAAATAATCCTCTCCTGGCTATGGACAATGTAAGACCTCAACATGAGGAGAAACTTACTTACAGTGAGTGTGACAGAGCCCTGGAACAGGCTGTCCTGTGAGGTTCTGGGATCTCCTTCCCTGGAGAATTTCAAAACCCAGCTGGATGCATTCCTTTGTGAACTACCCTAAGTGATCCAGCTTGGCAGAGGGGTTGGCCTTGATCCAGAGAAGGGCAACGAGGCTGGTGAGAGTCCTCGAGCACAAGCCCTATGAGGAGAGGCTGGGGGAGCTGGGGTTGTTTAGCCTGGAGAAGAGGAGGCTCAGGGGTGACCTTATTGCTGTCTACAACTACCTGAGGGGTGGTTGTGGCCAGGGGGAGGTTGCTCTCTTCTCTCAGGTGGCCAGCGCCAGAACGAGAGGACACAGCCTCAGGCTGCGCCAGGGGAAGTTTAGGCTCGAGGTGAGGAGAAAGTTCTTCACTGAGAGAGTCATTGGCCACTGGAATGGGCTGCCCAGGGAGGTGGTGGAGTCGCCGTCCCTGGAGCTGTTCAAGGCAGGATTGGACGTGGCACTTGGTGCCATGGTCTAGCCTTGAGCTCTGTGGTGAAGGGTTGGACTTGATGATCTGAGACGTCTCTTCCAACCCTGATGCTACTATGATACTATGATACTATGATCTCTGGAGGTCTGTTCCAACCTCTAAGGTTCTGTGATTCTGTGAAGACACAAGAAAGACAACACAACAGAGAAAGTTGGTCAATTCTGTGAAAATATGAAGCTCTTAAAGCTGGAATGAAAAAAGTGATAAAATCTTCACAAGTTGAAAAGATCTCAATAATGTTGACCTCATAAGAATAACAAATCATGCTTTTGTTTTTAAACAAGGTTAAATCATGCTATGAGATGCCATTAAGCATTTTGATCTTCTTCAGCATGCCAGGGATTGTTAAAAAAAATAATTAAAAACTCAAACTGTCTTTTTTTTTTTCCCTGTAAATATCAAACTGATGACTGCTGAGAATAAAAACATAAGGTATCCAACTTGCTTTAAGGCACCTCTCTTATAATGTGTCAGGGTTTTTTTGACATTTCATGGAAAAATAGTGAATATTCAGAAATTTGCCTGAAAATTTAGCTCTTCTGGGACATCATTTTGAAATATAGTCTGTTAATGATGAATTAGTTACTGGGAAGTATTTGAGACTGACAGGCATAAATTATACTGTAAAGTCACACTTTCTCCCCACCCCTACCCCCCCCCCCAACTCTTTTCTTAGCACATTGAAAAGATTGCTTTAGCAATATGTGCAAATATGTGTGCAGGAGACCCTTGAGTCTTAAGATTCAAGGAAAAATATTGCAGTTTCTATGAATCTCAAAGCACTAGGGATAAAAAAAAAATAATCAAGAGAGTAATGTGAAAAATAATATGATTATGTTCTGCTACATGGAATAGTTAAATATCTAATCTATGTATGATTAGCATCTAACAGAAGGATAATTGTATAACAACCTAGGAATACACCAATTCTCAATGCATTTAAACTCTTTCCCTTCTGACCAGCTCTTGTTTCTGTTGGTTTTTTTTTTCATATGCAAGCACATTCATACCTACAGGCTTTGCTACTTCAGAGCTGCAGCTATTGCAGAATGAAAAAAAAAAAATCAGAATTGTTAAGTTTTGCCTTGGTTACACAACAAAACAGTTTAGAGACATCCAGCTGCTTCAAAATTGACAGCTGTACAATGGAAGATGTCACAGTATCACAGTATCATCAGGGTTGGAAGAGACCTCACAGATCATCAAGTCCAACCCTTCACCACAGAGCTCAAGGCTAGACCATGGCACCAAGTGCCACGTCCAATCCTGCCTTGAACAGCCCCAGGGACGGCAACTCCACCACCTCCCTGGGCAGCCCATTCCAGTAGCCAATGACTCTCTCACTGAAGAACTTTCTCCTCACCTCGAGCCTAAATCTCCCCTGGCATTAACGCTTTAGTATAAAACATGTCATAATTTTTTACTTCAGAACAGAACAATCTGAAAAGAGGCAGACAATGTGGTTTTTTTTATCAACTCTGCATAAGACCTTTCTGATTGCCTATTTCTCCTCCTCAGCTGAAACTTTGAAAACCTTGGCAAGGCTTGGAAGCCAAAGGTGCTAGAACAGAAGTTCCACAAACACCACTTGGGTTCTCCAGTATCTTACCAGGGAAATTCACTCTATAATTGGCTCACTGCTTACTGAGAAAGTATAAACTGAGAAAAACTGAAAGATTCTTAAGCAGTATCAGCCAATGCACTTAATGTGAAACAAAGCAGTTACTGGAGAATTTTCTCATTCTGGTTTTTGTTTGGTTTTGTTTGTTCCTTTGGAAGGAAGTTACAGGCAATAAGATGAAAATGTTAGAAAGATGCAGAGGAGGTACACTGTGACATAGAGAGAAATGTAACATTTAGCAGAACATTTAAGTCAATAGAAATAGCATCTAAAAATGTCCTCCATACATCAACTGACAAAAGACAAAAGCTGTGCAATTTGTACTATCTTCAGCAGAAAATGTACAGAGATTACTGTGGGTCCACCAGCACGTTAGGAGTCTGCCTGCTATGACATCAGTCGAGTTAGCTGCGTGTGTATTTCTATACAGCTATTTAGAGAGTGCTATTTCCGAGTTCATTGCTGACCTCCCTGTATGAGCATGAGCAGAGTTATTGCAGATCCTGTCCAAGCCAACGGCAATCAGATGGACAGTACTTTCTCTCTGTTCTGCCCCTGTTGCTTATCTTCACTGCTGACATCATTCAGATGTTTTAATGGCTATAGATTTTTGAGTAAACACATTAGACCTTAAAACTTTCACTGAGATCAGGTGATTATACATTTGCAAGTGCGTTATGCAGGACAGGTAGGCTACAGCTAACATACCAGAACTGCAGTTTGTGACAAGGCCTGAAAGCTTGGAGACATGCTATCTTTTTAAGACTATGTACAGAGTGAAATTTTATTTATTCTCAGCAGTACACAAGCAGGTATGTTTGTAACAGTATTTGACCAAATGTATCTGACCATCCTGCTGACACAGTACTTCAAGGCAGTCCAGAGAGGCAAACGATGCGACAGTAAAAAGAATGCGAAAGATGTCAGGGACAGTAACTGATGTAACAGGTAATACAATCTAATGCAAATGTAGCTTTTACCAGAGGAGGAAGAAACACAACAATCACAGAATCACAGAGCTTTAGAGGTTGGAAGGGACCTCCAGAGATCCGAGTGCAACCTCCCTGCCAAGCGGGGTCATCCAGGGTAGCTCACACAGGAATGCATCCAGGCAGGTTTTGAAAGTCTCCAGAGGAGACTCCACAACCTCTCTGGGCAGCCTGTGCCACTGCTCTGCCATCCTCACTCTAAAGAAGTTTCTCCTCACATTGAGCTGAAATGTGCTACTTTGAAGGTAGCTAGAATGTGTTGGTGAGAAGAACTAGATGATAGGCTGTAAAATGAAAACAATGGTGAGGTCTACTTCCCTCACAGTCTTGCTGAGATGTGTGAAGAAGAAAGGCAAAATAAAGATTAGGTCACTTTGCTTTGCTCTGCACTTGGTGCTGGACTGTCCTCTTCTGCTTTGCCTGCTGGGGAGAAGCTGAGGCTGCTGGCTGAACTCCATCTTGCTTTCTAACCTCACCCTCCATTTGCTTTGCTGATTCACTTTAGCTTCTTAATCCCCTGGCCGAACCTCCATTCTTCCTTGGGACTGGGGTAAGGTTGAGAGGGGTAAGCGGAAGGTGAGGGGTGGTTGAGAGCCCCTCCTGGGGACTCAGGTTTCTGGGAGGGGAGTTGTGTCTGTATTACCTTTTTTACCTTGTATATTTCTGTCTATAACTGTATATACTGTAACTATCTGCTTGTACATTGTGCCAGCTGTAAATATAAGCTTCATTCAAATTTCCAGAGCCGACTGAGTCTAGTCTGGGTGCTTTCTAAAAGTGTGGGGGGTGGGGGACATCCAAACCATCACATGAAACCTTCTCTGTTCCAGTTTGCAGCTGCTGCTCCTTGTCTTACTGCTGCTGACCACGGAAAAGAGATTTGCCCCATCCACTCGACACCCACCCCTCAGATATTTGTACACATTGATCAGATCTCTCCTCAGTCTTCTTTTCTCCAGATTAAACAACCTCAGGTTTCCCAGTCTCAATCTCAATAGTCCCCCAATCATCCTCGTGGCTCTCTGCTAGACTCTATCCAGCAAGTCCCTGTCTCTCCTAACTGGGGAGCCCAATATTTGACACAGTATTCCAGCTGTGGTCTCAGCAGGGTAAAGGGGAGAAGATAGTGCCAGTGTTTCAAAATTAGTATGATTCAAGAAGTATACAGAGTCACTGAATTATACCATTCATGGCAAGTAATGAACCAAGATAATGTACTTTGATATATGAAGACATTTAGAAGACTCATAAGGGTTGTTTGGAGTAAGAATAGCTTTATAAACTGGTTTACACTGTCAGCTGAAATGCTTCTGAATCTGAAATTTCTTCGGCACTATTGTGTTTGCCAGATTATTGGAAGAGAAGAAACCATCTTCATCAGTCGTTCTTGTTTAAATCTTCATCATGCAAGATGACAGAGAAAGAGCTTTTGTTGTAGGCACTCCGGATATAATTCAGATAGAGAAAGATCTTCCAAAATTATATTCCATTTCCATTATTGATGTTCAGTGTGAGAATCATTTTTGGATCCATTGTTTCAATTTCTTTCTCAAAATGTTTAATCAGGACAGGATTTGTATCCAATTCATACCCCAAAACTCTCAAAGCCTTTCCAAAATTGAAGTAGAATCATAGAATCATAGAATGGTTTAGGTTGGAAGGGACCTCAAGGATCATCCAGCTCCAACCCCCTGCCATAGGCAGGGACACCTCCCACTAGAGGTGGGAGATACATGTAAACCAAAAAAAAAAAGATAAGACTTACTTTTTCCCCAGGACACTTTTGCCACTGCAAATGCTATCAGTAGCATTTGAATCCCAGTCTCTACAAGGTATCATCATCACAGGCAGACATCTCACAGTATCACAGTATCATCAGGGTTGGAAGAGACCTCACAGATCATCAAGTCCAACCCTTCACCACAAAGCTCAAGGCTAGACCATGGCACCAAGTGCCACGTCCAATCTTGCCTTGAACAGCTCCAGGGGCGGCGACTCCACCACCTCCCTGGGCAGCCCATCTGAGTATGAACAAACCTCCTAATTTTATAAACTCACAACCTAGATTCATGAAGCCTCAAATCTCACACTTGGCATTTTAACCACAATGAAATGCACAGATTAGTTTCTAATTTTTGTATAATCCCAGAGAGTGTTTTATATCTGGGATACTGAAAAATCAGTAAAAATAAATACCTGACAACTTAGGTGTTGCCTTCTTCCTTCCTTTTTATTTTAACTTCTGATGGTTTGGGTGTCCCCCGCCCCCCACACTTTAGAAATCACCCAGACTAGACTCTGCCAGCTCTGGAAATTTGAATGAAGCTTATATTTACAGCTGGCACAATATACAGGCAGATATTTACAGTATATACAGTTATAGACAGAAATATACAAGGGAAAAAAGGTAATACAGAAACACAACTCCTCTCCCAGAAACCTGAGTCCCCAGGAGGGGCTCCCAAACACCCCCTCACCTTCCCCCTACCCCTCTCAACCTCACCCCAGTCTCAAGGAAGAATGGAGGTTCAGCCAGAGGGATTAAGAAGCAAAGGTGAATCAGCAAAGCAAATGGAGGGTGAGGTTAGAAAGCAAGATGGAGTTCAGCCAGCAGCCTCAGCTCCCCAGCAGGCAAAGAGCCGAGAGCACAGCCCAGAGCGAAGTCCCAAGCGAAGTGCAGAGCAAAGTGACTTTATCTAATGTTTTGCTTTTCCTTTCTACGCATCTCAGCAAGACTGTGAGCGAAGTAGACATCACCATTGTGTTCATTTCTCAGCCTATTATCTACTTCTTCTCACCAACACATTCTAGCTAGCTTCAAACTAGCACATAACCAGAAGAGAGCAAAAGGACATTACAGGTGAAGCAAACATTACTGAAGGACAACCTTCCTTCACTGAAGGAACAAGAAAATGTCATTCTCTCCACAGCAAGGACTTAAAAAGAAACACAAAAAAGCTGTATCTATAACAATGAATAAATGGACAGCTTCCCTATCTGTAACCCATGCAAAACTTGCCCAGAGAATAAAGTCTGCTCAGTTATCAGCCTTCTGCATTTAGCATGGAAATCATGACTCTGCTTTACTGCTGAAGGACAGCATAAACAAAATTCTCCAAACTGGGACTTTGACCAAATTTTTTTTAAGTTTCAAATTTTCATTCAACAAAGAATAACATCCTCCAGCTCTCCAACACTCACTCTGCCTGCTACTCTGTCTCCTTCCTGAAAAGATCCTCTGCTCGATTGGTGCTGCAATGCACTCAGACTTAGTCACTTGCACATCACAACCACTACAATGTCTTCACAAGGGCTCCATGCCCAGAAGGGATGTGAATCAGCTAGTCATAACAGTAACCCATGAATCCAGGTCAGACTACGGAAAATGTTTTTCTTGTACTGTTACTACAAATACAGCGCAGTATCATCCAAAAGTCTCCAAATAATGGGCAACAGAGATACCCAGAGGAAGCTAGCCAAAAAAGATCAGCTTAGTTACTGTGTAGTGAAGTATGTGACTGTAGAGCAATAAAAAGCAAAAGAAGGAGTGATGAGCTTCACATCAATCAGATGAACAAACTGCTACACATCCTGGATTTGACACAACTAATGCAACTCAAGATGCACAAAAATACAGTGAGTTTTCACAACAGAACAGCTATGTTATTTTCCCACATTCTTTTGCTTATATTCTGCCATTTAAAGAATATTCATCCAGTTTACTTGATTTATGACCTAACTGCTGCCAAATTTTAATTCTTAACAACAACAACAAAATCTGTGTCTTTGTAGTTTAGTAAGTAGGTAAACAAGTGTCAGAGAAACACTGCAGGAACAAAAGCCTGGAAATAATTTGAGCCAAACCAATTTCAGACATTGTCTTCATTGAAAACAATTTCACATGAGGCTTTGCTTGATTTCAAATCAGAAAGAGTGATCTGGTATAGGAAATCCTGATCTGGCAAAGAGGACTTGGACTAGATGATCTCTAGAGGTCCCTCCCAGCCCCTGACATTATGTGATTCTGTGAAGAGTGAATTGTATCATTCACCCTGGTTCCAATGTAACACCATTTTACTATCAGCTCTTACAAGAAACTTGAAAGAAGAGACCACAGGTGAAATATTATATTTGGTCTCCATCTCCTGTTTTTAGAGAAGGGCTTAAAAAATAATCCTTCAATCAGGATCTAAAAATTTCCAACTTATGCAACTATTTCTCATACAGTTGGGTCCAAATGAATAAATTCAGTATTTTTTTTCCCACTCACACGATATGCCCCTTCTTAAAATTCTGTTTGAGAAGAATTATTCCTCTCAAGTGCAAACTCCATTATTCATAGGGCTCTAAGCAACCCCCTACTTAGGAGAATCCTCTCGTGTCAGTCAATGGGAATTCAACAAGATTAAAACAAGCAGGATTTGGCACTGAACATCACAGCCAATGTGTTGTTCTCTCTTCGCTCGCTGTTTTAAAATGGTCAGGCCACAAAAACTCTTCTTTTACCACTTTTCCATACAATTTCTCACAGAAATTCTTTCAGTTTTACATAAAGAAGACTTAAGCCAGAAGAATTTGTTACACAAGTTCTTTTCAGACGCCTAGTTTCTCATAAAAACAGCAACAGAAGGAACTGCTCTGACTCTCTTTGATGTTGCTGGGGTCAGAGTGGCTGGAGAGCAGCCAGACAGAGAGGGATCTGGGGGTGCTGATTGATACCCGCCTGAACATGAGCCAGCAGTGTGCCCAGGTGGCCAAGAGAGCCAGTGGCATCCTGGCCTGCATCAGGAATGGTGTGGCCAGCAGGAGCAGGGAGGTCATTCTGCCCCTGTACTCTGNGTTTAGGCTCGAGGCGAGGAGAAAGTTCTTCACTGAGAGAGTCATTGGCCACTGGAATGGGCTGCCCAGGGAGGTGGTGGAGTCGCCGTCCCTGGGGCTGTTCAAGGCAAGGTTGGACGTGGCACTTGGTGCCATGGTCTAGCCTTGAGGTCTGTGGTAAAGGGTTGGACTTGATGATCTGTGAGGTCTCTTCCAACCTTGGTGATACTGTGAGACTGTGATACTGTCTCTGAGTGTCCCTTTCCTAAGAAATAGGTGAATTATACCTTCAACAAAAGATCTCTTCTTACCTTTTCTCCCCTGAAAAAAAAGCTATTTTATTTTCTGTTAAGATTTCTGAACCTGATCTCATTTCTCACTACTGGACTACACAAGAAGTTATTTAAAAATATATATATATAAGGTTGAAAAATCCAAGCTAACATAATCATAAATGTTGACTTAATTGCATTTCAATATATGTGTTCTTTTTTCTACCTCAGCACTGAGAAGGGAAATAAAAATCCTCTAGATTTTCTTAGCAATGAACAAATGTCACAGCTGCTTTGAAACAGTTATTCACATCTTCGCAGACTGTATTTTCCATGCACTTTTTGGACCATTAAGATGATCTAATTTATGAACTGAAAGGATTGCTCCTCGGAAAGCACAGTCCCTGGGCTATTCAGTGCCAGAGCACTCAAAGTTAACTGCTGACTGAAGTCTCACAGTAACAACTGACATTTCATTTAACATTTTAACTAAAATAGTTATCTCTCCAAATCACTCATGCCACGTTGAAGCAAATCTTCACTGCAATACTGGAACTTGAGCCTACAAAACCACATAACTAGCACTTTTTGGATGATATCTCTAAGACCTAGAATCTATAGGGAGTATCAAGTGTGTGGCACCATTTCACAGCCACAGTACTTACAGCAGCCTGGTAATAGAGGCAGCTAAAACTCACTATAGGAAAAATCACCTAAAAAACAAAAAGTTCTTTATCAAAATGTTTAGGCAAAGCCTAATAGTAGAATTGGGGATTTTTTTCTACTCATAAAACTGAGAGCAGAAATTACTTTAGCCTTTCTCAGCCCTCTCTGATTTGAAGTCAGTATCAAATGCTGTGTGCATGTTTATGAGAGCAGAACAAGGTTGGACTCTCTGCTTGGGGTTCACACTTGCTTCGTTTTAATTAAGGAATGCTTTGCCAAGTTCCCCAGGCTAATACAAGTCTAATTGAAGTCAATACTAAGTCCAACACATTGCCATATGTGCAATCTAAATTCACATCCTAAGCTCACCTCAAGCAGTTGAGATACTGTGGGCGGACCTATTAGAGCTTGGAAAGGGACATGAACAGTTCACATCCCTTGAGATGCCTAAAAACCAGCACCAGCAGTCTGCTGGAAGCTGAAAATAAAGAAGGAAGACGTAGCATCAGAACTTAGCTGCAGTCAGTGAGCTCCACATGGACTGGGCTGAAAGATATGGACTAACTGAAAGTGTCTGCTGCCTGTGTCTATGGCAATGCCTCTATGGTAAGCCTTGATACTCCCTTTCCCCAACAACAACAAACCCCACAACAATACCAAGTGCCAAGGCCACTCCGGAGCTGAGGCTTCTGGACAGAAGAGGTTAATTTCCTTGAACAAGCAGAGCCCAGTAAATCAAGAATGACCAAAGTCCTCATGTGTTAAATCAAAAAGACACATGGGAAGGAAGGAATTGGAGATCACAAACAAATAGCACAGAAGTTGGAGGTTTAACTCCTCCATTATTTCAGCTGCTACAGAGAGAAGGCTTTACAGTGCTGTGGGTAAACAGCCAGAGAGAGAAGGCAATGAAGGTACAAATGTACATCAGTTTCAAACTGTCAACCCTTGAATCTAGTTCCAGTTTAATAGTAGTGTAAACACTAGAATATATTGTCATCATCACTGCTCAACAGACTTAACGCCCTGGAGCTTTCAAGAGAAGACAGTGAACAGAATTAGTAGCCTTTCACCTTGGAGGCCTGAATCCAGAGGTAAGACCCAGTAGCTCAGAAGGCAGTGAAGGAGACCAGTTGTCTGGTTTTGTCTCCAGTGTGTTCCAACGGCCCTCAGACACTCACTGGACTTCCATACTTTCTTCTTCTCGGGTTTCTCCCACCCTCCATCCAATTTAAAGTGAAAAGTCAAGTAGTGAGGAACGTCTGACATCTAATCCTCCTTGGATTGGATGTTCATGACTGTCAGCAATATTGGAGCTATGTCAGTGTGGAAAACAAAGATGCCAATTAAAGACAGCCTTAAGCAATTCCAGATTTGAACAGTCATGAACACAAAGGCTGGGATGTGAAGTGTGATACAGACAAGAAACTTTCAGGAGAGCATTATTTCACTTTCAGTCGAACATTTCAAGTTCAACCTCAGGATTTCTTAAACAGAAAATGAAGGAGAGGAAGAAGATTTTCTAATCCTAAGATTCGTTCATTCTGCCTCATACATTTCTTCCACAGCACCTGTTAACATGATGCTGGCTGGAAGCCAAGTGAAGTAGCACATAAACTATCTCCAACATTTACACAGCATTGAAATCTTACAGCTAAGTACAGACATGTCTTACTTAAGCCTTTTTCACTCTAGGACCTATTGCTAATTACTTCATACACATTCACTTGAGTAAAGAAGAACTTGTCCAAAAACAAAACACACTTTAATATTTGCTGCAGAAATACATACATTTTATTTAAATAAAATACATTTTGTTGAATGTATTTTATTTAAATATATTTGCCTACCTAAAAAACAGTTAAGGAAGCAAAAATGAAAGAGGTGGCCAAGAACATGTTATATGACACAGCATGAAGAGCCAGAGGGCATGTGAAATCGAGAACACCTGGACCTCTGCACTGTTCTATAGACAACTTACAGTGAAGTATTTCATGGAAACTGTGGCCAGCTGGCAAAGAAGCCACTGCTACAAAACCAAGATAAATCAATGATAATATTCAAACCAAATGGTCAAGGGTTTGGCTCTATTTACATTTCTAGACTATGTCTGAAAAACCCTGCAATTGGCTACATTTGTTACTTGCTTTATCTGCTCTTACATTAATTCTCACCTTTTGTTTTTAAAAGTACTAACAAAATGCAGCTGTCTTGAGCATTTTTCCCCAGAATTTCATGCAGGTATCAGTTTTAAATTCATTAAAAACTGAGTGCTGTTAATCACTCTGCAGCTTTTTTTTCAGATGTTTTTAACTGGCAGCACCTGAGTCCAGCATCAGTAATTTTGCAGATGACACCAAGCTAGGAGCAGGTGTCAATCTGTTGGAGGGTAAGAAAGTCCTGCAGAGGGACCTAGACAGGCTGGACAGGTGGGCAGAGGCCAATGGGATGAGATTTAACAAGGCCAAGTGCAGGGTTCTACACTTCGGCCACAACAACCCCAAGCAGTGCTACAGGCTGGGGACAGAGTGGCTGGAGAGCAGCCAGGCAGAAAGAGACCTGNCTCAGCTTCTCCCCAGCAGGCAAAGCTCCCCAGTGAAGAGAAGAAGCAAGTGACCTAATCTTTGTTTTGCCTTTCTTCTTTACACATCCCAGCAAGACTGTGAGGGAAGTAGACCTCACCATTGTTTTCATTTTACAGCCTATCATCTAGTTCTTCTCACCAAAACATGCTAGCTAGGCTGAAACTAGCACAGGGATATTGGTAGATAGTAGCTGAACAGTGTGCCAGCAGTGTGCCCAGGTGGCCAGGACAGCCAATGGCATCCTGGGCTGTATCAGGAACAGTGTGGTCAGTAACACAAGGGAGCTTATTCTGCCCCTGTACTTAGCACTGGTCAGGCCACACCTTGACTACTGTGTCCAGTTCTGGGCTCCTCAATTCAAGATTGATGTTGAGATAATGGAACATGTCCAGAGAAGGGTGACAAACCCAGTGAGAGGCCTGGAACAGAGCCCTGTGAGGAGAGGCTGAAGGAGTTAGCATTGCTTAGCCTGGAGAAGAGGAGGCTCCGGGGTGATCTCACTGCTGTCTACAGCTACCTGCAGGGAGGTTGCAGCCAGGTAGGGGTCAGTCTCTTCTCCCAGGCATCCAGCAACAGAACAAGGGGGCACAGTCTCAAGTTGTGCCAGGGGAGGTATAGGCTGGATGTTAGGAAGAAGTTCTTCACAGAGGGAGTGATTTGCCATTGGAATGGGCTGCCCAGGGAGGTGGTGGAGTAACTGTCCCTGGAGGTGTAGAAGAAAAGCCTGGATGGGGCACTTAGTGCCATGGTCTAGTTGACTGGATAGGGCTGGGTGATAGGTTGGACTGGATGATCTTGGAGGTCCCTTCCAACCTGCCTGATTCTATGATTCTGTTCTGTGATTCTATGGAGCTACTCTTTCCAGATCGTCTTTTTTGCCATCCACAACAAACACATAATTATTTACAGGAGATTTTTAGTAAGTCTGTACATACTCCCTCCAGAGTAAATAAAAATTACTGTCAGATATTGACTTAGCATCTCTGTAATACTGTCTATAAATCAGATGTCAAGAGTTTCGTAGGAATTAACTATTGTTGGCAGTACTAAGCAGGTCTGTACTTGAACAAGTGCATGCCATCTTGGCCAGAGAAAACTACCAAACCAACCCTGGAGTCTTTATGATTGCAACAGAAAGGCTTGGATCAGGCTATCAAGTATCCGTTACCTATGCTGAGCATACGTCACAGCAAGTTCCCAAAGTAATAAATGGAAAGAAAAAAGTATGAGGGAAAAAAAGGAGGGCAAGGGAGAGTGAAATGCTAAAGTTACGTCAAATCTTAGTTTTGGAGGTGTTAGCCTCTCCACTACTCAGAAGGAAAGCCTAAGGATGTGAGATTAGTCACCTCAAGTAGATCAGATTAACCCAGCACAAACTACATAATCAAACAAATCTGACCAGCCCTCGACACTGCTTCAACTGCACTGAAGATGCTTTAGATGATCTTTGTGTTCCCCACTAAATACTGCTTTTCCCAAGACCTTGCACTCATGAGCCTACCAATCTCATCTGGTTCTACCTTGGGGTATGGAGGATAAAAAAAAAGTAGAAAGAATTCAAACCACTTCACTGATCTACAGAATGAATTTTAGAAAAGAACTGTCAGCAATGGTTCTGGATGTGGAACTAGTCAGGAGCAGAGTGCTTCCAATTCCTGAAGACTTTAGCAGGAGCTAGTAACACCTGCCCATCACAATCCAGACCTCAAATTTCTCAAGACCTAGACTAACTCTGTACCCTACTAGTAAGCTATATATACCCAGGGAACAAACACATATAATACATCAGTCTTTTGTCAGAGATAGCAGCACTGCTTTGCTATGGGAAGCACAGAGATGAGTTGTGAAAAATACAAACCAGCTGAATTTAGAAGAGCACTCTCTATTAGGATGTGTTTATTACTTTTATCTTTCATGTGATCTACCACTACAAGTTAGAAAAAGCAGTAGCAGCAGATAAGAGGTTTTCAAAATGAAAACTTAAGACACTGTATACTCTATACCTTATATAAATTGCCAGGGTTTGAGAAGGATTGAGTAGAACTAAACAGCCCGAGAAACAAGGAGAACAGGCAGGGTAAGGCTAAGGTCACTCTGATAAGAAGCACAGCTGCAGGGAGGTGGCCTTGAGGAAGCTAGAAGAAGTTAGCTGCTATCTGTAGCTGAGCTGTGTGAGGGGGCTTTGAAGGGGGGCAGGCTGGTCACCCCTGGGAACAAGTGTTTCTGTAACATTGTTTCCAGATTACATACATATGTACTGAATCCACTACATAAGCACCACTCTTAGCTTCAATAAACAGATTGACCTCCTATGTATCATATTGGTTTAAGCTGGTGTCTTTCCAGTCTCCCACACAGCCTTTGAGCAACCCAGCAATAAATGCATACTAAATATTTGTATAGATTACTGCATTAGTATTAGTCAGAGGTGCATTGGACAACACTTCCACAGAAAAAGGTGAATAAATCAGACTACTATTATAGATCCTAGCTGGTTTTGATAAAGAAAACAAATTTGAACAACAAAATTGAGCCCAGTAAGAAAAACAAAACAAGAACTGAATGCTGAGCAATTACAAACACAATCAACTGTTCCATACTTCATTTACAGCTTGCTCTACTCTTGTTTACTGTACATAATGACAGTACATAATTACACCCAAATGCATATAGCTGCACTCTTAATAATAGTTCCAGAAGAAGAGGGGGAAAAAAAAGATATGAAAGATTTGTGCTTCTAAAAAAACTTCTGTTTTTCTTAAAGCCACATTTTAGACACATATATAAAACTACAGCCAAGCTAATTATAAGCCCTAATAATCTGCTGGGAGCAAGGCTCATTCAAATCCACATAACACACTGACAAAAGCTATTGCTGGGTAGGTCGTTCAATTCACAGGACCTTTCAACCCCACTGAAAATTTCAGAGGGAAAGAAAACAAAAAAAAAAATCAAAGTCTTTGTTATTTACTATATAGACCTTTTTGCCAGTTCAAGTTTAAGACCTTTTTAAAAATGCACAGTCAGCAGCAGAGCTTTTAAAGGTAAAATGAGGCCTTTAAAGCAGGCATCCCACTGAGCATTCTACCACTGTGCTGCCTGTGGAGTATAAAAAACAAGGGCAAAGATGGGACTGAAACTCTCAAACACTCTCTTACAATGGCTTTCATCTTCTCTTCCAAATCTGTAACCTTTGAAGAGAGAAGGAAATGCAGGTAACGCGTTTACAAATAGGCTGGAACCTGCTACGCTTTTTTCCAGTACTCACAAAGGGCACAAACGTTCACTGGAATCTCATTATGTTATTTAAAGGGACACTTTCAGGGCTGGCAGACCCCCAGTTTGACCATTCTTTGTAGTTTCATTTATTGGAGAAGTTCATGTACTTTCTCAGACTCTTTTAATGATGCATCACTTTCTTCCTCTCAGAATGAAACCAATTAAAGGTGGCACTGATATATGATAATATGAGAAGGAAACCTGCCTGTGACAAGTTACAAATCCATCCTTACCCTTCGTACTTTGCAGGGAAGATACTGACATTTCAGCTGACAAAATATCCATCACCTCACATGTTTATTAACAACCTGTTAGAAAAGCTAAATAAGCAATAAGGAACCAAAACCGAGTGCCCGAGAACTCGTGAGTAACTTTGCAACGAGGAAATATGCAGAAGTACAAGATGAAAATGTGCTTGGTGAAGATAACAACTGTAGATGTAATATTTCAGTGCACCTTGAAAACAATCAAATGAACACTAGACTCTCCAAAGCTTAAAACAAAAAGCAACACACAGGAGCCTGGCAAGTTTCTCTAAGAAACACTCTCCAGAAATAAAAAGGAGGCAGTAACAGAAACAAAGCTTCAGAAACAAATCTAATTTCATATCATAATAGACATCACTCAAGGAGAGGTACAAACACTTTAAATAAGAGGCCACAAGGTTACTTTGCTATCTACATTTAAAGTATTGGGCTGGTTTTGGTTTTTTCAAGGGTATAGAATCTTTACAGTAACTTCTTATTTTCTTGTCTGTTTTTTCCCTTGTTTAATTTTGACCACAAGAGTTTAGCTAGATCTGGATTTTTCAGTTTCCTTATAGAATATCAGTAGGACATTTCTGTTTAACTTCTGCTCATCAGAAATTTGTCACAACTCTACTGTTTTAAGACTCACATTCTGGCAACATTATAACCCAGAATGGTCTTACTGTCTTTAAAACAACACCACAAACACTTCAGTAGAAATATTCCCCATTACCTAGCAGCAGAAAGGTCAATAATAAGACACTTATGTAACTGGAAACAGTTCTGAAGGAACTTGACATGGCCTCCATTGCATACTTTGTGCAACATAGTCCCTCAGAAACCCTAATTCTTCCCAAATATTGCCCATTTTCAACACATCAGCTTGTCTGTGACTATTTTAGCAGGAGGTAATGGATAGATAATGTCAAAACAGTTCGGAACAACGTATCCAAGATCTCTCTTACCTAGCAACATACACAAATAGCAAAGTAAGTCATTTGCAGCTGAAATTAGAGTGGAGCTTATGGAACAGAAACAATTATTTTGAGCAATAGCACTGGAGCCATGTGGTATCTACAGAAAAAAAAATGAAGAGAAATCAGATTTTTCTATCATTCAGATTGTTGCTAAGTTCCCATTCGTACTCATAAAATGATGATCCTGCTCCATGTTAAGCCCCCTTTCCCATCTTCACTCCCTTTAACAAATGCATCTAAACTTGCACCCATCAGCACACAAAAACTGATACAGAAACATGTGTAGTCAAATTACTGGAGTCTGAGCACTTCCACGTCAACCACTGTACACAAAAGTGACCACAGAAAAAAACCACAACGTACATAGATCACCTGTTGGGAAAGAGAATGGCAACCGAGGGAAATGGTGTTTTAGCCTGGAGTTCTAAAAGGGCAGCTTATTAATTCTGGAATTCATGAAACCAGCATTGTGATAGCCACTCCTAAAGTATTACAAATATTTTCCTTTTTTTTTTTCATGAGTAAGGAAAAAAATAAAGCTTTTTTTGCAGTCCCTCTGTCCTGGAGGTCCCGTGTACCCCAGAAATTTCCTCTCCCTCTGTGGTTTGAATGCGAGAGGAAAAAAAGGCGCGAACAGAGCTGTTTCTCCCCCCCTGCCCTGCAGGCGTGAAGGGGGGAGCAGGGGGGACCCTTCCGGCAGGAGGAGTGCCCCGTGCCGGGCCCGCGCTGCACTCGGCTGAGGATTGGCTGTGAGCTTTTCGCGCCTAGGCAGTGGTAACGGCTCTTTGTCTAGGAGAGGGTATAAATATCGAGGGGTTCCCGCCTTGGGGGGCTCCTGCCGTGGAGTTCGCCCCTGCTTTGGATCGCGTTCCCGCCTTGGGGTGCTCCTGCCGTGGAGTTCGCCCCTGCTTTGGATCGCGTTCCCGCCTTGGGGTGCTCCTGCCGTGGAGTTCGCCCCTGCTTTGGATGGCGTTCCCGCCTTGGGGTGCTCCTGCCGTGGAGTTCGCCCCTGCTTTGGATCGCGTTCCCGCCTTGGGGTGCTCCTGCCGTGGAGTTCGCCCCTGCTTTGGATGGCGTTCCCGCCTTGGGGTGCTCCTGCCGTGGAGTTCGCCCCTGCTTTGGATCGCGTTCCCGCCTTGGGGTGCTCCTGCCGTGGAGTTCGCCCCTGCTTTGGATGGCGTTCCCGCCTTGGGGTGCTCCTGCCGTGGAGTTCGCCCCTGCTTTGGATCGCGT
The DNA here is from genome assembly GCA_013400475.1 of Tricholaema leucomelas. Taxonomy (NCBI): domain Eukaryota; kingdom Metazoa; phylum Chordata; class Aves; order Piciformes; family Lybiidae; genus Tricholaema lacrymosa; species Tricholaema leucomelas. Next base: position 5,850 of record WAAF01009565.1, on the reverse strand, counting down.
TCCCGCCTTGGGGTGCTCCTGCCGTGGAGTTCGCCCCTGCTTTGGATCGCGTTCCCGCCTTGGTGTGCCTGCTTCGAGTTCTTCTCCCCCCACCTGGATAACTTCTACACGGAGCCTTTGACACTCCGAAGACAAGCCCTGAAGGACTTCACTTTAAGCGTCCTTATTGTGTGGCTTATCGCTTCTTAACGACCCTGAAGGTTGCTGAAAAGACCACGGGACAGACCTTTGAATCATCCTTCTTTTCAAGCCAGCTGTCCTGAGCAGCTTACGGCTCAGCCTGATTTGATAGTGGGGAACGCTATATATATATTTAATAGCACAAATTCTTTTCCAATTACTGACTTAAAATTTAGTCAAGTTTACCTGTGGCATCCTATTGTGTAGATATTCTCAACCAACCAAGAAAGAACCTGCTAATTAAATCTAAATTCTCTTCTGTATCTAGTTTTGGGGGTGGGTTTTCGGGAAATAAAATAACTCTATTTTCATAAATTCCTGACTCAGCCAAATTAATTCCTGCCTCCATAACACCCTCTATTACTGAGCTTTAAACTGAGTCTTGGAAATGTAATCTCAAAGAATAGTTCCACTCCACCACAGCTTGACTACAAGACTCTCACATCAAAGAAGAATGTGGCAAGATCCAGAGCCATCCCTGTTACTCGAAAGGAAGGCAGCACTCAGGGAATTTCTACCTCTAATCACTGTCTTTCAACCATTTTTTTTTCAAATCAGAAATTTTCTGCACTTAGCTTTTGTTGACAGTTTCAGCCTGATTGAAGTATCAGTTCAATACATTCCCAAAGGTGAACACAGTAGTGTGGGCTAGCTGTATATTTATCTGGCTTTACTTTCTGATGTAGGCTAACCTATGTTTAAAACCTGATGGAATATGATATGTGAAGACCAAAACCTCCACTATATTAAAAACATTTTGAAGAATTAACCTAAATAAGTTTATTTAGAGTATGTTTGATTTATAAGCTTGAGTTTACAAAATCTTTGCAATGGGGAACTGTGCAACCTAACAACTTAAGTATACTCTGTCAGGAGTGATTTAGGGAAACTCTGTCTGAACTACAGAAAGGGTTATGGCATGCATGGACTATGAAAACCCACCAGAGACTGACAAAGAATAGCAATTCAGCTTCCAGAGTTTAAAAAAGCCGTAAATTCTCTTGAGTGCTCTCAGTGGCCAAAGGCAAAGATAAAGAATGCAAATAATGACTGCAGGTTTTAAGCTCTTTCAGAGCTCTAAGTTCTTCAATAAAACCTTTCCTGGGCTCTCAACATTACTACCCAACTTGGGCCCACAAAATGTTATTTCCTACCCCACAGAAAACATGCCCATTAACATAAACTATTGCTCCATTCAGGTGGTTATCTGAGAGATTTTAAACAAACCAAGCCTCAGTATCTAGCCCAATTCAATAATGCAGTGGTTGAATCAATTAACTGTGTTGGAAGAGATACAAATTTGGATTCCTGTTGCGGCTGTTTGGATCCACTCCTGACTAACACTTGAGCAGGGCTTGAGGCAGTGTGGCTGGAAAGCTGCCACTAGGAGTTACAACTAGGAGTCGTAACAGACAAACAACTGAACATGAGCCAGCAGTGTGCCCATGTGACAAAGAAAGCCAATGGCATCCTGGCTTGTATTAGAAATGCTGTGTTTAGCAGGGATAGAGAGGTGATCGTCCCCTTGTACTCGGCTCTAGTGAGGCCACAACTTGAGTATTGTGTTCAGTTCCGGGGCACCTCATTACAGGAGCAGGCATTGGAAGGGGCTGCCAGGGACATGGTGGAGTCACCAACCCTGGATGTGTTTAAAAGTTATTTGGATGTGGTACTTGAGGATATGTTTTAGAGTGAATTTTGTAGAGTAGGGGTAACAGTTGGAGTGGATGATCCTGTGGGTCTTTTCCAACCAGTATGGTTCTGTAGTTCTGTGCCCCTGAAATTGTTCTAATTAGTAAAAAGCTATGTAAGATGTATTTAATACAGTTTCCCAAAATCTACATACAAGATGGCCAAATTCACCTGACAACTCACTTCTTCCTGGATAAAGTTCATTTCTTCACACTCCTCTCAGTCTTGTCCCTACAAGAGTGGTGCCACTGCCTTACTCAAGCCAGCTCTGACAATCATCACAATATTTATGGAGGCACTTCAGCCCACCAACTATCAGATACCTACTCATAGCATTTTTGTCTTTCAAGTTAGTGTGATGGTTTGGTAGTTACTCACCCCCACAAACACAATGGAATCACCCAGACTAGACTCAACTGGCTGGAAGTTAAGTGTGCTAGTTTGAGCCTAGCTAGCATGTTTTGGTGAGAAGAACTAGATGATAGGCTGAGAAATGAAAACAATGGTGAGGTCTACTTCCCTCACAGTCTTGCTGGGATGTGTAAAGAAGAAAGGCAAAACAAAGATTAGAGCACTTGCTTCTTCTCTTCGCTGGGGAGCTCTCGTGGCTGCTGGCTGGACTCCATCTTGCTTTCTAACCTCACCCTCCTTTTGCTTGGCTGCTTCACCTTGCTTTTTAACCCCTTTGGCCGAACCTCCATTCTTCCTTAGGACTGGGGTAAGGTTGAGAGGGGTAGGGGAAGGTGAAGGGTGGTTGAGAGCCCCTCCTGGGAACTCAGGTTTCTGGGAGGGGAATTGTGTTTGTATTACCTTTTTTACCTTGTCTATTTCTGTCTATAACTGTATATACTGTAAATATCTGCTTGTAAATTGTGCCAGCTGTAAATATAAGCTTCATTCAAATTTCCAGAGCCGACTGAGTCTAGTCTGGGTGATTTCTAAAAGTGTGGGGGGGCGGGGGACACCCAAACCATCACATTAAGGAATGAAGCTTTATATTCACAACTTAGCACAATATACAAGCAGGTATTTACAATATATTACAAATATATACAGCTATATACAGAAATAGAGAAGTTAAGAGTAATATGGAAACATAGTACCTCTCCTAGAAATCAGAGTCCCCAGGAGGAGCTCCCAATCACTCTTCCACCTTCTTTTGACCCCTCTACCTTATCCCATAGTCTGCCTTACATGCAAGGTGAGTTGCAAGGATCAGCAAGGGTAGTTAAAAGCAAAATGATTAGTTGGGTTACACAGAACCAAGCAGAACAGCAGAAGCCCAGGGAGAAAACACAGACACTCCAACCGACAGACACTGACTTATCTATGTTTGTCCTTGTTTTCCTACATGTCAGCAAGCATAGGAGTGAAGCAGACATCACCACTGTTTCCAATTAGTATTTCAAATTTTTCACTAGAGTTTGTACAAGGTGAAGAGTTTTTTCCATTAGCTTTCATCACCTTTAGAGATCCTTCAATCCATCAGCAATAATTTAGCAAAGAAATTTTTATTACAGGTTTTGAATATTTCCTTCAGGAAATGATTTGCAGTATTACTGCCTCACTTCTGTTCATCTCTGACTGTGAAAAATTGGTTCTGGACTTTAAATACCAACACTCCTCTTGCAATACACTTCTGAGTATGAACTTCTCCTACATCTTTCTAAACTGACACTGCAGTCAAAAGAATAAGGGAAACCAGAAGTAATGGTCAGAAAAGTAAGACAGTACAGCCAGGTGAGATTCTCCCTCACCTTGTCCTTTTGATAAGGGGTAAGAGGAGCATCAAGCACCCACAATGCATGAAGAAAACTGAGTCTTCTTCCATCTATGAGTTCTTGGGAATTGGCCACCTTCAGTTTCATGGATCAAAGTGTCATCATAAAAATGGCATCAGGATAGTGGCACCTGCAGCTAAATCAAGATAAGCCCGTAAAAGCCTGATTGTTTGTATCTGCAGTGACATTCAGTTACAGGGCCTAAGAGCTAATCACTGGCAATGTGTATTATCAATTCACTAGACTCAAGTCTGAGGTTTGAAACTGCACTGATCATAGAATCATAGAATGGTTTAGGTTGGAAGGGACCTCAAGGATCATCCAGCTCCAACCCCCTGCCATAGGCAGGGACACCTCCCACTAGAGCAGGCCGCCCAAGGCCTCATCCAGCCTGGCCTTAAACGCCTCCAGGGAGGAAGCATCCACAACCTCCCTGGGCAACCTGTGCCAGTGCCTTACCACCCTCACTGTAAAGAACTTCCTCCTAAC
>WAAF01009564.1:155021-198997 GCA_013400475.1 Tricholaema leucomelas | reverse complement strand
TCCCTCTTCAACTGGGGAGCCCCAAACTGATGCTGTGACATTGCTGCCAGGGCCATAGAATCACAGAATGTTGGGGGTTAGGAGGGACCTCTAGAGATCACCTTAGCCAAACCCCCCTGCCAAAACAGGGTCATCTGGGGCAGGTCACACAGGAATACATCCAGGCAAGTTTTGCAAGTCTCCAGAGAAGGCTCCACAACCTCTCTGGGCAGTCTGCTCCAGGGCTCCAGCACCCTCACACCAAAGCAGTTACTCCTCATGTTGAGGTGGAACCTCCTGGGTTCCAGCTTGTACCCACTGTTCCTTGTCCTGTTACTGGGCACCACCAAAAAGAGCCTGGCACCTTCATCCTGACACCCACCCCTTAGATGCAGACATTGGCATTAAGATCCCTTTTCAGCTTTAGTAAGACCAAACAGCCTTAGGGTCTCTCAGCCTTTCTTCACAGGAGAGATGTCTCATCCTCAAGTCTCAGCACTCAGTGCCTGTCTTGCAGTACTGTAGCTGTGCCACAACATGCACAGCCAGAGCCCAGGCGCCTTTGTTCAGCTCCTGGCACAGGAATCCTTTTCATTCACACTGTGACCTTGGGCAAGCAGCTTCACTGTGCTTAAAATTAACTCTTCTGCAAACAAGGTGCACAGATCTCATTGTGCCAGGAGAGCTGTGGCACAGTGTGCCAGGCTTTTGTCACCCCCAGGTGCCAGGCATGGGGTGTCCCTCAGGAGCAAGGGTGCTGCACCAGAGATGGGGTTTTACCACCCCCAGGTGCCAGGTGTGGGTTGTCCCTCTGGAGTGAGGATGCTGCACCAGAGGAGGGGTTTTACCACCCCCAGGTGCCAGGCGTGGGGTGTCCCTCTGGAGTGAGGATGCTGCACCAGCATTGGGATTTTACCACCCCCAGGTGCCACGCGTGCGGTGCCCCTCAGGAGCAAGGGTGCTGCACCAGCAATAAGGTTTTATCACCCCCAGGTGCCAGGCGTGGGGTGTCCCTCTGGAGTGAGGATGCTGCACCAGCATTGGGATTTTACCACCCCCAGGTGCCACGCGTGGGGTGTCCCTCAGGAGCAAGGGTGCTGCACCAGCGAGGGGGTGTCCTCGACAGCGTGCTTAGCCCTGAGTTCTCAGCCACTTCCCATGGGGGAAGGGAGCTCAGTAAATCAGCTCCAGCGCAGGGCGCGTTCACTCCCCCTCAATGTGTTTGTTTTTGCTGGCAGAGCTAAGCAGGGTCTGCGGAGACTGATGAAAGAGGCTGCAAACTCGTCTTACAGGGGATGGGGGGGGGGAAGAGAGAGAGAGAGTAGGGAAAATCGGCTGGCACAGGCTGGCAAAACAAAACCTAGGGGCAGCACAAGGAGAGCGGTGTGTGGATGTGTGTGGATGCAGCCCTGCGTACACCCCGCGGAGGAGATGAGCTGCTGGAAGCAGCACAGGAGCGCTCCTCGCCTGTGAGTGCTCTCAGGCTGGAAACAAGAGGGAGCTTTTAACCACCCGAGCACAGGAGGAGAGGCTGCAAGGGCGTCTCAGCAGGAGCCCCGGGAGTGCATGAACTCCTTTGGTGTCCTGTGAGGGCTTTTCCGTCCTGACCGCCACCAGGGCAGTGGGTCCTGCAGCACGGACTGGTGCCACGGCAGGTCTGTGGGAGGTGTCTGCCTGTCTGTCCGGCGGGGTCCGGGCTGGGTGTCCTTTTACACTTCTTCATCCTGCAGTGCCCTCCGCCTGTGTGCCAGCAGCCGGGAGGTGCCTTTCCCCAGCGCTGCCCTTGCCGTGGGTTTCACTGATGGTTTTCATTGTCAGACGATGCTCGGGGCGGGGGGCATGGCAAGTGTGATGGAGGGAAGCCTGCTGCTCGCCCCCCAGCTTCTCGGGGCACCCCAGCTGGGCCAGACACCTGCACCCTGCTGATCTGTGGGCACACGGGGATGTCATTTACCCCCTCAGTCTTGGTCCCAGGCGACCATCAGGTCCCTTCTATTTACCTCTTGCTGCACACTTAAAGCGATTTGGGTTATAAGAGTAGGAGGGGGGAGAAGCGACAGCTGGGCTGGGAGAATTACAGGAAGGAGATCAGATTAGAGGGAGCAGGGAGAACCAGGAGGCAAGATGGCCCCATGCTGGGGCAGCCAGCTCCTTCCTTCAGCCTGGACCCACAACTGCCTCCTTCCCTCACAGCCCGGACCCATCACCGGCTCCTTCCCCCGCAGCTCAGCCCCACCACCGGCTCCCTCCCCCACAGCACAGGCTGGACCCATCAACTGCCACTTGCCTTATAGCTCAGCCCCACAACCGGCTCCTTCTCTCATAACCTGGCTCCATAAGCAGCTCCTCACAACCCGGCCCTACAATCGCCTCCTTCCCTCATCTCCCGGCCCTACAACCTGCTCCTTTCCTCACAGCGCAGCCTGGACTCACAGACTACCACTTCCCTCGCAGCTCGGCCCCACAAGCGGCTCCTTCCCTCGCAGCCTGGCCCCGGCAGCTGCCGCGCCCCCAGTCTGCACCACCTGCCCCTTCCCTCACGGCCCGCCGCAGCCCCACACCGCTCCGTCCTTGCCCCAGAGCCCGCCCCGGCCCCACGGCGCGGCCGGTCCGGGGCGGGCGGAGGCGGGGCGAGGCGGAGCCGGGGCAAGGACCGGCGCGGCGTGGAGCGGGGCGGCAGCAGGTAGCGCTGCCGGCGGAGCGGGCCGGGCCGGGCCAGGCCATGGGGAAGGTGCAGCTCTTCGAGATCCGCCTGGGCGAGAGCCGCGTCGTCTACAGCCCCGGGGAGCCGCTGGCCGGCACCGTCACCGTACGCCTCTCGGGCTCGCTGCAGTACCGAGGTGAGCCCGCGGCCTGCCTGCCGTCTCCTCCGGGCTGGGGGGCGGCCTCCCCGGGCCGGGTTCCCGCCGCGGCGGTGCGGGGCGCAGGAGCGGTGCGAGTGCTCCGGGGGAGGGGGCGCGGGCTGCTCTCGCCCGTGGTGCGGGGACCGGGGTGGGGGGCCCGGGCAGGAGCCGGCTAGGAGCCGGCTGTCGTCGTCCCCCGGCGCTGGGGAGCGGGTGCTCGGCGGCTTGCACCTCCTGCCTTGAGGCGGCCCGGGGAGGGGAGCGGCGAGACTGATAAGCAGCAACCTGCTGAATTATTTCCTTCTATGATTCCTCTTACTTTTTTTGCTCCCATCTCATTAAAAAAAAAGGGCAAATAAGCCAACACCCATCCCCCCCCTCCCCCCTAAAATAACCCAGCCCAGCACCGGCTCGTTTCACTGCAGCCTCCGGAGCTGGCGGGTGCCCAGGGCGGTGGCACCGGGAGGTGGCTGCAGGAACCTAGTCCCAGCATCCAGCCTCTCCCGGTGCCCTGCGGCCTCATGGGCTGCCAGCGTTGCCGTGAACGCCGAGCCCTGCTGCTCCCGGCTCTGGCAGAGTGCCGGAATGGGTATTTTTTACGGCAGGGTGGTGGGAGGAGGCCGGGAGGAGGTGAGCGATGCCGTGTCCCGGCTGTCTGCAGCAGGAGGGCTGCCCGCCCGTTTGCGACCAGCTTTTTGTAACGTCTGTAGTGAACTTGAACGTTTTGAGTTGTGGAAGTGCCGGTCTGGGAGACGTCCATGCTGAGTGCATGGTCCTGTGTGAGGAGGGAGAGTGTGGCCACCTGCATGGTGGGCAGGCAGGAGAGGTCTCTGCAGCGCTGGTGGTGCTGGAGGTGGCTGGGGTGGGGTGCGTGGGTGGCTCTCGCTCCAAGTGAGACCCAGGTCCTTCACTGGTTGGTTCAGTCTTTCGCCCTCGCTGGAGGTGAGGCAAGCTGCTAGGTCCCCATCTTCTAAAGTGGGAAGTTGCTCCCCTGCCTTAAACAAGTCGTTGACGTTTACAAGTTAGTTTTGTGCTCAGTGCCGTGGCAATGTGAACCGAGTTGCTGTTTTCCCTGGGGTTGTCTTGCTTGCTTGCATCTCCCATGTGCACTCTTCTCCCTTTAAAACAAATTATTAGGAGCAGGAGAAAAGACCAAAGAATGGAAAATGCAAAATCTCTTGAAGAGAGAGCTCAGCCTGGGTGATGGTGTCTGTGCTTGCCTCTGCCGTGCTCTTGTGAGCACCGCTCCCAGTTGTCTGCAGTAGATTTTTTCGGAAGCTTCCTGAGGAGAAGCGTATCTAGGACAAGTACAGGCTTGTAGCCTGTGCAACTCCTGTCAGAGCAAACCACTGTCTATCACTTTGGAGGGTACTCCCAGACAGAATTCTTCCAGCAAAGACAGTTTTAGTGAATTGTGGCTGACTTCCATCCTTGCCCCATCCCACTCACTTCCACCCCAGTTCCTGAAGGTGCCTCTTGGGCAAGATGAGAGCGTTGAGCTTTGGCGGGGCTCAGCTGTGCTGGCCTCTTGCACTGTCAGCTGGACACAGTTACACCTTGCTGCTGCCCTTACAACTCCCATCTTGGAGAGGAGCTGCCAGGTTCTCTTCTTTGCCCGATTTCATTTGCATCCCAGTGTGCTGCAGCTGGTCGCTGGGGGAAAGGAAGAAGGTGTCTCTTTGTTCTACACCTTCTTTTCTGCTTCCTTATTGCTCTGACTCTGTGAAACTTCGAGATCTGGTGTAAGTATTGGCAGAAGCATTGAGCCAAAATCTGAGGTGGGATGTGTGGCTGTTCCTTCTGTGCTGAGGTGACTTGAGTGGCTGCTTTGGGCTGAGGTTGCTGAACGTTGGCTTCATCAGCATCAGTTGGAGTGGAAGCTTTTGATAACTGGTGTCTGAACCTGCCCAAATAAGTCTCACTGGGCTGTAATATCAACATCTGCAGAGCACAGTGTGGCTCTGTCATGTGTCCTCCTTGTTGCTCTCTGGGTTGTGGTCTCTGGTGTTTAAACCCTCAGTACTGGGGCTGGGGTTTTCTCAGATGTGCACCCTCTCCTTCCTTCTGGCTGAAGGAAATGTTTCACCCTCCAAAGAGGAGGTTTATGTAGCTGCTGAAACTTCCTGGTGTGACAGTAGGCAGCTGAGCTCCATTCTGGAAAGAGCTTGTAAAGAGCCTAAACAGCCCTGCTGAGCTCCATAGGCTCAACGGCAGAGGCAACAGACAACCTCTGCCATACTGTGGCTTTCTGCTGGGGTGTGGGGAGGAGAGGTGCATGGCATCAACTCGTATGTAGTGTGTACACCTACACCTCCTGTGACCAGCTGTGACTTTTCAGAGGCTGGTAAACAGCTCCCAGGAGAAGACACAAAGTCCTCACCCATGGCAGGTCAGGCCCAAAGCACTGAGGCTCAGTGCTTGCCGTTTTCTGAGCCAGACTGCTGCGGTGGCCTCTCTGTGTTGTGGTTTTTGAGATCACAGATGCTAACAGGCCTGCAGATGACTGCTGCACAGGTTAACTCCTTCTGGGGCCCTTGAAAATTGCACTTTCTGCAAAGTGGACCATACAGACAAGCACAGCTCACCCTGCCTTGCTAAACACACTAGAGAGCTTGGGTCATAGGAGAGCATAGCTGAAGACACACCTTTGGGGATCATAAATGCTCCCACCTACGCCAGCTTCCGTGCCAGCCCTGCTGACTAGCAGTAAAGGCTGCTCAGCAACCATCATCTTCAGCTGACCCCGCGGCAGCGTCACAGGTGGCCTTTGGTGACCCTTCTGAGGAGGTACCTTCTGTGCCAGGGGGGAACGTCCTTCCCTGAAAACTTCTGAGCCTCGGGGGAGAGGCACTAATGGGAGTGCAGGATTCCTGCTCATTGTGCCTGGCTTGCTGGGTAAATCATCAAACGCGGGTGTACAAAGAATAATTAATCTGAACAGGAAGCTGGCCCTGGGACAGCTGGAGATGGAGTTAATTTGGGGGAGAAGAGGGAGGGAAATAGGTTTGTTCTGAGCTGGACAGGCAGCCCTGGTTGCTGGCAAGAGTGTGCTGGAACAAAGGTTTTGCTGCTCAGGGGTGCTGGGGTGCTTTGCTCTCACCTCTGTGGCTTGCAGGGTCGGTGGAGATGATTTCAGCCCTGCTGCCTGCCATTCAGGAAGGCTTCTCCTGGGCAGAAGTGTAATGGCAAAATAACAGCCCTCTCTCCCAGGGCACAGGGAACATTGAAGCTGCAAGTGCTTTCTGGAGCAGATTTCATCACTTTGCTCTTCTCTGTTATTTAGCTGTCCAGGTTTATGCAGTGATGACTTTAAAATCACTATCTCAAACTGCAAAGCTCCAAACGCAGGTACCTACATCTGTTTGTGCTCTAGAAGTATCCAGGTGTGTAGCTCCCATTTCTGCAGGGCAGAGGGCCTGTGAATCATCATTTCCTTCTCAGATCTTAAATGTCAGAAATATTCTCACTTCTCCTATGGAGAACTGAAAAAGGTGGTGGTGAAGAATGAAGCTGAAAAGCAGGTCACTCAGATCCTCTGTCCAAATGGAGAGATGACTTCTGTTCCCCTTGAAGGGCTGGAGGAAGAAGTTTGGGTCTGGCTAATGCTTAAGGTGGTTCTGATGCTTCAGAGATTCATAGAATGGTTTTGGTTGGAAGCGATCTTAAAGTTATCATTCTACTTCCAACCCCCCTGGTGTTGGCAGGGACACCTCCCACTAGACCAGGCTGCTCAAGGTCTCATCCTGCCTGGTCCAGGGAGGGACATCCTCAGCCTTCCTGGGCAACCTGACCCCTAAGTCATAAAGGTTTGTATAACCTGTGCCCTTTGGGAGGGGAAGAGGTAACAGCAAGGGACTCTGATGGCCATGATCCTCTCTATCACTTGACCTCTGATCCAGAGGAAAACAGTGTTCTGCAGAAGGGCTTTGGCTGGGCTGCCAGGGAAGGTGATGCTGAAAGGATGGATTCAGTGTAGGGTTGGTAGTCTGAAGCTTGTTCTGTCCTGAGTCAGAGGTTTGACTTCTGTGAAGGTGGAGTTGAAATTTCTGTGCTTCCCAGCACAGGTCCTGTCCACAGCATCGGGGCAGGAGGGACCCTGTGCCTGGGCTCAGCTTCAGGGCACGGTGTGAGAAGGGAGCTGGTGCCGTGCAGGAAGGGCCAGGCATGTTTGGAAGGCAGGAGTAGATCTGAGGCAGTTGCTATCCTTGGTGACACCAGCAGTGCCGGGTGAGGTCCTGGAGCCGTCTGGCATCTGCTAGCAGCAGCGAGTGCCAGGCCGTGGCAAGGCTGGCGGCGAGGCACAGGAATGCTCATCTCTCGCCTGGGCAGCCTGGATGGCTCCCGCTGCAGGGGGAAGTGGATTAACTTTCTGCTCTCATTGTCTGCAGCGAGACAGCAGGGAGCTGTGTGGCCAAGTCTGTCTCAGGCTGCGGAACAAAAGAGGGATTTTTTTGCTCTCCTGGCTGGCTGTTGCTAGAGCTCCAACTCCTCTGGAGTCAATAACTACTCGTGAGATTGTTGTGTGCCTCTCTGCGCTGCGCCCTCCGCCTGCGCACCACTTGTGCTCATCTGAAAGGCTGCGCTTGCTGCTTTCCTTGGCCAGCAGACGTGCCGCAGCCTCCCAGCTCTTGTTTAAGCGAACGGGAGAGCGAGTGGAGCGGAGCTCTGTCTGTCTGATTTGCTTCCAAGTGTGACAAACGGGCTGTGAGTGCTTATGCCTTCCCCGGAGCAGCGCAGAGCTGGCAGAGATGTAGCTCATCTTTCAGGGCTGGAGTCAGGTAGGCGACAGGGAGGCTCCTTGGCTGGAAAGAAGAAGCCTGTAGATTTCCATCCCTCTCCTCCGCATCCCTAGCGGGGCCCTGCAGGCAGGGAGGAGCCGCTAAGGAGGGTCTCAGGCCAGCCTCTCTGCCAAGGGAGGTGCGGGCACATGGTCAGGCCCACTCTGCTCATAGCCTGCGGCTAAATAGCTTCTGCTGGAAGTTATCCTCGGGGAGGGGGAAGAGGAATGTCTGTAGAAGACACAGAGATGGTGATTGACTTGAAGTTGTGCTAGAAGCTGTCACAGCCAGGAAGAGCAGGATGGACATGCAGACCATCTTCTGCTGTCTGGAGAAGGGGATGCTCAGGCTCTTCCAAGAGAGGAAGGACAAATGGGAAGGTTGGGTTGTACTGCAAGGCTGCTGCAGACCTGACCTGTGCCAAAGCATAGAGAAGGGTGATGCAGACCTGCCAAAGCATGGAGTAGGGTGATGCAGACCTGCCAAAGCATGGAGTAGGGTGATGCAGACCTGCCAAAGCATAGAGAAGGGTGATGCAGACCTGCCAAAGCATAGAGAAGGGTGATGCAGACCTGCCAAAGCATAGAGAAGGGTGCTCTGCCAGGCACTGGGGCAAGACTTTCCTCCTCCTGCTCTGGGCAGCTGCTCCTGAAGTTTTCTTTTGGTGCATCTTTCCTTGAAGGCTGATTGCTGAGATTCCCTATGGAAAGCCTTTTGGCCATCACTGTGACCTGTAAAGTCTCAGGGGAGAGACTCAGGGACTGCTGTGGCAGTTAATTACCTCTTTGTGCTGCTCTTAAAATCTGTCACTCTTCAAATCTCTCACGTGGAAGTGCAAACTGCTTAGAGAGGAGAAAATGAGCAAGGGACCAGACTCTGCCAGTCAGCGGATTTTTGCCTTCTGCAGAGTTGTGCCTCTGTGTGCTTCGAGTCCCTGAGTCGTGTCCAGGGTCTGAAACAGGTGAAATGGCTTCAGACTGCAGAGATGTGCAGGTTTCTGTCTCCTTGTTATGGCCTTTAAACAGCAGCTCCACATCATAGAATCATAGACTCAGCCAGGTTGGAAGAGATCTCCAAGCTCATCCAGTCCAACCTAGCACCCAGCCCTATTCAGTCAACCAGACCATGGCACTAAGTGCCTCATTCAGGCATTACTTTAGCACCTCCAGGGACAGAGACTCCACCACCTCCCTGGGCAGTCCATTCCAATGCCAATCACTCTCTCTGCCAACAACTTCCTCCTAACATCCAGCCTAGACCTCCCCTGGCACAACTTGAGGCTGTGTCCCCTTGTTCTGTTGCTGATTGCCTGGCAGAAGAGACCAACCCCACCTGGCTACAGCCTCCCTTCAGGTAGTTGTAGACAGCAACGTGGTCTGCCCTGAGCCTCCTCCAGGCTGCTGGCCACATCCTCCAAGCCCCTCGGTGGCCAGTTAAAACCAGCTGATGGGGTGCCAGTGATGAGCCCGAGCTAGGTCTTTTGCTGTAAGCTTGTGGGTAGAGACCTTTCAGCAGAAAGTGGGTAACTGTCTGGGTACTGCTGTGCCCAGCCCCAGGTGCTGTGTTCAGAGTGTTGGTCAGTGCTGTGTGGTGGAATTGAATGGCTTGAGCAAACTCCAACATTCATATTTAGACCTCGAGATGTCAGATCCTGGTGGCAGACACAGTATGAGGGTGTTCTGAGGGAAGGACTGACACTGCATTTGATCCTCTTGGATCCTTACTCCAAGAAGGACATTGAGGAGCTGGAGCGTGTCCAGAGAAGGGCAACAAAGCTGGGAAAGGTTCTGGAGAAGAGGGCTGGGGAGGAGCAGCTGAGGGTGCTGGGGTTGTTTATGCTGGAGAAGAGGAGGCTGAGGGGAGCCCTCAGTGCTCTCTATGACTCAGGAAGTCTGCAGTGAAGTGGGGGTTGGGCTCTTATCCCTAGTATCAGGTGATAAAAGGAGAGGAAATGGCCTGAAATTGTGCCAGGGGAGGGTTAGCTTGGACATGAGGGAAACTTCCCTTTGCTGCAGGAGTGGTCAGGGATTGGCATAGGCTGCCCAGGGAGGTGCTGGAGTCCCCATGCCTGGAGATGTTCCAGAAACCTGTGGCCATGGCACTTTGGGACATGGTTTAGTGGCCATGGTGGTGCTGGGTTGACAGTTGGACTTAATGATCTTAGAGGGCTTTTCCAACTCAGACCATTTTGTGGTTCTAAGATAAGGGTGGCAAGCTAGTGCCAGCCTGAAATTATTTGGAGACCTAGTTTCAAAACACTCTGACCTCTGAGCACTGTAATCCTGATTACAAACGAGAGCTTATCAGGTGTCTGTAGCAAAAAAAGGCTGTTTGCAAGAAGCATGAATCATTTCTGGAGCACTAATGCTTATAACTTCCAGTCCTTTGTTCTTCCTGATGGAACTCTCCTCCTGGCCCTTCTGGCTCCAGCAGCTTAGGCCAGAGGTGACAAAGATGCAGCCACCTGCTGTCCAGCCCTCTGAATCAACCCATCTGAATCCCTCATACTCCCTATGAGGAGCCAGCGTCTCCAGGGAGGAAAGCTCAGTGTGTGGGGATTGAGTTCACAGATCACAGGATGTTAGGGGTTGGAAGGGACCTAAAGAAATCGAGTCCAACCCCCCTGCCAGAGCAGGACCATCCAATCCAGCTCAGGTCACACAGGAACACATCCAGACAGGCCTGGAAAGGCTCCACAGAAGGAGACTCCACAATCTCTCTGGGCAGCCTGTGCCAGGGCTCTGGGACCCTTCCAGTAAGGAAGGGTTGGTCTCTTCTCCCAGTCAACCAGCAACAGAACAAGAGGACACAGTCTCAAGTTGTGCCATGGGAGGTACAGGCTGGGTGTTAGGAGGAAGTTGTTGGCAGAGAGAGTGATTGGCATTGGAATGGGCTGCCCAGGGAGGTGGTGGAGTGGCCGTGGCTGGAGATGTTGAAGCCAAGCCTGACTGGGGCACTTAATGCCAGGTCTGGTTGATTGAATAGGGCTGGGTGCTAGGTTGGGCTGACTGAGCTTGGAGCTCTCTTCTGATCTGGCTGATTCAGTGATTCTGTGGAGTTCCCCCTTGTGTTGAGCTGGAACCTCCTGTGCTGCAGCTTCCATCCATTGTCCTATCCCAGGGAGCAGAGCCTGTCCCCGCTCCTGACTCCCAGCCCTCAGATAGTCATAAACATTTGTTGGTGTGAGGGGGTTGAGTTGGGGTGGGGGGATTGAGTTGTCTCCTTCTTGACAGGGAGTGTCAGGTCTGGAAGTGTAGCTGTTTATCCCAAATACTACATTTTCTATCTGCTTGGACCTCTGCAAGTGCCCAGGCTGACCACAAGGTCTTTGCCAACTTGCAGCACTCCTAGCAGAGTGAGGGTTTGTTGTGTATCCTGTGCTCTGATAACAAAAAGAAGTCGTTTCCCCAAACTGATGATCTTGCTATAAATAGAGGATCCAGCTGCTTGCCTTGAATGGCATCAAAGAAAATCACAGCAGCAGCTCTCGTGCGGAGTGAAGTGGATTCTGGCTGCTTCCTCCAAAGCCACTGGTGCTGGGGGATTTCTTGACAAGAGAGATGTGTGGAAGCAGAGCTCCCCAGCTCAGTGCAGTGTGTGAAACCTTCAGCAGGGAGGAGGCTGGATCCCACGCTGCACCTTGCAGCTTCCCCACCCTGGCACCTGCTAGGAGGCACTAAATGCACTCTGCCTTTACTGCTTAGAAATAAAGCTCTTCAGGAGGAGGCACTTGGAACCTCCCGTGCTTAGGAGGAGGAGAGCTGGCTCCTGGCTCCTGCTTGGGAGCTGCAGCAGCACTAAATCGTTTGGAGGTGTCTCAGCAAATTCTAGGTGCTGACTTGTGAGTTTGGTGGCAGGGTGGATGGGCCTGAATGCAGCTTGCTTGTCACCTCCGCTCTTGTGTCCTCTGCCCTCGCACCAGAACTGGTGTTCCCAGGGTGGCTCAGCAGCCCTCGACTCGCTGCTTTAGTCCTTCTCGGGGTCTTGGAGGGAGAGGCTCACTCAGGACACGTGGGTCTGGCAATACTCTCTGAGCTGAATCCTCTCAGCGTGGGGTGGGGGCTGTCCAACCTGTAGCCGCCTTTGCCTGGGGGGGCTGGGTGCTGAGATGACCTGGTGAGTGGTCCTCTGGTGGTGGGGGACAAGTGCTGGGGAGTTTGTGGCCAGGAGAATCTCTTGAGTCCCAGGGAGGGGATGTTCCTGCATCCCCTCCTCTCCTGAGCATCTGCTGGGCTGGCCGTTGCGGAGAGGACCAGGAGAGCTGCGTCAGGCTGTGTTGTGCGTGGCAGCAAGGCTCTGCCCCAGCCAGCATCAGCCAGCAGGACTTGTTCTAGCCCTCGCTCCTGGAGAAGTCTATCTGAGAGTCTCAGAAGAGAATGAGTGTGACTCAGTAGTGCAGGAGCCCTTGTTCTCTGGCATTACAGTAAGCTTGTTAAGCATGAATTTCCAGAAGTCTTTGAAGCCTTTATTTAGAAAGAGCCAGAAAAGGGAGTAGGCTCTGGTGAATCAAGTTCTTTGTGGCAAGCAGAGAAACCTGATCAGTGGCTGTTTATCTGCCTGCAGTGGCTTTCGCAGCCAGCGCGGAGGGGGAGATGCTCCTGTGGCGGGGGGCAGAGGGGCTGCCTGCGGGGGAGAGCTGGTGGAACCTGCTCTGGGGTGTGGGAAGAAGAGAGAGGAGCTGGCTGTGGTCACAAACAGAGGTGTGTTCCCAGGACATCAGAGAGCTCAGCCTCCCTGGCTGCCCTTGCGTCGGGTGGGTTGCCGGCTTGCTGCGCCAGCCGGGCGAGAGCAGGTGCCTGGCTGTGCACTTGCTGGGGAAGCACACCGGAGCTGAAGGAGTTCAGAGAGGCAGGACCTGACTGCTCTTAAAGCACCCAGCAAATGCTTCCTGAGACCTGCAGCACTGTGCAGTGGCTTGTGGTGGGGTTTCTTGCCCAGGTCTTCCTTTTTTAGACAGCCAAGTGAAGTGTACAGGAATATCCTAGCTGCTTTGCCTGAAGTAGTTAGCTAAGTGCTGGGTGGAAACCTGTTTCAGCTTGGCTGAGCTCTAAAAAAAGAGGTTCCTCTCTCCTGTGTCGGTGGAAGGGTGGCTGCGGTCCCTGCCTGGCTGAAGTGTTGAGTGCTGGCAGTGCCTGGTGTCCGTCAGCATTCCTGTGAGCCAGGGTGAGCTGCTGGCTCTGCTCCACTTGTCTGGCTGCACCGTGGGCATCTGGGGCTTGTATTCCTCTCCCACAGGCCCTTCTAGGAGCCAAACACATGTATGTGTAGCCTCGGTTTGCTTAGAAGAGTGTAGCCTGCCTAAATGCAGGTTGTCCAGGGCACACAAAAGGAAGTTTAAATTGCTCAGGATCTCTGAGAAAGATGACAGTAAATCTGGGTTGTGAGTAAAACTCTGCTGGACTTCACTGAGATCTTGCATAAGAGATGTTTCTGTACCAAGCTGGCAGCATCTGCTGCTCAGAGGTGCCTGTACTAGCAGGCAGGATCCCCACGGAGTTGCTGGAACTGCTCTGGGTAGTGGTGCGAGAGAGAGACAGGAGCTGGGTTGTACCAAGCTCTGGATAGAAAGGAGGATGAGGAGGAGGCAGTGCCAGAGGTTGTGTTATTTGCTGGGATCTGCTGGGTGAGAAGCTGAGCTGCCTTTAGCCAAGGTGTGGCTGCTGCTGCAAGTCTTGCCTGAGGCTTGGTCCCATCTGTCTGTGAGATCACAGATGGCTCTCGTGGATGGGGTGACCAGAAGCAAGTCTGAAGGAGAGCAGGCATGCTGGGCTCCAAACAGCCCAGAGCTTCCCCCTCTCCACTTCTGTCTAGAGAAGTAGAAAGGAAAGAAGTTTCTTAAGACTGAAAGTTGGCTTCACTTGGCAGAAGGGATAAAGATCCACATGAGACTGGGCTGCAGCAAAAGCAGTGTGGGCAGCAGGGCAAGGGAGGGGATTCTGCCCCTTTGCTCTCATCAGACCCCACCTGGAGCACTGTATGCAGTTCTGGAGCCCCCAACACAAGAAGGACATGGAACTGTTGGAGCTGGTCCAGAGGAGAGCCACGAAGATGCTCAGAGAGCTGCAGTAGCTCTGCTATGAGGACAGGCTGAGAGAGTTTGGGCTCTGCAGCCTGCAGAAGAGAAGGCTTGGAGGAGACATTGGAGTGGCCTTTCAGTATCTGACAGGACAAAGAGTTTGAACTGGCAGAGGGGAGATGCAAACTAGATGTTAGGAAAGGGTTCTTGACAGCGAGAGTGGTGAGACACTGGCACAGGTTGCCCAGGGAGGTTGTGGCTGCTTCCTCCCTGGAGGTGTTCAAGGCCAGGTTGGATGAGGCCCTGAGTGACCTGTTCTAGTGGGAGGTGTCCCTGCCTGTGGCAGGGAGTTGGAGCTGGATGAGCTTTGAGATCCCTTCCAACCTAAACCATTCTGTGAAGCACTGCCACTATCTCCTCCAGCCTTCTGCTCCTCCTCAGCCTCTCTACAGTTCCCCTCAGATACTCGAGGGATGGATGTTAGAGAGGAGGCTGTGACTGCAGGCAGTGTGGCTGAGGTGGGTGGCTGGCATGGAGACACTGGTAGTGAGCTGTGAGAGCTGCCTCTCCCTGCCAGCGTTTCTTGCAGTGCCTCCTGTCTGATCTGGCTCTTCCTGGCACTCAGGGATGTCTGCATCTGTCATCCTGGCTTGGGAGGGATGGGAGGGAGAGGCTGAGTCCTCAGCTGGTTGTGGTGGTGCACAATTGCTCTTCTTACAACCTGAGGGCTGGCATCGCCCTGCCCGTGTGTGGCAGCAGGCTCTGTGGTGCAGCTCTGCTGGGCCATGCCACCTCATCAGGATGAGGCAAGAGTCTGGGCTCCCAAAACTGGTCTGAGATACCTTCCCAACTTCTCCCATGGCCACTGTGGAGGGATGTTGCCTGTCCAAGGCCCAGCTGCTCCTGGAGAAAGCCTGTGGGTGTGTTGGTTGGCAGGCTGGCTCTGGGGTAGGTGGCACGGTGTGGGCAGTGACAGCTGTGTGGCTGTGTCACTGTACAGCTCTGCCAGGCTGTGTGTACTGATTCTGTGCTGCAAACGCCTCTGCCCTTGTGGGCTCTCAAGGCAGAGTAATCATAGAATCAGCCAGGTTGGAAGAGAGCTCCAAGCTCAGCCAGCCCAACCTAGCACCCAGCCCTGCCCAATCAACCAGACCATGGCACTAAGTGCCCCAGCCAGGCTTGGCTTCAACACCTCCAGGCACAGCGGCTCCACCACCTCCCTGGGCAGCCCATTCCAATGCCAATCACTCTCTCTGACAACAACTTCCTCCTAACATCCAGCCTAGACCTCAGCACAAGCCTGTGTCAAAAGTCCCTCCCCAGTTCTCCTGTAGCCCTCTTGAGATACTGGAAGGCTGCTCTTAGGCCTCCCTGGAACCTTCTCTTCTCCAGGCTGAACAGCCCCAACTCTCCCAGCCTGTTAGTAAGAAGCTGTGTGTGCCTTTGGCACAGGATTGGCAGATGCAAGGCAGAGCCTGTGGCAGGTTGCTGGTGCCCCTCCTGCATCCCATGTGGCCCCGTTCGCCGCTGAGCGTTCTGCCCGCAGCCTGCCGTGTGCGGGGCCAGGCTCCTTAGACCTGCTCAGCCTGGGGATTGCATTCCAGATGTGGGAGCTGACCTCCTTCCTCCCAGGGCAGGCAGCACTGCTGCTGCAACGCTGCCATGCTATAAATAAAGCTGTCAGCTCCAGCGGGGAGAGAAGCCCTGGGTTTGAACAGGAGCTTGTTCTAGCAGCAGCCCAAGCGCTCGCTTTCTTCCCTCGGGTTGTTGTGTTGACCTCTGGTTTTGGAGAGGAACTGGGAGGAAAATGTAGGTTGTTCCTCTTGCTCTCAGGCTGATGGAAGAAAGTGCTTGTGGAGGGGGAGACAATCAACCTGCCTGGAAAAAGGACCTGGGGAGAATTTGCTGCTCTGCTTTTCTACAGGCACACACCTGCCCAGGCTCCGTTTGGAGGCTTCTCTATCCGAGGGGACATGCTCTGGCATGGGCACTTAATGGCTAAAATCACTTGTGTGTGGCCAGGGTGGGGGCTGTGGGTCACACTGCCCAGGCAGCAGAGCTGTCACTCCCATGTTGTTACAAGTGGAGATCTTCCAGGCTGTGTTGAGGAGCTGGCCCAGGCTGTGCTGAGGAGCTGGCCCAGGCTGTGTTGAGGAGCTGGCCCAGGCTGTGTTGAGGAGCTGGCCCAGGCTGTGTTGAGGAGCTGGCCCAGGCTGTGTTGAGGAGCTGGCCCAGGCTTTATTGAGGAGCTGGCTCAGGCTGTGTTGAGGAGCTGGCTCAGCCTGCCTGCAGCATGAGGTGGGTCTGGGCTTTCTCCAGGTATGCAGGAGACCCAGCTGGGTCCTCTTGCCTTCATCTCACAGCAGGTTAATACAGCCCTGTTGCTGCAGCCAGGGAGAACTGAGATTTCTGGATCTTTAGGATGGGTTTTGCTGAGTTTGGGCTTGCAGGGCTGGCTCTGCTGTGCTGGAGAGGTCAGGGACTGTGCCTTCCACTGCTGTGAGTGACTGGGCTGGTACAGCCCCTTGCAGGGTGCAGAGGGCAAGTGCCAACCTGGGGAAGGAATGGCTGAGCAGCAGATCCTGGTTCTGGAGGGGAACTGATGCTGAAGCCTGTGCTACTGCAGAGGGAGGGGGGTGTGGGGTGGCCCTGAGTCCTAGCTGGGCTTGTGCCTGGCAGGAGCATTGCCCACGGGCAGCAGGGTGGGGGCACAGACAGGTCAAACTGCAGCAACTGTGAGCCTGTCTGCAGCCCCCCAGCAGAGAGCTGCACTGGGTGTGAGCTGTGTGCTGGGCTGGCAGGCTGGGGGGAGGTGGAACGTCCCCCTGAGTCACAGGGAGCAGCAGCCAAGGCCTCTGTGTGCTGGAGGCTGCTGCTGGTGTGGGAGATGCTGCTCAATGTGTGTCAGCTCCAGACAAGTCACCTCCCAGAGCCCAGCTACAGGCTTAGATTCGAGTAGAGATGGAAAGCTTGATGTACTCTTGTAGACAACTCATCTCCTTCCACATTAGAGGCTGAATCCCCTCCCTGCCCCTGTGCTGGGCTCTGGCAGGAAGAAGATAAATTCTCCCCAGACAATCCTGAACCTCGTGCTGAGCCTGCTGCTGCCTTCAGCGTTCTGTGTAAGCTCTGCTTTTGCCTCACTGGCTCATGAAATGCCTCAGACTGTTTGTGTCTGCTGAACTGACACGATGGACCCAGAAGGATGGGGACAGCTGAGAATTAATTAGGAGCTGTTGGTTTAATTAGCAGTGTCTCAGTATATCTGTGCATGAGGGCTGGGTGCCGAGGGAGTAGCTCGCAGCATCCCTGCTTAGAGGACATGAGCCCTTTGTGTCTGAGGTTGGACTGGGGTGTTCCCTGTGTAAAGGTCATGAGTACCAAGGCTTCATCTTGCCCCCCTTTGCTATCTCAGCTTCCTTGGTGTCCACTCTGCACTAAGCTTTCCTCCACAAACTGGTTGAGAGGAACTTGCTCTGGCTGTGGGTCTTGCTGTCTCCCAGGCTTTCCATTTTCCCAGCGCCATCTGATTCTGCTTCGTGGCTAACCCCAAACCCATCATCCTCATCCACATCCAGGTTGGGGGCTTTGCAAGGCCAGATCATCTCGGGGTGCAGCAAAACTTGTGGTCTTTATTGAACCCAGAGGTTTCACTCTGAGGTGGAGCTGTGGTGCTGTGTGTGGAGGTGGCCTCCTGCTGCTGCTGCACATCAGTAAAGGGCAGGTCCCCACTGCCATCGGCTGGGGAGTGGTTTGGGCTCAGGGTGGTCTATCACCCCCTTCTGCTGGGGTTCTTTCTGGTCCCTGGGGCATGGAGGGCAGGTAGAGGGGATGGCATCTCTTTGCCAGCTGGTGGGATGCTCTGGGCCTCTGCAGCTCTGGGCATGCAGACAGCAAGCCTGAGGGAGCCTCATCAAGATGTGGTGACAGCCTCTGCTGTGGCTTGGGTGGGGAGGGATGGGAAAAGGAGACTCTGGCCTCCTGTGCCTGGTTTCCATAAAATGAACACTTCTCTGATGCAGACTTGCTTGTCTCTCACAGCATTTTCTTCCCTCCTGCTCCTCTGTTACCTGGCTCCAGGTGTGCACAAGTTTTCCAAAGGGTGCCTTAGTCCCCAGGTACCCTCTGAGCCTCCTAAGGAATTGGAGAATTCTAGAACAGGTTGGGTTGGAGGGGACCTTCAAGCTCATCCAGTTCCAACCCCTCTGCCATGGGCAGGGACACCTCCCACCAGCCCAGGTTGCTCGAGGTCTCATCCAACCTCCTTCACCACCTCCAGGGAGGAGGCATCCACAGCCTCCCTGGGCAGCCTGTGCCAGTGTCTCTCAACCCTCATTCTCAAGAATTTCTTTCTAATCTCCAGTCTCAGTCTCCTCTCTTCCAGCTTCAATCCTCCTCATCCTATCTCTACAAGCCCTTGCAAAAAGTCCCTCCCCAGCTTGTCTTGTAGCCCCCTGCAGGTACTGCTGTGTCGCAGTCCCCTGAGCTGCATATGGCCACTGCAGATGCCCAGGGTGGCTTTGCCCATGGTCTTGTCCCATGCTCACAGGGCTGACCACCCCTTTCCCTGCAGCAGGGCCAGCTGGAGGCCCCTGGTCCAGCAGCTGGGGCAGAGCTGTGGGCTGGCTGAAGGAGGCTTCATCAGGCAGACACCAAGGCAGCTCTTCTGTGTGTGCTGGTTCAGAGCTCGGTCAGCAGCTCTTTGGCAGGCCTTGTGCAGGAAGGGCATTGACAGGACAGTCTGTTTGTCCTGCATGAGCTGCTGCCAAATGCAATAGCACCTCCCAGACTTTCAAGGGGGTTGCACTACATCTCCAGAGGTCCCTATCATTCTGTGAGGCCCTTCCTGACCCCACAAGACCTCAACTAACAGAGCTGTGAGCACCTCCTTCCCTCCACTGGCATCTGTTGCCCCTATACCACACAGATGGGTCTTGAAGCCAGAGGAGGTCACCCGGGACTGGGGCTGACCCTGCTGCTGGGTTCAGGGTGACTCTCTGCTTGCTGAGGACATGCCTGGGTTTTGGAAGCAGGGATGTGCACATGCAGCCTGCTGCTGGCAGGGGAGGGGGCTCTGTGTCCTCTGCTCTCCTCTCAACTGAGGAGCAGTGCCTGCTCCTCTGAGGACAGCAACTCACAGGGCCACCAGAAAAAGTAATTTGAAGTCTATGGCTGCTCTCCTTAAATCACCTTGGAAGAAGGCAGACGTGCCCAGCTCCTGGCATCTCTATTTTTGTTTTGTGCAGAGATGGATGGGACTGAGCTGTCTGCTTGGATTTCCAGCACTTGGCACAGGCTGCAGCGCCTTGCTGGCTGTGGCTGCCTGGGAGGCTGCCCACGGTCCCTGGGGGGGGCTGCAGGGGTGAAGGGCTCTTGTCTGCTGCCTGGCTTTGTGATTAATTTCTTCTCTGCCTGCTGCTTTTTGCCTCCCCTTCCACTTCCCCCCTCCCCCTCCAGAGCAAACAGGGAGCTGGAGGATGGTTGCTGGGGCCACTGGTAGCACTGGATTCCAGAGGTGTTTTTAATGGCTTCCCAGTAACTGAACCTGGCCTCTTCTTTCCTTATTTGCTCTGTCTGCAGCTTGGCACAGAGATCTCCTTGCCAAGGGTCAGACTGTGCATATCAGTTGGCTCCAGTTGCAGCACTCTGGCCCCAGTTTGCCAGACCTGTCCTGTTGGTGCTGGTTTAAGCTGCAGCTGCCCCAGTGGTGTTCATCACCTGCCCTGTGAGCAGGGCCCCATACACCCCAGCTGGGCAAGTCCCCAGTACCATCCTCTGCCCATGGGATGCTCGTGGAGGGGCTGACTTCATGGTTAGCTTTGACCTGTTGAACTGGGTGCCTCTGAAACCTTCTGCACAAACTGAGAGCCCAGCACTTGCCTGGCTCTCCTACTGTGGGCTGTGGGGATGGAATTGAGGGGGTTCTCTGGTTGCCCTGGACTTGCTGTCCCCAGCAAGTGTCCCCACACTTTCAGTGGAGGAGGCCTGAAGGTCTGCTGGCTCCTCCAGGAGCCTGGGATAGGACATCCCCATGTGCAGCTACAGCCCTGCTCTCAGCCATGGGGCAGTGTGTCTGCTCAGAGATGTTGCCAGCAGTGTGCCCAGGTGGCCAAGAGAGCCAATGGCATCCTGGCCTGTATCAGGAACAGTGTGGCCAGTAGGATGAGGGAGGTTCTTCTTCCCCTGTACTCAGTTCTGAGCTCCTCAATTCAAGAGAGATGTTGAGGTGCTGGAAGGTGTCCAGAGAAGGGCAGCAAGGCTGGGGAGGGGCCTGGAGCACAGCCCTGTGAGGAGAGGCTGAGGGAGCTGGGGGTGTGCAGCCTGCAGAAGAGGAGGCTCAGGGCAGAGCTCATTGCTGTCTACAACTACCTGAAGGGAGGCTGTAGGCAGGTGGGGTTGGGCTCTTCTCCCAGGCAACCAGCAAGAGAACAGGGGGACAGAGTCTCAAGCTGTGCCAGGGCAGGTCTAGGCTGGATGTTAGGAGGAAGTTGTTGTCAGAGAGAGTGATTGGCATTGGAATGGGCTGCCCAGGGAGGTGGTGGAGTCACCATCCCTGTAGGTGCTCAAGAAAAGACTGGATGAGGCACTTAGTGCCATGGTCTGGTTGGTTGGCCAGGGCTGGGTGCTAGGTTGGACTGGATGAGCTTGGAGCTCTCTTCCAACCTGCTTGATTCTATGATTCTGTGTTTCTCAAGTAGGTTGGAGAAGATGCTCCATAACAAATCCTCTGCCACCTGAACTGCTCTGGGGCTTGTCCTGCATCTGGTGATTTGGTGTGCCTGGTAATGTTGTGCTGGCATTTTGGGAGAGCCTGGAAGAACAGGGAGAGTTTCTTTATTGCTCTGAAATTGTCTTCAAGGAATTTGGTTTGAAATGTTGCTTTCTGCCCCTTGGGTTGCCATCACATACCTGGAATTGCAACCTGGGGTGTGTGATGGTCAGAAATGTGGGGGAAAGAGCTGCCTTCAGGACTGGGACCCCTGAGAGCCCTGAAGTTCCCTCCAGGAACTGTCCTGCTCTGCAGGCACAGACTGGCTGTGACCACAGCAGCTTGAGATGTCAATGGTTAACTGGGAAGCCTCAGAACTCCTGTGTCTGTGGTGAACTCATTGAC
Source organism: Tricholaema leucomelas (assembly GCA_013400475.1). Taxonomy (NCBI): domain Eukaryota; kingdom Metazoa; phylum Chordata; class Aves; order Piciformes; family Lybiidae; genus Tricholaema lacrymosa; species Tricholaema leucomelas. The sequence goes on along the minus strand of WAAF01009564.1, from coordinate 178,267 downwards.
TAACTGCAGTGAGGCTTTAACCCTCAGGGAGGGCTGCAGGGATTCCACCATCACAACAGGGACCTCCAGCTCAAGGGTTGGCTCAGAATGTCAGGCTGCAGACCTCTGGTTGCTGTGTCTGTGTGTGGTGGGAAGGGAGATGGTTCCCAGAGGGTATGTGCCTGAGGGTGCCCACCCACCTTGGCACGACAGGAGCTGCCTCAGCTCTGCAGTGCAGCAAGAGGCTTGGGTTAGACCAACAGCCCCTTGTCTGGGCGTCACAGCAGATGGTGGTGAGCTATAAACTGCTGTGGTGAAGGGAGCCTGCTCAGGGGCTGTGGCTCCTGGGGGATGTGAATGTTCTGCAGTTCTTTGTTGGGCTTTTCTCACATCTCCCATGTGAAAATGAGGGAGTGGAGTAGCTGAGTCTGGGCTTGATTTGACAGGAGCCATCCGAATCTTACAGCTTCACAGACAGCATCAGGTTGGAAGGGACCCTCAAAGGTGACCTTGTCCAATCTCCCTGCAGGCAGCAGGGACATCTCCAACTAGATCAGGCTGCCCAGGGCCACATCAAGTCTGATCTTGAATGTCTCCAAGGATGGAGCCCCAACCACATCTGTAGGCAACCTGTTCAAGTATTTCCTCATCCTCATCGTGCAGAACTTCCTCCTGATGTCCAACCTAAATCTGCTCTGCTCCAGTGTCAAACCACTGCCCTCACCCTATCCCCACAGGTCCTTCTAAACAGTCCCCCCCCAGCTTGTCTGTAGGTCCCCTTCAGATATTGAAATGCAGCTCTAAGGTCTCCCTGGAGCCTTCTCTTCTGCAGGCTGCAGTGCCCAATTCTTTCAGCCTTTCTTCATAGGAGTGAGCCAGGCTGGTTGTAAGCCCAGAGACAGAGCAGCATGTCCAAGGTGGGAGCATGTGTGGAGGGTGCCACCCTGCTGAAGCCACTCCCTGTTCCTGTTGCTGAAACCCTTATGTGGTTTTGGCTCTGCTATCTGGCAGAAGAGAGGTTTGGATGTCACCCTGGGGGGAGCTGGGGGGTTCCATGTGGTGGTTTGCTTGAGGAGGGCATCCATCTACTCAGACCAGGTGTGCTGTGGTGTGGGCAGTTCCCATCACAGGCTGTGCCCTCCAGTTCTTCCCCTGCCTTGGAGGACACACAGCCACACAGGAGCAAGCTGATGTGTTGGCTCAGCAAGCTGCTGGATTGATGGCTGGTTAATGAGAGCTGGCATCTGGAAATGTTGTTTATCCTTTGCCCTTGAGGATCAAACCACTTTGACTGCAATGGGCTCTGGTGCTCAAAGTCATGGGCAGGCTGTGAAGGTATGGCAGGAGATCTGATGAGGGGAGGCTGCTCTTCACTGTGGGATTAGAGACCTGAGGAGCCCATTCCACCTGAATGCAGGCACCAGTGAAGGGACTGGGGTAAGAACTGTACATTCCCCTTGAACAGAGAGGCTGGACCTGGCTGTGTTATTTCCACCCTGCCTTGAGTCAGTGTGAAGGACAAGGCTGTACTTGCCAGGCAGGTGCTCTGGAGACATGTTTGAGGTGGTTGCAAACAGCATCACTTTTAGCCCTTGATGTTTGGAGGTAGGTAGGTGGAGGTGGTGAGGTCAGTGTGGCTGAGGAGGTTTGTGGAGCAGGGAGGGGAACTGCTCCTAAGCCAAGGCAGATTGGCCACCTGCCTGCCAGGGAGATGCTTCCTGTGAGACACGGCTTGAGCAGGGGGAGCAGATGGGTGAAATGGGAAGAGTCTGCCTGGTAGCTCCTGCCAGCAGAAGTATTCACCTGGCAGACCTGGTGAGGGGGTTCTGTGGGAGCCATTAAAGCTGTTGCAACGCCTGGTGGGAATCAGAACAGGAGATGTTCAGACCAGGAAAACCCCAAAGGCCCAGTTTGTGCTAGGACAGGTCTGTCTGCCTCCTCCCTGCGTGGGGGTAGCAGCACAGCTCACCTCCTGCCGTGCAGCAGTGCCAGTCTGTCGTGTTTGTCTATCTCTGGGGCTCAGTGTCGACATCAAAGCTTGATTTCGTGATAGGAATTGGCCAAGGCTAACTGAAAATCTCTTGTGGGTAGCTGATCTGAAAGCCATGCTGCAGGGTGAGCTCTGGGGTGACTTTCCCAAGGCAAAGGCAGAGACATAACTCGGATGCTCTCCTCGCTGTGGGAGGGTGAGATGTCATCTCAGATGCTTCTAGGCCTTGCTATGTGGCTTTGCTGTGAGCCCTGTGTCTCTACCAGGAGGAGGAAGCCTCTGGCTTATCACAGAATCAGCCAGGTTGGAAGAGACCTCCAAGCTCAGCCAGCCCAACCTAGCACCCAGCCCTGGCCAATCACCCAGACCATGGCACTGAGTGCCCCAGCCAGGCTTGGCTTCAACACCTCCAGCCACAGCCACTCCACCACCTCCCTGGGCAGCCCATTCCAATGCCAATCACTCTCTCTGACAACAACTTCCTCCTAACATCCAGCCTAGACCTGCCCTGGCACAGCCTGAGGCTGTGTCCTCTTGTTCTGTTGCTGGTTGCCTGGGAGAAGAGCCCAACCCCACCTGGCTATAGCCTCCCTTCAGGCAGTTGTAGACAGCAATGAGGTCCCCCCTGAGCCTCCTCTTCTGCAGGCTGCACACCCCCAGCTCCCTCAGCCTCTCCTCACAGGGCTGTGCTCCAGGCCTCTCCCCAGCTTGAAGTGGTGTCTGGCTGCTGAGAAGCAGTGATGGGAGGTCCAGATGCAGGACAAAGTGTTCATGGGCAAAGTGCTTCTGCTGCAGTCCTCTGAAGTAGAGCTGATCCCAGAAGGTGGGACCAGGCTCCCAGGGGCTGGGGACATCCTGTGAGGGTGCTGGGCTGTGTACTTGAGCAGCAGCCAGGCTCATTCAGGCCATGCTGAGGGGCTCCCACTGTCTGCTGCTGCTGCAGGCAGCGCTGTACTGCTCTTCTGGCCAGCCACTGGACTTGGTGCTGAGGATGTTTCTCTTCCCAGGGACAGAGAGATGCTCAGTGGAGTGCTTAGCTCCTTGTGGGGTTGTGGGCAGCAGAACTCTGCCATTCATCCCAGTCTGGACAGGGGTGTACAGGAGAGCATCTCTGCCATAAAGGTCTCTGCTGTCAGCCCTGGTGTTGAGGCTGATCCATGTATTGGGAGAGACATTGCTTCATTTGGGAGAAAACTTCGAGGGTTACCTCTCATGGAGCTGACATCACTGCTGAGGGCCCTCACAGTGCAAGGAGCAGCTCAAGGGCTTCAAATAACATCTGGGGCAGCAGGGAGGGTGCAATAGTGCAGAGAGGAAGGGGGATCCCTGCTGCTGAGATGAAAGCATGACCTGATTCCTCTGCTCCGTTTTGTGTGTGTCCACGAGGTGCTGCTCCAGCACAAGCCCACCTGTGGGACCTGCAGCAAGGCTGCCCCCGAGGTTTTGTGTTGTCCCAGTGCTCAGGTGGATGTTTTCTCTCAACAGCCATCAAGGTGAGCTGCGTGGGGTCCGGTGGGGTGTCTAACAAGGTCAACGACACAGCATGGACCGTGGAGGAGCAGTACTTCAACAGCACACTGTCTCTGGCAGACAAAGGTAAGATGCACAGAGAGGAGGGGGAGACCTGTGGGTCTGAGATGGTTTGCAGAAATGTGTCCCCACGACTTCAGCATCTTCTCGAGGCTGAATTCTCCTTCAGAGGCTGCTTTGGCCTGAGCACAGAGGAGAGGAGCCAATATTAGAGATTACAAGAGCTTAGAAGGAGCTGTGCACAGAGAGGCATCCTGAATAGCTGCACGACTTGGCAGCCACCCCATAAACACTGCTTGCATATCCTCTGGCCCTGGGCTGCCTGAAACAGAGCTGCCAGCAGCAACACCGCTGTTTCAAGGCTCTGTGGGTTCTCTCTGCTCCACTTCCTCTGTGTGTTGTTTATGGTGGTGACAAAACACTGATCAAAGCTGATCAGCTTCAGCTAGCTGCAGGCCAGGAGTAGTTTGAACTGAAAGAGATGTTGAAGTGTCACTTGTCCCCCAAGAAAAGGTCTGAGAGCATGGCAGGAGCACCACACCCCTGCAAGCTGAGATGCCCAGAGATAGAGATGGGTTGTGTTATCCTGTGGGTAAAGTGACACCAGCAGCCTCTGGGGAATCTGGGCTGGAATGAATGCTGCCTTTCTGCTGGTAAATAGGTCACCCTCACCACAAATAATTCATGCTGGGCCCTGGCTCCTCATGGAATCAAACCGTGCCAGCGTTCACCTGCTGAAGGCAGTGGCTGTACCGGTGACTGTAGCGTGGCAGAAGCCCAGGGGAGCAGAAGCTCAGCCCTCTGATCCTGTTTTATCTAATAACAGGAAATGGCTAAAACTGAAGTGGCAGTTTCTGCCAGCTCAGCAATTTTTCAAGCAGAGCTTTTAGCGTGGAGGGGAGACTGACCTCATCTTTGCAGCATCTGGTGAGAGTGCTGCTTGCTCTCGGGCCCTGGGGAAGGAGGCAGCTGACAGCCTCTTCTCCCTGCCTGGCTCAGAGCCCAGGGTAAAGAGGGCAACAAGGCTGGTGAAGGGCCTGGAACACAAACCCTATGAGGAGAGGCTGAGGGAGCTGGGGGTGTGCAGCCTGCAGAAGAGGAGGCTCAGGGCAGAGCTCATTGCTGTCTGCAGCTCCCTGCAGGGAGGCTGTAGCCAGGTGGGGTTGGGCTCTGCTGCCAGGCAGCCAGCAACAGAAGAAGGGGACACAGCCTCAAGTTGTGCCAGAGCAGGTCTAGGCTGGATGTTAGGAGGAAGTTGCTGGCAGAGAGAGTGATTGGCATTGGAATGGGCTGCCCAGGGAGGTGGTGGAGTCGCTGTGGCTGGAGGTGTTCAAGCAAAGCCTGGATGAGGCACTCAGTGCCATGGTCTGGTTGACTGGATAGGGCTGGGTGCTAGGTTGGACTGGCTGATCTTGGAGGTCTCTTCTAACCTGGTTGACTTTATTCTATTCTGAACTGCAAAGAGAAGGGCTCCTACCTGTTTTGGATGTGGTGCTGAGCGCAGCCAGGGAGCCTTGCTGGGAATGCTGGGGTGGCTAAATCCCAGAGGCTTTATGAGGTGCTGTGGACTGTTGAGTTTAGAGGAGCTGGGAGCTGGAGGCTGATTGTGGACTCGTGGAGAGGTTTACATCTGCAGCTGTGCTGAAAAATCCTGGAATGGTTTGGGGTGGAAGGGGCCTTAAAGATCATCTAGTTCCAAACCCCCTGCTATGGGCAGGGACACCTCCATGCTACAGCAGGTTACTCAAGGTCAGATCCAACTTGGCTTTGGATCCTTCCAAGCTTGGAGCTTCCACAACTGTTCTGGGTAACCTGTTCCAGTGCCTCACCACTCCCATGAGGAAGAATTTCTTCCTTGTGTCTAATCTCAATCCAGCTTCTTCCAGTTGGAAGCCATTACCCCTTGTCCTGTCACTGCCCCTCTCCATCTCCTGTAAGCACCTGCCCAGTTCTGTATGTAATGATTCCAGGGAGAGCTGTGATACTGTATAATCATGGGATGCTTTAGGTTGGAAGGGACCTTTAAAGGTCATCCAGTCCCACCCCCTGCAGTCAGCAGAGACATCTTCAACTAGAGGCTGCTCAGAGCCCCAGACAACCTGATCTGATGGATTATTTTTGTCCTGGTAAAGCTTGAGCAGTGGCAAAAGCCAACGAGGTATGGGAGTGAGAAGAGGTGAGTGTGCTGGGCATTGGTTTAGCAGCCCCTGGGAGGTTTGGATAGCTGCTTTGGCACTTGGTTCTTATGAGATTGCCCTTGGAGCCATCCCCCTGACAACTGGCACCTTCCTGCCCACATCATGCTGGGATTTGGAGTTGCTGTGGCTGCAGACAGATGCTGTGGTGGCGCAAGGGGCAGTCCTGCTGTGTGTAAAAGCTCAGAGAACCCCCCGGGGGTGTACTGGGAAGGATGGAAGGAGAATGCACTGATGGCTGCAGGCTTTCATGACTCTGACACAGCCCCTTTGAAGGCCTGAATTACAGCAACGGCCAAAGTGTGGTTTCCCAGCTCTTAAACTGTCAGTGGAAAGCCCCAGCCTTTTGGCTTGCAACTTTGGGGGCCCAGGCAGTTTATCTGGCTCAGTGCAGTGCTGCTATCTCTGAGCTGCCAGCATGGCAGACTCTGCCAGCCTGAGGCTTGAGCGGGTGCCCAGGGCTGGGGTGCCCAGGGCTGGGCTGTTCACTCTGCCCTGGAGCTGCTGCTGGAGCTGGCTGCTGTCTGCTGGTGGTGATGGGGCCAAAAGCAGCCAGATGAAGTCTTCCAAGTTGCTACAGCTGCAGGCATGCAGGGTGAGCAATGGCAGCTCCTGATGTATCAGAGATGTAATGAAGGGAAGGTCTGTCCTGGAGGACTGTGGATCCTGTGCTCCAAAGCCCAGGTGATGCCATCTCATTGCTGTCCTGTCTAGCCAAGCCAGGCTGCAGTGTCTGGGAAGAGCCTGGTGCCAGCTACCAGCAGTCAGCCTGAGGCAGTGTGCCAGGTACTTACAGGCCATGACCTCTGCTTTCACGTCAGAGTGGACACAACCACTGGGAGCTCTCAGCTGCAGGGAGAGGGTGGATGGTCCTCGTGGGTGGCATCCCAGCCAAGGGCAGTGTCCGTGGGGCATTTGCTCTTTGTGTGACCGAGGAGTTACCATCCTGACTTGTGTTTATCCCATGCCCCTCTCCCCGTGCTCTGAGGACACAAGGTGCTGGGACGTGGGTGGCCAAGGGCAGTGTCAGTGCTGCCTTTGGACCTGAGTGCTCCCCCAGAGCCAGCTCTGAACCCATCCCTCGCCGCTGCTGCCCTGGCCCGTACGGATATGGGAACAAAAGCCCTGGGGGCTGGCAGGGCTCCAGCCTGCAGCTAGGGAAGTGAGATAACTGCTGTCACAGCCCTCACTGTGACACTGATCCATGTCTGGGCACACGCAGCAGAAGCAGCCCAGCCTCCTCTGCACATGCCTGTCTGTCTCCTTCGATGGGGCTGCTGGCATCCTGGCATGGCATGGCATGGCTGGGGCTTGCAAAGGGAGTTGTGTGACAGCCTCATGGATACAAGCAGCAGGGCAGAGCCTTGGCACTGACCCAGCCACAGGATTTTAGGCTCCCCAGGAATAGCTGTCAGCTGCCCTGGCTTTTCCTGAACAGAGCATGGAGAAGCCAGACAGGCTGCTCGGAGCAGAGCTGTCCCTCTCCCCGTGGCTCTGGCCAGGAATGTTTGGCAGGAATGGGCTGCTCTGGCATCTGGCAGCAAGGCAGTTTGGGGTGTAGCTGCCTCTGGGCAGGCAGACTCAGTGCTCCCTGGGGTGCCTCCATGCAGATCTGCTACTGGGTGCAACAAGAACCTGAAGTAGTCTTGTGCTTTTGGGGCATTGGGCTGGGTGATGGCAGGAGCCCAGGGAGTGAGTTGATGGAGGTGGAAGCTTTCCCAGGCAAAGCCCCCAAAGGAGGCCAGGGCCAGCCCATGACTCCTTTGCTGGCCAGCACTGGCCAGCCACTGGTGAAAAGCAGCAGGGGCCACAGGCACCATGAGCAAAGGTTAGAGGTTACACCAGTACAGGTGAGGGATTCATCTGCTGGAAAGCAGCTCTGTGGAGAAGGACCTGGGTGTACTGGTGGGCAACAAGTTGCCCATGAGCCAGCATTGTGCCTTTGTGGGCAAGAAGGCCAGTGGAGTCCTGGGGTGCAGTAAGAAGAGTGGATGTTGAGGGAGGTTCCCCTCCCACTCTGCCATAGTAAGGCCACATCTGGAGTATTGTGTGCAGTTGTGGGCTGCCCAGTTCAAGAGAGACAGGGAACTACTGGAGAGGGTCCAGCAGAGGCTGCAAAGCTGCTGAGGGGCCTGGAGCAGAGGTTGAGAGCCCTGGGGCTGTTGAGCCTGGAGAAGAGCAGCCCCAGAGGGGATCTGATCAATGCTCAGCAACAGCTAAAGGAGAGGGAGTCAAGAGAATGGGGCCAGAGTCTTTTCAGTCGTGCCCAGTGACAGGGCAGTGGGCACAAACTGGAATCCAGAAGGTTCCATCTGAGGAGCTGGGAAAACTTCTTTGGTGTGAAGGTGCTGGAGGCCTGGAGCAGGCTGCCCAGAGTGGTGGTTGTGGAGTCTTCCTCCCTGGAGGGATTCCAAACCTGCATGGCCATTGTGATCATGGGCAAGCTCTGTGGGTGCCCTGCTCTAGCAGGGGGGTGGACTGGATGACCTCCAGAGGTGCCTTCCAACCCTCATCATGCTGGGATTCAGTTGCTGTGGCTGCAGACAGATGCTGTGATGGCACAAGTGCAGTCCTGCTGTGTGTGTAAGAGCCCAGAGAAGCCCCTGCGTGCACATGTGCTGGTGCCTTCGGCTGAGGGCTGGCTGTGTCCCCCCCTTCCTCCTCACACCCTGCAAAGCAAACAGCAGGGGGGAGGGCAGGGAGCGTGGGAGGCAGTGGCTCGGGTGGCTGCAGCTGCCTTTGTGCTTCTGCAGGAGCATCTCAGCAGCAGCACTCATGGAAAATGCGTGGAGGGAGGGGAGGAATTGCTCTGCCTCCCTGGACTCTCAGAGCAAAGCTCTTACCCCCCTTTGAACTGGTACATTTAAACAAGCCCCGTGTCAAGAGGGAGCAGCATGTCCCTGCTCTACTTGGCAGTGGGCAGCAGCCAGGCTGTGCCCTGGGGCAGGGCTGGGGGACAGGATGGTGCCAGGCTCCCCACTGGCACCATTCCCAGCGCTCTTACAGAGGACTCATCCAGCCTGGTAGCATCACCTTGGGTTGAAGGGGAAATCCAGGTTGCCCCCAAGGCTGCCCAGCCATGGTACCTCTGTCTTGCCTACCCCTGGTGAGCAGCTCCAGCAGCAGCAACTGCAGGCCCCTGTGGGGACCTGCAGGGAGGCAAGCTCAGCCTGAAACCACCTCTCTGCCTTCCCACATCCTGAGCAGTAACTTTAGAAAGCAGCCAGCAGTGCTCTTTGAGGACGCGTGGGGGAAGGGGAGAGAGGAGCTTTGCGGAGCCATGGAGGCTTGGGTTGCTCTCTAAGCACCGGGGAACGATGCCAAGCTCCTGCACCCACACACCTTTGCATGGAGATAAGTGAGGGGGCAGCTCTGGAGCATCAGCTGTTGCTTCTATTAGACACTGGTGTGGCTTGTTTTAAGGCTGTATGTTGTATGAGAAAGGGGACAGGCCCTGAAATAACCCAGCTGCCTGCTTTGCCCTCTGAGGCTCTTATTTAAGGCACTGGCCTCATCCTTCCTTCCCCTTCTTGCCCCACCTCAGAGCACATCTATGGTGCAGAGGCCTCAGTCTGGCTGCTGGAGCAGCTCAGGTTGGTGGCTTTGCCTCAGAGCACCCTGGTTGTGTCTGTGGTGCTCACCCCTGAGCAATGCCATGCCCATGCCTTGAGAAAGCCTCTCGCTGGGGCTGAGCAGGCACTGGAGGCAGCAGGGCTCCAGGAGCTGCTGTGGGGGTTGTGCAGGGTCTGTGCTGTAGCCTTGGCAGCAACACTCACAGCAGAGGTTTAAGGAACTTGGTGTCTTTGTAGAAAAGCTGCTCTAGAGCCCCTCACCTCCCTTCTTGGCTGGAGGACATGGGGCAGCACCAGGGAGGTTGGTAAGCTGTGGTGGCTCTCAGGGGGAGGCTCTTGGTTTGCTTCCCAGAAAGGAGGCCAAGGCAAGATTTGCTTTTCCCACTTGGCCTGGGTCTGACTTGGACACTTCTTCCTTGCTGCTTGTTCTCTTAGATCCCCTTTTGAAGTGCAGTAGGGATGGGAGGAACCTTGCAGCTGAGGGAGAGAGTTTGGTTTCTCCAGGTGGCAGCGGTGCAGGAGATCAAGTCCAGCAGTTAGAGCCAGCACAGAACAGCACTGCCTGTACCCTCTGCTCTCAGACAGAGATGCTTCTCTTGATCCAATATAATGGAGTCATTCAGCTCGGCTGAGGCCTCCTCCTCCCCTCCCTGCTGCAGCTCTACCCTTGTTCAGCAGGAGAGGAGCAGGTCACAGAATGGTAGGGGGTGGAAGGGACCCACAGAGATCATCCAGTCCAACCCCTCTGCCAGAGCAGGGTCACCTAGGGCAGGTCACACAGGAACACAACCAGGCAGGAAGTTCTTCTCATGTTGAGATGGAACTTCCTATGTTCAAGTTTCATAGAATCAAGCAGGTTGGAAGAGACCTCCAAGCTCATCCAGCCCAACCTAGCACCCAGCCCTATCCAGTCAACCAGACCATGGCACTAAGTGCCTCATCCAGCCTTGAACACTTCCAGAGATGGTGACCTGATACTGATAACAAGTGGGTTTAAAATAGGTTTGGTTTGTGCCCATTACCTCTTGTCCTGTCACTGGGGACAATAGAGAAGAGTCTGGCCCCACCTTTCTGCCACCCACCCCTTCAGACCTTTGTAAGCATTGCTAAGATCCTTTCTCAGCCTCCTCTTCTTCAGGCTACATAGCCCCAGGTCCATCGTGTGGCCATAGCCACCTGTATCTGGCTGCACACGCAGCCCCGTGGCTGGCTGCTGCAGGCACAGGTGGACTTCTTGGGGCTTGCTCATTCTCTTTAAACCATACCTGAGCTGAACCCCTGCAGGGAGCTGGCTGTGATTTCCAGCTGACTACTTCTGGCAGCTTGTTAGCGAGCTTGGAAGCACTGCAGGGGATTGCTGCCTGCTCCCCACGCTTCTCTGTGCACAAAGAGCTAGAAGGGGGCAGCCCTGCAGCTCCTCTTCCCTGGGGTGGTTTCTCTGCCTGCCTGGCACAACACCTTCACAGCCAACACCTGGCATGGGCTGATGGTTCCATTTCCAGATGAAGTTTAAAAACTTGGTGGCATGACTAAGGAGGCATTGAGAGGCTTTAGAGGATCACAGAATCAGTCAGGGTTGGAAGCGACCACAAGGATCATCTAGTTCCAACCCCTCTGCTGTGGGCAGGGACACCCTACCCTAGATCAGGCTGCCCAGAGCCTCATCCAGCCTGGCCTTAAACACCTAAACCACAGAATCATTCCAACCCAAAACATAGAATGGTTTGGGTTGGAAGGGACCTTTAAAGGTCATCTTGTCCACCCCTCTTGCAGGCAGAGCAGGTTGCTCAGAGCCTGTCCAACCTGACCTGAAATGGTTCCAGGAGTGGTATGCATCTCTCCGAGCAACCTGGGCCAGGGTCTCACCACCCTCAGTGTCAAACATTTCTTCCTTCTCTCCGGTCCCAACCTCCCTCTTTCAGTTTAAACCATCCCCCCTTGTCCTGTCCCAGCAGGCCCTGCTCAGAAGACCTGGGTCTCTTGTTCTGTGCCCAGGAGCCACTGTGAGTAGGAGGCAGCAAAGCAGTGAGTGGGCAGGTGACAGCAGGAGCGTGCCCATGGGCAGTGGGCAGCTGACAAGGATGTGCTGGTGCCAGCTCCTTTGCTGCCAGGTTCAGGAGCAGTAGCTGCAGGTTCAGACCAGGAAAAAGCTACAGTTGCCTTGGGTCACAGCAGCTTCCTCAGCACTTCCCCAGTTCGTCACCTCAATAGATCACTGTAAATCCTCAGAGGGGTTTGCAGTGCTGCCACACTGCCAGCTGCTGCTAAGGCATTGCAGAGGTCACTGACCCAGCTCTGTGAGATGTGGCCTCAGCGCTGGGCTTTCGGCTGTGTTCTCCTCCTCTCCCGGCAGCTCCTGTGCTCCCGCAAGGTTTCTGCAGGCAGCGCTAAGCGCCTGGGAGCGCTGGGGTTGTGCCTGCCGTGTCTTTGCGTGCCTGCAGATCCAGGCTGAGCGAGCTGCTGCTGCCAGCAGGGCACCGTGACCCCTCGCTGCCCTCTGCAGCTCCGCTCGGCTGAAGGGCTGCTTGCTGCTGGGAGAAAGCTCCTGTCCCAGCAGAGCCAAGCCGAGCTCCTGTCCCAGCAGAGCCAAGCCGAGCTCCTGTCCCAGCAGAGCCAAGCCGAGCTCCTGTCCCAGCAGAGCCAAGCCGAGCTCAGCACCGAGTCTTCCCCTGGCATGCACCCTGGCTGTGCGTGCTGGCAGGGCACTCTTCTGCCCTTCTGCTGCTCCTGCCTGCTGCAGGGGTGGCAGGAGCACATGTGTCTGTTTACCCTGGGCTGTTGCTGTTTGTAATCCTCTCTATTAGCTTAATCCACCGGAGACTGAAGTGGAGTCCTCACGCTAAAGCTGCAGTGGCCCAGCATTGCCTGAAGTGCCCTGGCATGGGCAGAATTAGTGCTTCCCAGCTGATGTCTCTGACACAGCCTCCTGGGAGCTACGTCTCATACTCAACTTTTTGGGCTGCAAAAGTGGACAAGGAAGGCAGAGGTGAGCAGGGTGCTGGCTGGGGCTGCAGCAGGTGCAGTTGTTCAGTAGTTGGGGAGCTGGCACCCTGCAGAGCCATACAATGGTCTGGGGTGGAAAAGGCCTTTAAGATAGTCAAGTCCAAGGCTACTCTAACTCTGCTGAGGCTGGTGCTAAACCATGTCCCTCAGCACCACATCTCTGCCTCCTTTCAACACCTTCAGGCATAGGGATTGAACTACCTAAGCAGCCTGTTCAGTCTTTGACAACTCTTTCATTCAAGAAGTTTCTTCTAATGCCCAACCTAAACCTTCTCTGGTGTAACCTGAGGCCATTTCCTCTTGTCCTGTTACTCATCACTTGGGAGACCAACCCTCACCTGACCCCAGCCTCCTTTCAAGGAGTTGGAGAGAGCCAGAAGGTCTCCCCTCAGCCTCCTTTTCTCCAGGCTCAACACCCCCAGCTCCCTCAGCTGCTCCTTACCAGCCCTGTTCTCCAGACCCTTCCCCAGCTTTGTTGCCCCTCTCAGGACCTGCTCCAACCCCTCAGTGTCCTGTGGTAAGGGCTCCACACCTGAGCCCAGTACAGGACTCCTGGAAGTTTAGGCTTGAGGTGAGGAGAAAGTTCTTCAGTGAGAGAGTCATTGGCCACTGGAATGGGCTGCCCAGGGAGGTGGTGGAGTCGCCGTCCCTGGAGCTGTTCAAGGCAGGCTTGGACGTGGCACTTGGTGCCATGGTCTGGCCTTGAGCTCTGTGGTAACAGCTTGGACTTGATGATCTGTGAGGTCTCTTCCAACCCTGATGATACTATGATACTATGATACTATGATATGATACTGTGGCCGATCCCGGCCAGGATGCTGTTGGCCACCTGAGCACACTGCTGGCTCACTCTAAGCTGCTGTTGACCAACAGCCTTTCTCTACTGGGCAGCTTTCCAGCCACTCTGCTCCAAGCCTGAACCTTTCACGGCATTGTTGTGACTCAAGTGCAGCACCCAGCACTGTAGCCCAGTGCAGAGGCAGAGCTCCAGATTTCTCCACCTGAAAGTGGGAAACACAAAGCTGCTGCTTTCCTGTCCTGTCTGGAGAGCCTCAAGAGAGTACCTGAGCTGTGTATCATTAGCTGTTTATCAGCCTAGCCTGTCAGCTTCAGAGGAGCTCACTTTAGCCAGGAGGGCTGGTTTTAGGCAGCAGGAAGTCTACATTGCTCCAAGTGATGGCAGAAGAACCAGCAGGCACCAGGTACCTCTCCGTGCTACAGGATTTGGCCGGCACAGTTCATGCATCACTCATGAGGCAGCCAGAGAGAAGCTGCCATATGGCCCAGCCTGCTGCTCCTCCACTAGGAGACCCAAAAAATGTGTACTGCAAAGGTGCAGTTTGCTCCTGCTCCACTGTCTCTGTGTGCAGCAGGAGGGAGCCTGAGCCACAGCTCTGCTTGCAGGGTGCAGGCTGGGAGAGCTGGAGCTTGGCACAGCTTCAGAGCTCCTGTGCTTGGGGTTCAGGGCCACCTTCCAGGCAGCTTGTTGTGGGTACAGAGCAAAAGGCACCTTCCTCTTCAGGGGTGGAGGGAGAGATGCACAGAGTATTCATCTGGTGTGCCCCAGCCTAGCTGTGGACGCAGCCTGGTGAGGCAGAGAGGTGTGGTGTTGCCTGGCCTGGCAGACTGCTGTGTGCTCAACCTCTGGGCTGTGTTTGGACCTCTGGGCTGCCTCTCCCAACCCACCAGAGGGTGTGATCTCACAGGGTGAGCACTAAAGCTTGGCTGAGCCTGTGCTGTTTGTGCCTCCGTGACCAAGGCATCTCCCTACCCTCTCCAGGCTTCTCTTCCCTTGGCACTGACTTGGAGGTTCTGATTTGATGGTGGTAGCCAGCTCATGGGGAAACAGCTCTGGTGCCTCATGGCTTGCACCTCCCCAGGGATGGAGGTGCTGGGAATGGAGATGTTTGGCAGATGTCCCTCTGGTGGCACTGGTTTGGACCTGCAGCCCAGGCAGATCTGGCCTGTTCGCATGGGCCACTGACTGGGAAAGCTACGGAACAGCCCTGGGAAGCCCATGTGGGATGCAGCAGGTAGGGCTCAGTGTGCATTTAGTTCCTCTTGAACTCCATCCCTGTCCTGTATAGGCTGCCAGAGGACCTTTCCCAGCCTTTGGCAGGTTACTGGCAGGGCAGGGTGTGGGCAGGCAGCTTCCCATTGCCCTTGGATGGTGGCTTTGAAGGGCTGGTGACTTCCTCTGGCTGCTGGCACTGCCTGGACAAGGGCCTGGCAGCACTGGCCAAGGAAGCTGCACTGCACTGAAGAGTTCAAACCCTTTCAGCACCTGAGCTGAGGCTGAGTGAACTTGGCTCTGATTGTGCAGGGAGGCCTTGCCTGGCCCTGGCCACATACAGTCACAGAATGATTTGAGTTGGATGAGCTTTAAAGGTTGCTTCCACTTCCAACTCTCCTGCCAGGGGCAGGGACACCTCCCACTAGCCCAGGCTGCTCAAGGCCTCATCCAGCCTGGCCTTTAACACTTCCAGGGAGGGGGCATCCACAGCCTCCCTGGGCAACCTGTTCCAGTATCTCACCACTCTCACTGGCAAGAATTTCTTCCTGATGTCCAGTCTCAATCTCCCCTCTTCCAACTCAAATCCATTCCCCCTCATCCTTTTAAAGTCCCTTCTCAACTTTCTCGTAGCCCACTTCAGGTACTGGAGGCTGCTCTAAGGTCTTCCCTGTAGCCTTCTCTTCTCCAGGCTGAACAGCCCCAACTCTTTTGACCTGTCCCCATAGGGGAGGTGCTCCAGACCTCCTGGGGACCTGGCAGAAGACCCCAGATCAGTCCTCTGGATCAAGTTTACTTTGTGCACATGAGCTTTCCCAGGCCTTCTTCACAACCCCTGGGCACAAGCAAACACCCTGTGCCAGTCTGGAGCAGAGGGGAGCAGCTGAGCTGTCAGCAGGAGATTCCGTTTGCTCCCAAACAAATCCCCGTTGGATCCAGGGAAGTCTCCAAGGTCACTCTCACTGTAAGCTGACTCTTTTCCACCCTTAGTGCGTTGTTGCTGCTCCTGCTGTCAAGATTTGCTTTCTCACAGGCTGCCTGGGGCGGCAGCTCCTTTGCCTTCGGGAATGTTTAGGGAGGATGCTCCCAAGGGCGGTGCGGAGGTGGCCAATCCCCGCTGGCTCGGTGCCTATCGGGAGGAAAGGCTGCTGCAGGTATGGCCCCGCAGCAGAGCCCTGCTAATCCAGCTGCCTCTGCTGCCTAATGACTTGCTCAGGGTATTTTTAGCCGCCTGTAAACTTCAGGAAAAGCTTTTCAGCAGCCGAGCACACTGTGGCCTTTGTTCGGGCTGCTGGGAACGGGGAGCTGAGGGCTCCGCGGGGGCTTGCACAGCTCCTTCCCCCTCGCACTGTCTCCAGGCAGCTCAGGAGCACTGCAGCCTGCTGCGTGAGGGCTGTCAGAGACCCCCTGAGCCCTGCTGAACTCCTGCTGACCTGCTCTTGCCCGTGTGCAGTCCACAGCTTGGTTTGGCAAAGCTTCTGGTTCAGAAGCAGCTGAGAAAGGAGCTGTCAGAAAGAGCTGCTCCTCCTGGGCGGCTGCAGCTGCAGAGGGACCTGCCCCACCTCTGCCTGCTGTCAACAGCAGCCCCTGTGCAAACTCAACTTGCAGGTGAATTAAGCACATGAGATGGCCTGGGCCTTTACCTGAAGCTCTTGGGGCTGGAGGAGCAGGGCCAAAGAGTGGCTTCCCATGGGCTTTGTGTCCCCCTTGCTGCTTGGGGATGCTGGAGCTGTGCTGCAGCTGGGCAGGCAGAACACTTCTGCATTCTGTGCACGATGCTGCATCTCCTCTGCTGGGATCTGGGATCTGTCCAAGGCTTGTGTGTGGCTTCTGGGGACACATTGCCATGTCCTGCCCTTGTGCAGGGGGGTGAGCACTGCAAGTATCCCTCACAGAGAGATGAGGTGGCTTTTGTTGCTGTTTTCCAGGCACAAGTTACCTGGATGGTGGTCACACTGTGCCCTGCCCATGCTCACAGGGTGGCAGGGACAAGGGAAATTGCAGGGTTTTGCCCTCAGAGCAAGACCAGTCAGTGTGTGGCAGTGGAAGCCCAACCTTTAGGAGCAGTGTTGCCAGCTGGAGAATGTGAAAGTAGTTGCCACCTCCATGCCCACCCTAATGGGGGACCCAGCTCAGGACTCTCCAACTTTTCCACCTGCCAAAGGCACCTGACACATGGCAAAAGACCAAAATGGCTTTGGCATCCCAGCCAAGCTGGACATGGAGCCTCCACTGCATCCATGCTGGAGGAGCTTCTGCCAGGTGAAGCCAGGAGGAGCTTGGGGAGCAGCTTGGTGAGGGGTTACAGCTAAATATCTGCTGCTCCTGTGGGGCAGGCAGGACCTAAGCTTGCCTGCAGCCTCTCCAGGCTCCTGCATTGTGCCTGTGCTTTGATGGGAGCCTCCTGCCTAGGTCAGGATCATCTGTTCTTCATTTTGTTAACCCTTCTCTCTGAATTAGCTCTGACACTGCATTCCAGTGCCCCATTTGCTACTGCAAGCTGTTGAGAGTGCTCACAGCTGAGAGGCTGAGGGAGCTGGGGGTGTGCAGCCTGGAGAAGAGGAGGCTCAGGGGGACCTCATTGCTGTCTACAACTACGTGAAGGGAGGCTGTAGCCAGGTGAGGTTGGGCTCTTCTGCCAGGTACCCAGCAACAGAACAAAGGGACACAGCCTCAAGTTGTGCCAGGGAAGGTCTAGGCTGGATGTTAGGAGGAAGTTGTTGGCAGAGAGAGTGATTGGCATTGGAATGGGCTGCCCAGGGAGGTGGTGGAGTCTCTGTGCCTGGGGGTGTTGAAGCCAAGCCTGGATGAGGCATTTAGTGCCATGGTCTAGATGACTGGATAGGGCTGGGTGGTGACTTGGACTGGATGAGCTTGGAGGTCTCTTCCAACCTGGTTGATTCTATGATGCTGCCATCTGTTCACCCAAATAGCTCTTGTGCTGTCAGGGCAAGAAAGGGGCATCTGGCTGTAGGGGGAGGCTGGGTGAGTTGTTTGTTAGCTGTGCTGGCCTCTGGGTAGGACCTGAGTGCTTAGAATCATAGGATTGTTTCAGCTGGAAAAGCCCTCTGAGGTCATCCAGTCCAACCAGCAACCCAACCATGTCATGGCCACAGGTGTCTTAAACACCTCCAGGCATGAGGGCTCCAGCACCTCCCTGGGCAGCCTGTGCCAGTCCCTGACCACTCTGGCAGCAAAGAAATTTTTCCTCCTGTCCAACCTAACCCTCCCCTGGCACAATTTCAGGCCATTTCCTCTCCTCCTATAACTTGATACTAGGGAGAAGAGACCAACCCCCACCTGGCTCCAGTCTCGTTTCAGAGAGCTGCAGAGAGCAATGAGGTCTCTCCACAGCTTCCTCTTCTCCAGCCTGGACACCCCCAGGGCCCTCAGCTGCTGTGGCTGGCCCTGTTCTCCAGACCCTTTACCAGCTTTGATACCCTTCTCTGGACAAGCTCCAGCCCTGCACTGTCCATGGAGTTAGTGGCCCACAGCTGCACTGTCCATGGAGTTAGGGGCCCACAGCTGCACTGTCCATGGAGTTAGTGGCCCACAGCTGCACTGTCCATGGAGTTAGAGGCCCACAGCTGCACTGTCCATGGAGTTAGAGGCCCACAGCTGCACTGTCCATGGAGTTAGAGGCCCACAGCTGCACTGTCCATGGCGTTAGTGGCCCACAGCTGGCCCCAGTATTTGCGGTGTGGCCTCACCAGGGCCATGATCACTTCCCTGCTCCCGCGGGTCACACTCTAGGGGGTCGGGGCCAGGGCGCTGTTGGCCTTCTTGGCCACCTGAGCATGCTGCTGGCTCAGCCGTGGTCAACCCAGCTGGCAAAGTCCCTGTCTGTGGAGGCTCTCAGGGTTGGCATAAAGATGCTTCTCTCACTTTAGGGGAAGGAGAGTGTGGGTTGGAAGGAGCAGCTCTGAAGACAAGAGCTACTGCTTGCCTGCAGCATCTCTCTGCTTAATGGAGTGGAGAATGGAGCTCACTGCATTCTGTGGCTCACTGCTCAGCACAGGGCTGAGCTCTGGACTTTCATGACTGTGAGCCAAGCAGTGCTGCAATGCTCTTGGTCTGTGTCAGCTGTGACAGGGCACAACTTCAGTCTGGGTTTGCTGGTCTTGGGCTGGAAAAAGCCTTCCTGCCCATCAGAGCCTTGTGTGGAGCTCGTTGCAGGCAAGAGATTTGCAGCTAGGCTCACAGCAAGTCTGAGGATGCTGTGAGCCAAGAGGTCTCGGGGTGCTTGTCTGAGCTACCAGAACGGTCCACACTGACCTGTGGGCAGTTCTCATCTGGTGATTTACTCAGAGGCTGGGCTACCAGTGTGAAAATTGCCTCTGTGCCACCAAGCCAGGCAGTGGCTCTGACAGCCAAGCCATGTCCTCTGCAAGAGGTGCTGGCTGTGCTCCTTGCTGGGAGAGCACATTGCCTCTCCGGGCTTGTGAGCAACCCTCAGCACCTCTGCTTTTCTGCAGGGGCTGAGAAACTGGAAGTGAAGTGCTTGCAGGTTCCCTTCCAGCCCAGCTGATGAGCAGGGCAGGGGCTTGATGGCTTCCTTAGCTTGTGCTGCCTCTAATGCAGAGGAGGGACTTCCACTTTGTGGAGTCTCAGCTCTTCCCAAGGGTCCTGAAAGGCTGTGATGCTTCATGCTCCTGGCAAGTCACTTCAGATCACTCTCTGCAGGATCATTTGGGACTCTGCAGCTCAGACAGCTGGGAAGTCACCAGGCTGTTGCGGAAACTCAGTGGCCACTACCCTCTGGGACTTCCATCACCCTTCCTTTCACATTGCGGTACCAGGACTTGCTCCCTCTCCCTTAAACACAGAACAAGTCTTAGTAGGGCTTGGGTTGGAGGTGGCCTTAAAGATCATCCACTTCCAGCCCCCATCTTCTATGAGAACCAGGCTGCTCAAGGCCTCATCCAGCCTGGCCTTGAACACTTCCAGGGAGGGGGCATCCACACCCTGCCTGGGCAGCCTGTGCTAGTGTCTCACCACCCTCACCCTAAAGAATTTCTTCCTCATCTCCACTCTCCCAGCTCAAAGCCATTGTCCCTCTCCTGGCACTCCCAGTCCTTGTCCAAAGTCCCTCCCCGGCTCGCCTGGAGCCCCTTGAGGTACTGGAAGGCTGCTCTGAGGTCTCCCCGAAGCCTTCTCTGGTCTAGGCTGAACAGCCTCAACTCTCCCAGCCTGTCCCCACAGGGGAGCTTCTTCAGCCCTCTAATCATTTTGGTGGCCTCCTCTGGACCCTCTCCAACAGCTCCATGCCCTTCTTGTGCTGAGGGCACCTGGACTGGCTGCAGTGCTGCAGGTGGAGTCTCATCAGAGCCGAGGGGGAGAAGTCCCCTTCCTGCAGGGCAGAGCTGGTGTACTGCAGCTGATTGATTCCCATTCCCAAAGTAAGGATAACAGGACTAAGATGGAGACTGGATGGTGTGCAGTGACAGGCAGGAGCAGGCAGGGGGTTGGTCATCGATCTCAGGCAGGCTCTGCCCCATAACCAAGAGGCAGAGGCACTGCTGCGGCTCGGGGCACTGCCTTTAGCCCAGCGAGGCACCGCGGGCAGGGCGTAGGAGAAGCTGCCCACAGCTCCGTGCCCGTCCCAGCTGCTCGGCTCCCCAGGCTGGCAGCCAGGGCCGTGCCTGGCTTTGGGCCTCCACCTGGTGACAGGAACAGAGGTTGCATTTCAGCCTGCGTAACCCGGGCTGGGCTGGGGGCCGAGGAGGGTAATCTCCAAGGAGACCTTCCGGGTGGGGCGATGGGAAGCGCCGAACCCCGGCGGGGGCTGCAGGCAGCTCCTGGCTTCCTCCTGCCTGTGCCAGCTGCTGGCTGCCTCCGGTTCTCGATGCACAGCAGCTGGGGGCTGCAGCAAATGGGGGCTGGCTGAGCAAGCTCCTCCAAACACCGAGTCCAGCACAGCTGGCCTGGACTGCAGGGTCAGGTGGGGGGGGATTTACCCTTCTCTTTTCCCACCTCACCCCCCTGTGTAATTCACTTAGACCCCTAATGACAGAACTCCATTGCTGCCAGCAGTGCCGAGGGCCAAGCTGTCTCCTCTGTCTTGCATCAACAAAAGAGCCACATCTGGAGTCTGGGTACCTCCAGCAACAATCCTGCCTTGCAGAACAAGCACAGCATGGCCTTGAGGTGCCCAGGCCCCCTAGGACACCTCTCCACACCTATTTAACAGATGTGGATAACAGCAGTGTCTTTCTTACTGAAAGCAACTTTAGGATCACACTGTGGGTCCAGTTCAGCTGTCATGCTGCCCTGGCAGGGGATCTGGTATCTGGGTGGGAGTTCTGGAGGGTGGATGGGGCTGAGGGAGTTGGAGGCTGTAGCAATTTTAGCCACCCTGCTTGGCTCTGGGATGAGCCCTCAAGGCCACTGCTGCAGAGTGGGATGTGCTTGAAGAAAACCAGGCTTGAGGCTTTAACATTCTGGAGATCTTTTTCTCAGGTATGAGTAACTGAGCTGAGGTAGTGCAGGTCCCTTCTTGGGACAGAAGGGGTTTAGGCCTGAGAGGTGGACCTCTGGTTCCAGCTCCTGAACAATCCACAGGCTGTGTGGGACTTAGCATGTGGCCAAGGCTATAGCAGCTTGATGCCCACCAGTCCTCCTTACCACCCTTAGACAGTGCCTGTGCTTTCTGACCCTGCCCCTGACTGGCTGTAGCCTGCTTCAGGGGACGTAAGCACACAGCATCCCCTTTCCATGCCCTTTGTCAGTTAGTCTGGGGCTAACCACTTGCTGTAGCACTGGGATCCCTTAAACCCTGCCCCAGACTACCTTACTTCCAGGGTATCGTGGCTAGAACCAGTCACTGGGGACAGTCATCAGGTAGCAGCAGATGCTGCTGCTGACCGAAGCACTGCTCACTGGATCTGGAGTTGTCCAGTGGGTGTAGGCAGCTGAAGCTGTGTGTTCTCTCTAGATCATGTTCTCCAGAAGATCACTGTTTCCAGGCAGTGACCTCTCCCACTTACCTTCTGCTCTTGTTTCCTGCAGGGGTCCTGACAGCTGGAGAGCACAACTTTCCCTTCCAGTTCCTGCTGCCAGGTATGATGTAGATGAATGGCTGAAGGCACTTCAATAGAAGCCTCAGCTCTTACAGCTCTCTGAGCTGGGCTGCAACAGGACTTGGACTGGGTGGCAGAGGCAGGCTGGCAGCTTGGCCAAAGGTGCTAGAGGGAGGATAAGGTCAACCACAGATAGCAGAGCAGCTCAGACAAGCAGTGGGTACCTTCAGTGCTGGTGCAAAGCCAGGTCTGAGCTGTCACAGAACTGTCAGGGTTAGAAGAGACCTCAAAGCTCATCAGTTCCAACCCCCCTGCCTTGGGCAGGGACACCTCACACTAGATCAGGTTACTCAGAGCCCGATCCAGCCTGACCTTAAAAACCTCCAGGGATGGGGCTTCCACCACCCCCTCCCTGAGCAACCTGTGCCAGTGATGCCTCTCCAGGCATGACCCTGCAAGCTGTCTGGGTTGTGCAGGGGTCCTGGCCTGCAGCTGGCCAGAGAGAGGATCTCTGCTCTTGCTCATGTGGTTGTGGGGGATCCCTCTGGTCAGGAGGTTGCAGCAAGGTCTCTGAGTGACCAATACAGCCAGCCCCAAGTGTTTTCTGAGGGAGTCTCCATGTGCTCTGTCTCAGACACTTGCAGAACTCCTCGGATGATGAGGAAAGCAGCTTAAAGAGACTTCTTCTCATTCAGAAATGCTTGGCCTGACTCAGCCTTATGATCCTTCTCTTTCTTCCTTGACTCCAGCCTCTGCTCCTACATCATTTGAAGGTCCTTTTGGCAAGGTCCTCCATCAGGTGAAAGCTGTGATAGACACACCTCGCTTCTCCAAGGACTACAAGTGCAACAAGATCTTCTATGTTCTCTGCCCTCTCAACCTGAATGACATCCCTGACATCGAGGTAAGAGCAGGGAGGATCCAAGGCTCCAGCTCTTGTCCTGCTGCTTGCCTGGGGAATAGCTGTGTGGTTGGACAGCCCTCTGCTGCACACCCCGAGTGTGCAGGAGCAGGACAGTGAGGAGGAAGTTCTTCAGCATGAGAGTGGTGAGAGCCTGGAAGGGGTTGCCCAGGGAGGTGGTTGAGGCCCCATCCTTGGAGGTGTTTAAGGGCAGGCTGGATGGGGCTTTGGCCAGCCTGATCTAGGGTAGGGTGTCCCTGGGCATGGCAGGGGGTTGGAACTGGCTGATCCTTGTGGTCCCTTCCAACCCTGACTGATTCTGTGACAAGGACTCAACCAGTCCCTGCTCCAGGTCATTTCTGACTCTCTGCACCTTGCTTTGTAAGACTCAGCCCACAGAGAGCTGTTGGCCAGAAGCAGCAGGTGCATGTAGAGCTCTGGGGCTGAGGAGTTTGATGTGAAGGGAAGAGTCACTGACAGGACAACAAACCTAGAGAGGAGTGGAGAAGTGAGACCGGCTGTCTGCGGCAGTGCTGCTGCTGCTGCTGCTTTGCACCCTTATAGACCAGCGACTTCTGTTGGCTTGTTTGGGATCTCTGAGTGCTCTGCTGGAGGCTCTCCTGAGCCAAGCTCTCTGTCTCTCTGCTGTCCTGCAGCAGCCCAACACCATGTCTGTCACCAAGAAGTTCAACTACAAGCTTGTGAAAAGTGGCAACATCGTCTTGACAGCCACCTCGGACCTGAAGGGCTACATCGTGGGGCAGGCGATCCAGCTGCGCACCGACATCGAGAACAAGTCCGGCCGCGACACCGGCGCCGTGGTGGCCAGTCTGCTGCAGGTGGGCATCCCCAGGGTGGCACTGGGGCTGTGGTGGCCAGTCTGCTGCAGGTGGGCGTCCCCAGGGTGGCACTGGGGCTGTGGTGGCCAGTCTGCTGCAGGTGGGCATCCCCAGGGGGGCACTGAGGCTGTGGTGGCCGGTCCGCTGCGGGTGGGCATCTGCTGGGGCCTCTATGACACTGGGGCAGCTCTCACCTGCGTGCGGGTG
>WAAF01009564.1:3658-154970 GCA_013400475.1 Tricholaema leucomelas | reverse complement strand
GTGGTGGCCAGTCTGCTGCAGGTGGGCATCCCCAGGGTGGCACTGGGGCTGTGGTGGCCAGTCTGCTGCAGGTGGGCATGCAGGTGGGCTGCAGGTGGGTTGTTCTTCAGCTTCTGCTGGTACCTTACCCTGCTGAGGCCTCTATGACACTGGGGCAGCTCTCACCTCTGTGCATCTGTGCTGCATGTGGCTGGAAGGTGGCATGGAGGATGCCAGCCCTCTGCCTCTCTGTCTTGCTGTGGCAGGGGGTGGTAGAAGTTGTCTTGCTTGGACCAGCTCCGTCTGTCCCACAGCAGTGAGGGTTTCTCCTCACTGCACATTAGGTTTGGGCTGATCTGTTGGAGAGCAGCTCTGGGGAAGAGGACCTAGGAGTCCTGGTGGGCAGCAGGATGCCCATGAGCCAGCAGTGTGCCCTTATGCCCAAAAGGCCAAGGGCATCCTGAGGTGCATCAAGAAGACTGTGGCCAGCAGGTCAGAGAGGTTCTCTTTGCTCTGTACTATGCCCTGGTGAGGCCACATCTGGAGTAGTGTCCAGGTCTGGGCTCCCTGCTCCAAGAAGGACAGAGGCTTGCTGGAGGTGGTGCAGGAAAGGGCTGTGAAGATAGGGCACTGGAACAGCAGTATGGTGAGGAAAGACTGAGAGAGTTTGGGGTCTTAGTTTGGAGAGGAGAAGATTAGGGGAGGGATCTGATAAGTGCTTATAAACCCTTCCAGTCTGGGTGCCAGGAGGGTGGGACCAGTCTTTGTTCAGCCCTGCCCAGTGGCAGGACAAGAGGCCACAGGCACAAACTTGAACCTAAGAAGTTCCATGGAAACATGAGGAGGAGCTTCTTTAATTCAAGGGTGCTGGAGCCCTGGAACAGGCTGCCCAGAGAGGTGGTGGAGTCTCCATCTCTGGAGACATTCCAAACCCTTCTGGACAGGTTCCTGAGTGATCTTCTCTAGGTGACTTTACCTTGGCATGGGGGTGGACTGGATGATCTCCAGAGGTCCCTTCCAACCCCTACCATTCTGTGGTTCTGTGTGTGACAAAGCAGTTGGGTGGCTTTGTGTCCTGGCTTACGTTTGGGGGGGGGTACAGAAGCCCCTCTGCAGCCTTCCTGCTGTTCTCTAAGCTGTTGCCTTCTCCTGTCTCTACAGAAAGTGGCTTACAAGTCCAAGCGCTGGATTTATGACCTGAGGACCATCGCTGAGGTGGAAGGCTCAGGAGTGAAAGCCTGGAAACATGCAGAGTGGAAGGAGCAGATCCTTGTTCCAGCACTGCCCCAATCCATTCTGCAGGGCTGTAGCCTCATCCATATCGACTACTACATCCAAGTGAGTGTCTCAGTGCTCCCAGGGAGCTGCACTGGGCCACGCTGCAGCTTCTGTGCTGAGCTGAACTGCTGAGCTCCACAGCTGTGTGGTGCAGGTGGCCCCTGTGCCAGGTGGACCTTCCCAGTGCAGAGTTTGGCACTGTTTTTTCTTCTCTTCCAGGTTTCCCTCAAGTCACCAGAGGTCTCTGTCACTCTCCCCATTTACATTGGTAACATTGCTGTGAACAGGGTCCCCCTGAGCCCGTCCCTCTCCATCCAGCACATCCCCTCTGCAGTGGTCCCCAGCGCCCCCCCGGAGGAAGAGGAGGCTGCCAGTGGCTATCACCCCATGGACAATGTCTCGATCCCTACCAAAAGCCATTCCCAGCAGCAGCCATTCAGCTACGCCCCAGGACTGAGCTTCCAGGAGCTGAGGGTGGACACGGAGCAGACAGGCTCCCCGAGCCACCCCACGCTCTGCCTGTCAACGGGAGCCACTGTCCCCTACTACGCCGAGGGGAACGTGGTGCCTGTCCCCACCGCCAGCTCCCTCATCCTGCCTCCGGAGTACAGCACCTGGGGCTACCCCTACGGTGAGCAGCCCCTGGCCAGGCCCGAGTGGGCTGGCAAACATCTCCTACCACCGGAGTCTCTGCCAACTTGTGAGCTGGGTGGGCATAGAGATGTCAGCCTGTGAGGAGCTGATGTCAGAGGAGTCACAAGAAAGCAGGGGAGGGCTTGTAATGATAGGACAAAGGAGAATGGATTGATGCTGGAAGAGGGGAGATTAGGACTGAGATTAAGAAGAAATTCTTGATAACAAAGGTGTTGAGACACTGGCACAGGCTGCCCAGGGAGGTGGTTCAAGGTGTTCCCTGGAGGTATTCAAGGCCAGGTTGGATGAGGCCTTTGAGAACCTGGGCTAGTGGGAGGTGTCCCTGCCCATGGCAGGAAGGTTGAAACTGGATGATCTTGGAGGTCCTTTCCAACCCACTCTGTGATTCTGTCAGTCTGTGACAGCTCTCTGCCCGCTTTAGCCTCCAGAGAACTCCTCTCGGAGCAGGCAGAAGCAGCTGTCTGCAGCCACGCCTGCCCTGGGCTGGTCCTGAGAGGATCTCCCTCTTCCTAAATGAGCTCTTAGCCTCCCACTGCTAGAAAAAGTTTCTTGGCTTGTGGTGAGGCTGATGGGAGCAGAGCCAGGAAAATGATGTCACTGAAATCTTCTGACTCGGAGTGGGCCTGCGGCTGGTCTGAAGGCACAGGCTATGGGGGTGGGAGCTGAGAGACGGCAGGCTGGAAGAGCCTGGGGAGATCCCAGCCTGCCAGATTGCTGGAGCAGTGCTTGTCCCACCCAGCATCTGGGCTGGCAGGGACCAGCAGTCTCTGTTAGCACAGCCCTGCCCTGTCTGTTAGCACTGTGGTAAGGAGACCCTGGCAGTCTCTCCAGCCCTGCCTTGGGGCACAGGGAGACACCTGTGGTCTGGAGGTGTTAGAGAGCCTGAGGATGCTTGAGAAAGAAGGGGAGGAACCAAAGAGGGCCTCGAGATGCTGATTTTAACCCCCAGAGGCATCAGGCAGGGGTGAGAGTGGCTGGTTCAGGCTCTGTGTGCGCACACACAAACCTGTGTGCTTCAGCAGGGCTTTCTGTAGGGCCTTAGAGGCAGAAGGACTGAGGACAGCATCACAGAGAGGCAGGGGTTGGAACCTGGGACCTGTGTCAGGGGGATGGGGCCAGTCTTCTTCAGTGGTGCCCAGTGACAGGACAGGGGGTAATGGGCACAATCTTGAATATAGGAAGCTCCATCCAGACACGAGGAGGAGCTTCTTTAACTGAAGAGTCACGGAGCCCTGGAGCCCAGAGGGGTGCTGGAGTCTCCATCTCTGGAGTCATTCAACAGCCCCCCGAGTTGTGTTCCTGTGGGACCTTCTCTAGGTGCATGACACATGTGCATGGTAGCTTTACTCTGCACCCAGTTACATCAGCTGGGCTGAAGGGAGCCTCCCAGCACCCACCATAACTGCTCTTACTCTTTCTTCCCCTCACAGAGGCACCTCCATCCTACGAGCAGAGCTGCAGCAGTGCCAACTCCAGCATCAGCAATGGCAATTAGCCCTTCCCAGCTTCCAGCCCCACTGGCACTGCCCACCCCGGGCACCACAGCTCATCTGCCTGCTGCAAAGGCTGGTACAGCACAAGGTGGCTTCTTATCTCGCCGGCTGCTCCGTCGGGTCAGTGGCACAACCCAGGCTGGGCTTTGGAAGTCTTTTTCTAGGGAGGAGGGGGAGAAAACCCAAACAAACAAAAGAGCAGCCAGAGCAGCCTGTGTGTGCATGTAGGAGGCACCTCCTGCTGCTGCACCGAGTGCTGGAGAAGTGGTTTTGCCCCCGGGATGCCCTCTGCAGCAGCCTGTGTTTAAAGTACTGTAGCCAACACTAACTGCTTTACTATCAAAGCACCTGCGATGCCTTATCTGAAATGCTCCTGGCTTGGCATGCCTCCACCCTAGGTGAGGGCTGCGCTCTGTGGACTTTCTCCCTTCTCTTTTTAGGGGCCATCTGCCCTCCAGAAATGGTTCTGACAGCCTTTCTTCTCATCCTCAGAGCTCCTAAGGGTAGCTGAAACAGGAGGATTCTTGGAGTAGGCAGGTTCAGAAGGTCAGGGACTCAGAAAGCCAAAAGCACAAGCCCTGGCTGCAGCGGTGCTGGGGGGTGAGCAGCAGCAGGCTTTGCTCCTCTGGCTGCACCGCTGCCTGTGGACAGCGAGAGGAGAGCTGCTCTGGCAGCAGGGAGCTTGCCAGGGCCTTGCCTGTGACCCAAGAGCTCTCTCTCTCTGCTGAGCTGCGGAGGGAGAGCCAAATGGTACCATGGGGTGCCCACCAGCCAGCTCCTGGCCTTTTTTACCAAGGGCAGCTTTTCACGAGCCCTGTGGGGACAAACCATCCCTGCTGCCAGGCCCGGGATGAGCAGCACTGAGCCTGCAAGCAGGGCACCAGCTCCCTGTGCCCCATCTGCCACACCTGCAGGGTGCCCTCCCCATCCCCACTGCTGCAGTCTTTGGTGGGCCAGAATTAAACGACAATCAAGTTACAAAAGTCCTGTCCAATGCTACCTCTGAGTCTGCCCAAGGACCCTGGGGGTGTCCCTCCCTCCAGGCTCAGCCTGGCACCTGGCAGGAGTGGGTGTGTGGCCTGGGGACTGTGCTCCCTGCGGGCCAGTGCTGGTTCACTGCTTGTCCCCTGAGCCACCTCTGGGCCCACGAAGATGCTCAAGAGGGGACACAAAATGCCACTGCTCAGCTGCAGCCTGTGCTGGACCTGACAGTTTGGGAGAAGGAGCTGGTGGATGCAAACCAACATTTTACTTTAGTGCTTTGGTTTCTTTGACCCTCCACTTGCTGAGCTTTTCGAGCTGAGGAGACCACAACCCAGGCACCTCAGAGCCACAAAGCCTCCAGCTGTGGACTGCAAACCTTTCAGACTTGGTCTCCACACTGCCTCGTGCTGGGTGGGCAATACCTGAGGAAGCTGTTAGGAGCACTACAGGCTCTGCAGCTGGCTGGCAGGCAGCTGGGGCCAAGCCCTGCTTTGCACTCTTCCTTTGCAAGCTCTTTTTATCTGGTTTTATTTCTTCCTTTTGAAGTGTTGAACTGCTTTAAGGGTAAGGGAGAGAAGGTGTCGCTCTGAGCAGTGCTGGCACAACATGCACCAGTGGTGATAGAATGATTGTCATTGTCCCTGAATAGATCTATATAAATATATAGATACATACATAAATATATATATATATATGAGATGGAAGGGTTTGTTTTTAATGACTGGATTCAGAAATACAAATTTTAATGCTGTATTTAATAAATTATTCTAAGAGAAACTCTGTGCTTGCTTCATCCATTGCTGATGCTTCATCCATCTGCCTGTTCATGCCCAAGCCAGGGCTGCACCTTGCACCACATCTCCATGGCTTTGCAATCCCTCCAAGGATGGGGACTCAGCCTTTTCAGGGAGAGAATTGTTCCTCATGTCCAACCTAAATCTCCTCTGGTTGCTGCTTGAGGCCATTTCCTCTTGTTCTATCACCTGATATATAGGGAAAAGAGACCAAGCCCCACCTGGCTCCAGCCTGATATCAGGGAGTTACACAGAGCACTGAGGTCTGCCCTCAGCCTCCTTTTCTCCAGGCTGAACACACTCCCAGCTCCCTCAGCTGCTCCTCCCCAACCCTGCTCTCCAGACCCTTCCCCAACTTTGTTACCCTTCTCTGGGCCTGCTGCAGCCCCTCAATGTCCTTCTCAGAGTGAGGGGCGCAAACATGACCCCAATATTCGAGGTGTGGCCTCCCCAGTGGTGAGCAGAGTGGCACCATCACTGCCCTACTCCTGCCTGCCACACTCTTGCTGCTCAAGGCCAGGATGCTGTTGGCCACCTCCGCACACACTGGCTCGTCCTCAGCTGGTTGTTGCCCATTGTCCCCAGATCCTTTTCCACCTGGCAGCTTTCCAGCCACTCTGCCTGAGGGTTTCCAGATGGTTGGAGGGAGTTTGGAACCATGTGGACTCAGCTCTGGAAAAAGCAGCCCCTCTGCTGCTTCTCAGCTCTGTGTCCTGCAGCTGTGGTTTGCCCCACGGGTCTTGGGCAGTGCTGTCTGGAGAGCTGGGTTGGTGGGGAGGGAGGGGAGAGTGGACTCTCCCTGCAGTAGAATGCAGATGGAAAGGCTGAAGACCACCAGCCCAAGCCCTCTCCTAAAAAGCTGATTGGAGTTAACTCATTGAAATGGAAGGTAGCTCCTCCCCATGCCCACACCTTAGTGATGCCATGGCTGAAGCATGTAGGTGTTGCCTAAAGGTTGTCCTGGCAAGCAGCCCGAGGTGCCATCTGTGTCTTGGACATGAGGATCCTTCTTCGCTCTGCTCAACTCTGGCTTCTGCTCAGCTTTTGTTAGGACTCTCTGCTGTGCCTGGTGGTCTGTGTCTGCTGTGAAAAGCTCTCTTGACACGCAGGGGTCAAAGGCAGGCGTGTGGCTGTCATGGTGTCCCTTCCTGTTGCTCTTCCTCCTGGTTAGCTGAACCTGGTTTTGCCTGGCTCAGACTGTAGCCTCGGTGGCCTTCCATGCTGCCAGCTCCTTTCAGACCTCAGCCCAAATCCCTTCCACACCTCTGGAAATATTGTACAACTCTGCCAAGTTGTACTAGAGGCTCCTGACCCAGGCAGGGTCTGGGAGAGACAGCCTAGGCCAGGACCAAATTCCTGGTTCCTTGGTTCTCCATTCCTAAAGCTAAGCTGCTTTGGTGATGTGTCCATGGTTTCCTTGGCTGGAAAAGTGGAATGCTGCTTTGGTTACTGTGGCCAGAACCATTGGGATGCTCTTCTAGACTCCCACCAGTGTCTGTCCGCCTGGTTGAACCTTTGCAGCTGGGAATGCACCATTCCTGGTGAAGGCTGTGGAGAGAAGCCAGCTGTACCCCATGCAGCCCCCGTGCCTCTGCAGCACTCCTCTGCACCTCAGCTTGCTCTCCCAAATTATCACAGAATCTTGGAATGCTTTGGTTTGGAAGGGATCTTTCAAGGCCACCTCGTCCAACCTCCCCTGCAGCAAGCTAAGACATCCTTCAAACAGATCAGGTGGCACAGAGCCCTGCCCAACATGACCCTGGAGGCTACAGGCATGCATCTTTGCTACAGACTGCTCCTTCAGCACCTCTTACTCTACACAGTGTCCCCTTGGCAAAGCAAGGGACAAGTGGGCACCCTCCTCACTGGTGAGGAGTGTCCATCTCCACTGGCTGCTGTGGAGGGAGCAGGAAGGATCTGGAGCTAGACTTCGTGGTGGTCCTTCTTGTTTTGTGTGCTAGGGCTTGGGCAGGCACAGCTCCTGCAGAGAGAGTCCTCTGAGATGGCTGAGGTGGCTCTGGCCAGGCTGCAGCAGGGCATCACCCTCAGCTCGTGTCTGAGCAGCTCCCCTGTTGTGCCCATGGGCAGAAATAACCAGCGAGGCTCTGTGGCTTCCAAAGTCCTGCCCAGCCAGGCCTGGTCCCCAGTGCCGCAGCAGCTAACCGAAGCCTGACACAAGAGCTGTGTCTGTGTTTCATGGACCCCTTTGACATGGTCCAGACTGCAGGATGGAGGAGTTAGTGCATCCCTTCTTAAACCCACCCATGGTCATGGCCCCAGGGCACTGCAGCAGGAAGGTCCTCAGGGTGTCTGAGTACTTCAGATGAGCTTGGTGGAGCAAACCCCAGGTCTGGGTGTGAGTGTTCCCCTCTGGAGGGGCTGAGTGCATAATCCTGCTGTCTTTGGCCTCCCTGCTCTGCAGCCTCTCCAGCTTCAACCTCTCTTAAGTCCTGGCAAGTTCCTGGGTCATCCCCCTCTGCCTGAGCCCTGGCATGAAGAGATAACCCCCTCCCATTTTCTGCCCCCCAGCTGTGGGCAAGAAACTTGAGTGCTCAGGAACCCTTCAATCTCCTGGCTCGGTTTTGTCAGCAGTTGTTGTTTCGGTGTTGCTTGAAGTGGGGAAGGGAAGCAGTGGGGGTGCAAGTGAAGTCTGGGAGCTGATGGCCTCCAAATTTGGCACTCAGTGGGAAATACCAAAATTATCATTTGCCTCTTTGGGATGGGTTTGGTTTTGGGTTGTTTGGTTTTTTTTTTCTGCTCCTGCTGCTTCCTTTTCACCCTCCACAGCTTTGCCTTTGTCTCACTCTCCATATTTGCCACCTCCATGGCTTTGGCTTTTTTTCAGCGCTTGTATCCTGCCAGAGTCCACTTTGGTGCCTGCAGGAGATGGGGAAAGAGGAGGTGAGGGACACAAAACTTCTTCTTTATGTTGGGTGTGAATAATTTTTGGCTTTCCCCCTTAATTTTCAGTGGTTTTGTAGAAGTGAATGTTTTCTGCTAGGATGTTTTTCTTGTTGAGCCAGCACAAGAAGGGAGAGAAAAGGTTCTCTGGGGTCTCCGTGGGCTTTGTTCTCTGCATTTTAAAACACTTCCAGCTATCTGCAACAGGAATGTCCTTAGGAGAGCCTGGTGGGGTGAAGCCCTCTGAACTTGTGCCCTTCCTTGCACCCATACTGATGGCTCTAATTCTTTGTTCCTGTGGTTCTCTTTATGGGCATGGTGGGGGGAGGGTTTCTACAATAATATTTGTGGTGGCTCTGTACAACCTGAGACTTTGGAGCAATTTAATGCCAGGTTTTAAAATGGCAATGAGCAGTTTTAAACGTTTACCAGGGCTTCTGGGGAGTATTTTTGTCCCAGCTTTCAAACCACCAAATGTAAAGAACTGCAAATGTAAATAAAGACCTTTTTAAAGACCATGTGAGCTTCTGGTCGGGGTAAAGGGGTGGTGAGCACTGTCTGTAGACTGAGACACTGGCACAAGGGGGGAGAAGTGGCTCTTGGCTTTCGGAGCAGTCATCCACACCTGCAGCTCAAGCTCAGAAGCTGATTTGCGGCCAGCATCTCCAACGCAGCGGTGGAAGCGCTGGGGCGGGCAGGCAGCGCTGAGGCTATCTCCGCGGTCCCTTGTTCCCATGACGGAGCAAGGTCCAAGCGGGAAGGAGCAAAGGCCGCAGCTGGAGGAAGCACTGAGGTGGTTGCGGTGTTCTCTTCCTGCCGGCAGGAATCCCAGGATGTGGAGGTCCGTCCCTGCTCGCCCCACTCGGTGCGGGAGAGGGCAGTGTCAGCCCGGCTGGAGCTGCAGCCGCCATGGCCGAGCTGCCCGTGGGCTCCACGCTGCCAGTGGGCTTCATGCTGCCTGCGGGCTCCACGCTGCCAGTGGGCTTCATGCTGCCCGTGGGTTACATGCTGCCCGTGGGCTCCACGCTGCCCGTGGCCTTCATGCTGCCCGCGGATTCCATGCTGCCAATCAGCCCCATGCTGCCAGTGAGCTCCATGCTGCCAGTGGGCTCCATGCTGCCTGCTGCCCTGAGCTCCATCCATGGCTCCTCTCAGGGCTCACAGCAGCTGCTGGGGGAAAATGGGGAGCTGATGGAAAAGCAGATCTTGCCCTTACCCTGCCTGCCTGATTAAGGCTGAACTCGCAGAGCTGCAGGGTTAGAGGACAGCCAGAGAGCCATGGCAGGTGGTGATAGGTTGTCAAGGCTCTCTCTGGGGGGTCACCAGTGATTTCTGCTCCTTTTGGGAGCCTCTTTCCTTCCTGTTGGCTCAGGGAGGTTTGCCCCCAGTCACTGCAGTGTCCCAGCTCCAGATGAGAAAGATGGAGCCTCAAAAAATGCAAGGAGAGAGGTGCCACTGGACCCACTGGCCTGATGGCCCATCCTGCCCTGGCAGCCTTCCTCTGGCCTGTCCCGAAGACACAAGAGCCCTGCTGGGACCTGGGTGCGTGGTGGTTTGCAGGAGCAGGGATGGAGGTGAACGATTCCCTCCCTCCCACGTCTCCCACGTCAAGCTGGGTATCCCCAGTGCAGGATGGCAGTGATGTGCCAGGCTGGGGCTTTCCTGAAGGGCCGTTTGGAGGTGCTGGGAGCTTACGAAGGGAATGAGCACTCCATCCTGGGGGGGAGCCAAGGACACCCATCCCAGCCACCACCCCCCTCAGCCGGTTCAGCTCCTTCCCGTGCCTGAGGCGGGGAGCGCTGAGACCCCCTGGGGATGGGTCGCCGCATGGTGGGAGGCACCTGAGTGGCCCCGCGGGAGCCGTCACTACACAGCGGCTTTTCGGAGGGGGGTGTTCATTAATTAGCTGCTGTTGAAGTGGGGCAGGGGCCGCGCCGATGGCATGAGGCTGGGCTGGGCAGGGGCTCCGCAGCGGCGCTCAGCGCCGCCTCAGACTGGGGGACTCTTATTTTGACCGCGGCGCGGCCGGGCGGGCAGCAGCCGCCGACACGGGGCCGGGGGCCGGGCGGGGCCGCTCCGGCTCGGCAGGGCCTTCCTGCGCGAAGGCCTCTCTCCTGCGGAGGGCAGCAGCGGCTGAGGCTCAGGCCGGCCCCGCCGTGTCCGTGCCGTCGCGCCCGAGGGAGCAGGGCCGCCGGCCTTCGCCCCTCGCCGTGTTTCGAGGCCTCGGCTGAGGCGCTGAACGGCCTCACACGGCCTCTCACACCCTCCTCCGAAGAGCCTCCGCGCCCCGACGTGGTTCGCTGTGGGGAACGCCTCGCAGGGGCAGGAGCGGCTGTGGCTGGGCCCGAAGAACCCCCAGGGGTTCGGCCGCGGGCAGGGTGCTGGGTGCCAGCCCGGCAGCGCTGGATGGATGGAGGAGTTAGGGGAGCTGGGCTTCACAGGCGCTACCGAGGTCACTTTGTTGTCAGAATTCGGGCTAGATCTCGGGTTGCCAGGGTTGTGTGGGCACCGGAGGTCTCTCCCGCAGTGCTCTACCCTCTCCTCCCGGTTTGGCTAAGTGCATCTCCTGATGCAGCGATGGTCTCCTTCCCCACTGGTGCTGGCCAGGCTGTGCTGGACGGGGAGGATCGGTGGTGCTGCAAAGGCGTCAGGATGAGAGCAGTGATAACCCCAGGGCAAAGTCCAGCACCAGACCAGGGGTTCTGGAGAAGGCCTCCAGGAGCAGATGTTGGCCAGGGCCTCTGCAGAGGTTTGCAAAGCAAACCAAGCACCACACTTGGCAGCGCTGTGTGAGGAGTGAGGTGTTGGAGTGGGGCTGCAGGAAAACAGCCTGTGGACCAAGTGAGGGGAGGTTGTTCCTCGGAGAGCTGCTAATAAATGTGCACATTGATGTCGGGTTGCTCCAAGGCTCCTGTTTTCCCTCCACGGAATGAGCAGTCCCCTGCCCCGGGAGGCTGGAGAGCAGCAGCCTCTGCCCGTTCCTGCGTCTCCCCAGCGCTGCTGTCGCCTCCCTCGGTGACAGCCGAAGCAGCCGTGGGGCCAAGGAGCCTATGGAGGTGTTTATCTTTCCCCCCCCACCTTGCGGTATCTTTGAAGAGCTGTGAAAGCGCTAATTGTTCTGCAATCACAGGTTTATGGGCCTGGGCTTTAAGAGGGGCCCTGTGGGCTTTGGGAGGGTTCGGGATAAGGTAGTGAAGTGTCTGGAGCCCCTCACCAGACTCCCTGGGGCAGGACCAAGGTGAGCTGCTCCCTCCTGCCTGTCCTATCTATCCCTGTCTGTAGCTAAGGTAGACTCCTACTAGCTTGCAGACAGAAGTTCCAGCAGAAGATGGTTGTCGAAGTGCAGTTCTTTCGGGAGGAGGACAGAAGGTCTCGGGATCTTTCAAGCGGTCTTCTCACATGGGTTTTGTTTAGATTTACGGGGAAGTGCTGCCCCTGGGTACTGTCATGGCGTTCATGACAGTTTGGGAAACTCATTATCCCCGAGGAACGGCTACTGTGGCGGTGCTCCTAACCTCGCACAGCACCTGAGGAGTGCCAAGCCGCTGCCGTGAGTGGTGGGGTAAAACCCACGGTGCGAGGGGCCAGAGCCGCCGTCTCAGGAGCCGTCGGCACAGGCAGCCCCGAGTCCCTGA
Source organism: Tricholaema leucomelas (assembly GCA_013400475.1). Classification (NCBI taxonomy): domain Eukaryota; kingdom Metazoa; phylum Chordata; class Aves; order Piciformes; family Lybiidae; genus Tricholaema lacrymosa; species Tricholaema leucomelas. The sequence goes on along the minus strand of WAAF01009564.1, from coordinate 143,252 downwards.
GTTTCAGGAGCGCAGGTGAGTCCGTGCGAAGGGCTCAGCCCGGCCCCGTCCCCGGCTCACCCACTGCCCCAGCTGTACGGCAGCCTCCTGCTGGGCGACGCCATGACGCGGAGCCAGCCCCGTGAAGGCCGCCATGCTGCCGCGCGCATGCGCAGTGGGCGACGGAGCGTCTCCATTGAGAAGAATGAGGGGAAAGGGGCGGGGCCAAGGCGCGAGGAGCCGCCGAGGGGGCGGGGCTACGCTCCGGGGCTCTGGCCATGGCCACAGTGGATGCCGAGGTGAGTGAGCGGCGGCGTCCATCTGCCCGGGCGGGAGGGAAGGAAGATGGGGGAGCGTACAGTGGTATCGCCCAGGGCCAGGCGGGTTCTGTCGGAGGTCGGGAGGGGGTCCGTGCCCCCGCCGCCCCATGGTTCAGTCCAACTCCTCTGAGGGGAAGAATGTGGGAGCCGCTGCCATTGTGTGTAGGGGGGGGCCCGGGACTCTGTATAAGTAACACCCCTGCACGGTGAGTCAGTGGTATGGGCCATACAGGTTCCGGGGTTCCCCCCCCAATGGGAGCGAGCGCGTGTGGCGGAGGCGGGGGAGTGCCGCGGCCGCCATCCATGTTCCGGGGCCCTCCCATGCGGCGCGGCTTGGCGCGGCGCTGGGCGGCGTTGACGCGGCTCCATCCAGAGTCCAGGGCCGGGCGGGACGCGGCGGTGGCAGCCAGGCCGCCGCTATGAACCATGCAGGGTCCCGGGCGGCGTGCACGCGCCCGCGCGGGGGCAGGCGCGAGACATGCAGAGCCGCGGGCCCGCGCGGCAGCGGCAGGGCGGCCCCGGGCCGGCTCCTGGCCCGCCCCTGGCGGCGGGAGGAGCTGAGGGGCGGCCTCGCGCGGCCTGGCGCCGGCTCGGGCGAGGGCGCAGCTCTCTGAGTCCCACCCGAGAGCCCGGCGGCTCTGCGGGAGCGAGTGGCAGCTCCCGGGGCGCCTGGACATTGGGCTTCCTAGGAGGAGCGGGCCCGCGTCTGGGAGGGCTGTAGAAGTGCCTTTGGCGAGGAAAACTCGAGTTTTTCCTCAGAAAACCCACCGAGTTCTCTTAGGAGCCTCTCCTGTGCTGCCTGCCCGAGTAGGCCCTGAGCTTGCCCGTGGTCCTCGGGAAGAAAAAGTGGCTCTTGGAAAGGCTGTCGGAAGGCGAGAGGAGAAGGCTGTGATGTGCAGGAGGTGCAGCACTCCTCGGTGAGCCTGGGCTGCCCAGGTGCCAGCCCCACGGAGCCTTTATTCCCATGCTTGGCTTAGAGGTTTGAAATGCACTGAGCACAAGGGAAAGAGCGGAATCGCATCCGAAGTCCCCAAAGAAAACGAAGTTTGCCATGTAATGACAATTAGCTGTAATTAGCCAGATCTGTGAACGTCCCTGAAGACTACAATACAGCTCAGCTGCCCTATCCCACTGTGCAAGTGGCACACCGAGCTGAAACCCTGCCTGCTCGTGTGGTGGTGCTTAATGCCTGAGTGAAACTTCTCCCCTAGTTGTGTTAGAGGACATAAACTCTTCACAAGTCTGCTCGCCCTTAAGCAAACTCCAGATTGCAGTGTGCCGACTGCTGAGCCTTGGCTTGCACAAAGCAAGGAGCTAACACAGGTGAACATTCATAAACACAGTGACCGAGGTGGAGGTGAGTAGCTCTTCTGTAACTGTGGGCAGGTGCTGATCGGCGTCACCCAGCAGCTGGGTTACACCTTGCAGTTCAGCTGTGACAGGCTGTGCTGTGGCCTGTCCCAGCCTCCCCTCTGAACTCCTGTGTTCAGAGGGTTTGTTGCAGGGAACTTCTGCCCTGTGTGGGATGGAGTTCATGGCATGACCTTGCAGCTGACAAGAGCAGTTCTTTGTGAAGCTTGAGTTTATTAAAACCTCATCTTTGGTGGCATTTTTATCCAAGGCTTTCCTTACACTTTCCCCTTCATCACAACTGTCGCTCAAGGACTGATCCTTCTGCCTGTCCCTCTCTACTCTGCCCTGATGAGGCTGCATTTGGAATATTGTATCCAGTTTGGGGCCACTCAGTTCAGGAAGGACCCCAGGGAATTGCTCGACAGAGTCCAGCATGGCGCCACAAAGCTGCTGAAGGCAGTGGAACAATCTCCCTGCTGAGGGAGCTGAGTGTTTTTAGCTTGGAGCCCAACCTGAGGGGTGGCCTCATTCTGGCTTATAAAGATGTGAATGGTGAGTAGCAGGAGGATGCAGCCAGGCTCTGCTCAGGGCTGGCCAAGGACAGGACAAGAGGCAGTGGAGGCAAGCTGGAGTGGAGAAGGTTCCATGTGAACATAAGGAAAAACGTCTTCATTATGAGGGTGCTGGAGCCCTGGAGCAGGCTGCCCAGAGAGGCTGTGGAGTCTCCTTCTCTGGAGACTTTCAAAACCCACCTGGATGTGATCCTGTGTGACCTGCCCTGGGTCAGGGAGTTGAGATCCCTTCCAACTCCTAAAGTTCTGTGGTTCTGTACAATTCTGTGATTCCTTTGTGCTTCTGAAAGGAATCTTGTGATAGAAGAAGCAGCCCTCAGGTGCTTCAGTGACTCCATGGTCCTGTTTTGCCTTTGGTTCCCTGGGTGAGATTGCTTCTGGGAGAAGAGCTGTAACCAGGGCAGGAGTTGGCTTGTAACTCATCACCACTTAATGGACAGGTTAGTCTCAACACTGCACACTTTTTACTTTGGGAAGCATCTCCCAGGAGTCCTGTCTGGCCTGCTGTCTATGCAGAGCAGTAGGAAACATTTCTCTTAGAATCAGCCTTAATTTCCACAGATGTGGCTGTGATTATGGAGCAGGAATGATGACTCATTTGGACTTTAGTTTGTCCCCTCCCCCATAAACTCAGTTAAAGCTGTGGCCAGATCTGCTTTTGAGGGCAGAAAGTTGGTATCCATCAGTCTGGAGTTCAGGAGCTGGAGGAGATGCTTTTTGTTTCCCTAGTGTTGCTGGGGGGAGAACAAGGAGTGACAACCCAAAACTGCTGTTCTGCCTCGTGCACCACTTGGTGGAGAGAGGAGCAGAGGTGTGTTGCTGGGAGGAGATGTTTTCTCCGAGCAGAGCTGGGTGGGAGTAGGCCAGCTGGAAGAGTGCTGTCTTGTCTGTCTCCAGGGAGTGTCCTCACCGCCTCTGCAGAACTCTAGACAAAACATCCAGTACAGAGTAACTTTTTGCCCAGTCTTAGTGTTGATGAGTGAGGGAGAATCTCTGAACACCAGGTCGTGAGGAGTTCTGAGCTGTGAACTCAGGTGGTTGCTCTCTTCTGGCTGCCTTGTTCAAAGGCTGCCCCAAGTAATCCCTGTGTTGTGGGAAATGGTTGAGCTGCCAGGTAAGTTGCTGTGCTGCAGTGACCATATTGCTGCAGAGAAGCCTGCTTTTGCTGGTGGTTTTCTCTAGCAGGTGTCCTGTATCCAGGCACTTTGGGGCTTTGACATATTTTCCACCTACTAGGAATGCAGCCCTGAAGATTAAAGTTGCAGGTATTGAGTTTGTCTTGCTCAGCCAATTCTGTGATCCTGCAGATCCATTGAACTTGATGCTGTTTGCTCCTGTTTGCATCACTTCAGTGAAGAAAATGAGCTGATGTCGTGTTTTGTCTGTGTTTCCTAAACTAGTTGTTTGGTGTGAGTTTGAAAAGAGAGGCTCGAAGCCAGGCTGTTTCGCATCGGGCCGGTGCTACCCTCGGGAAGGCTGGTGCCACCCTCGGGAAGGCCGGTGCCAGGCAGGCAGGGAGGTGTGTGTGCGGCTTTCAACCAAGTGGTTCTCTCCAGACTCACACTGCGTTCGTCATCATTTTTCTGCCTCCTTTCTGTTCTGATACATCTTTTATTTCCCCCCCACCCCGGAGATGCAGCTTTGATCTCTAAAGCGTGGAGGCGGCGTCCGAGCCGCAGAGAGGACAGATTCCGCTCCGCACAGCACCCTCTGCCCAGCCCCGGGCTCCCTGCGCTTCAGCACCCAGCAGCTCCCCAGGTTTGAAGGCCAGGACTCAGCAGGCTGAGAAGTTTCTCAGATCAGGCTGGCGGTGCTGAAGCTTTGCCCTGGCTTTGATCCTTGCTCTCATCCCCCCAGCAGGCTGGTGCCGGAGCTCTGCAGGCAGCCCCTCCGCCCGTTCAATGAGCTCCCCACTGGATGAAGGGGCAAGGCGCACTCCTGTCAAAGCGCTGCCTCGTCACGGGGCCCTGCCTGAAAGGAGGTTGCTGTAATAGGCCACTGAGTGCAGGAGTGATCATAGGAAAAGGCAGGACCTAATGAGCAGTGCCTTTGAGCTGTGAGCACATAGATGGCTTCTTCAGTTTCCCGCTTTCTGTTTTGCAGGTGTTGTGAATTCCAGCGCTCCTTTCAGGCCTGCCCTACCCTCCCTCCTCTCTCATTTACTCCTGCCAGCTGGTATCACACGTGAGGAGAGGGTTTGCTTTGCTTTCCCAGGGCTGTGAAAGGAGTCTGTGTCAGTAAGCTGCATCAGGAGAACCTGGTGCATTTTTAGCCTCATCATCATCATCTCTCCTTTGTGAGCTGTCTGAAGCCTGTGTATTTTGATAGCTGCAGAACAGCTGTTTGCCTTGGTGCAGACAGCGAGGTGTTAATGCTGTAGCCTGACAGCCTGGGTGAACTTAGAGGTCGTTTCCAACTGAAACCAGTTATGTGCGTGAATAATTAATACTGTATTGACATGAGACTGTGAACACAGGCAAAATGGGTCTGTTCCCAGTTGTGTTAAATGTCTTCTGGGGTGCCAGGGTTAGTGTGGTTTGCAACATTTTAGCTGTGTCTTTGTATGAAGAAAGAAGACTTTTTTTCCTCTCTGCCACTAAAGGCCTAGTAAGGAGAGTTTGGAGCACCAGAGTGATGCAACACTGGAACAGACTGCCCAGGGAGGTAGTTGAGGCCCCATCCCTGGAGATATTCAAGGCCAGGCTCTACAAGGCTCCAAGCAACCTGATCTAGTGGGGATGTCCCTACTGACCACAGAGGGGTTGGACTGGGTGAACTTTGGAGGTCCCTTCCAACCCAAACCATTCTCAGATCTGTGAGTCTGTAACTGTATCCATTAGGACCTTTTTGACACAACTTTTGTCAAATGGAGGCTATCATCTCTCCATTTAGATTGGACATCAAAGGAAACTTCTTCACTGAACAGGTTCTCAAACTCTGGAACAGGCTTCCTAGGCAGGTGGCTGAATCCCTATGCCTGGAGTTGGTTAAAGAGGCATAGATGTGGTGCTGAGGGACATGGTTTAACCCCAGCCTTGGTAGACTTAGAGAATGGTTGGACTTCATGATCTTAAAGATCTTTTCCATCCCAAACCATTCTGTGATTCTGTCCACTTTCCAGAGATGAATTCTTGTGTGCTGAGCAAGCTGTGGGCTAGCTTAGGCCCTCTGGGAGCTCATCCTTTTCCTTCCAAGTAGAGGAACTTTAATAATAACAGAACTTCAAATGGCAACAGAATGGGCAAATGTGACTTCTGAAGTTTTAAGACAGCCTTAGGAATGCCCTCCAGTTGTGTTAAGCTAACGTGGCTCAGCATGACTGAAGAAAGCATCTGGAGGAGGTTTTGTCAGCCAAGGCAGAGTCAAAGGCTTGGGTTATGCTTTCAGACAAGCTCTTCTGATACAATTACCCTGGCTGAGGAGGGTGATTGTTCATTTTGCCTTCCTGAGATTGTCATACTAATTAAAGTCCTTGCTGTGGACAGAGCTGCGTCAGTTCAGAGCTGATTTCAGACCAAGGCAGCTCTTATTTTCTGCTTTCCAAGCAGAGGCTTGGTCTGCATTTCAGAAGTTTTGCCGACTTAGTTATCTGGCCATGAATGCAAAGAAATTGCTGTCCCCGTAGCTGTGTCAGCAGAAGTCCTGGTGGAGATGCAATTACCAGCAAATACCCTAACAAGAAGAAGGAAAACAAACAAACAGCTCTTCCGTGGAGGGAGCTGGTTCGAGCTGTGCTGGCAGATTGAGCTGGCCAGGCGCTCTGCTTGCAGCCAGCTGTGCCAGCTGAGGAGGGCATCAGCAGCCGCTGGCAGAGCGATGTGCCAGGCCCCGAGGGACCACTGCCAAAGGTGCATGAGAGCAGCTGATAGTGATATGATTAGGGACTGATACTGTCATGCTGCCACTGAGCAGCTGAGGCCTTGCTCTTTATCAGCCTGCCTGGCATTTTGTGATCTGTCCTGTCCCTCCTGAGGCTGGGGCAGTGCTGCCCCTGTGGCCTTGCTGCTCCAAAAGCAAGACTGAGGAGAAGATGGCAGCAGGACTTCTTCCTCTTACTTTTCCCTAGCTTGGAACACAGCAGAGCTGGTGCCTGTGATTTGGGTCACTGGGTCCCAGAAGAGGAGGATGTGGTAGGGAATTATGTTTTGTGCAAGGCCGAGTGGTTCAAGGAGCCTGTTTGAGTGCTCCTGGAGATTCCCCTTCCCTAACTGTGGTGGAAGCTGAAGGTTGCCACTGAAAGGCTGGCTTGTCTCTCAGGTGAATCAGGGAGAAGTGGTGTGAGTCCATGTGGAGGTGTTCCAGGTCAGGCTGGACAAGGCATGGAACAACCTGATCTAGTGGAAGGTGTCCCTTACCACAGAAGGGGAACTGCATGATCAAGGTCTCTTCCAGCCCATTCTATGAATCAGTGTGTGGGCAGGCACAGCCCCTTAGTGATGGCTGGTGACTGGTTGAAGTGGTGAAGTAAACCTGGCAGAGAGTGGAAGTGTCTGCTGTGGCCCCACTGGCTTAGCTTGGCTGCCAGGCTCCTCGAATGTGTATAGAGCCTGAATAAAGTGTACAGGCAGCATGGCTTGGTGCTGCTGTTGCTGTGCCTGAAAAAGAAACAGGGCTTTCCTGCTTTTAATTAAACACTTCTAGCACAGGTAGAGTGGCAAGGAATCAGAATAACAGAATGGCCTAGGAAGAAGAGACCTTAGAGATGATCTGCACCAACCTCCCTGCTATGGGCAGGGACACCTCCCACAAGACCAGGCTGTTCAAGACCAGGCTGTTCAAGGCCTCATCCAGCCTAGCCCTGAACACCTCCATGGCAGAGGCATCCACAATGAGCAACTTGTTCCAAAGTCAAATCACCCTTGTACTGAAGAGCTTCTTCCTGAGATCCAGTCTAAGTCTGCTTTCTCAACTTAAACTCATTCTCCCATCTCCTGTCTCTAGGCACCCTTATGAAAAGTCCCTTTTCAGCCTTCCTGTAGGATCCTTTCAGGTATTGGAAGGCAGCTCTAAGGTCTCTTGGGAGTCTTCTCCAGGCTGAACACCCCCAGCTCCCTCAGCCTGTCCTCCTAGCAGAGGTGCTCCAGCCCTTGGTTCATCCTTGTGGCAAGCAGGAAATGTTCTTCCAAGAGGATTCCTGTTCCCTTAGTGCCCAGCCTGATCACCACCATTCTCTTGCCTCCGTGCCAGTTCCTTTTGCTCACATTCCCACTGGGCACTTTGGTGTCCCAGTTCAAACCCACTGCCTGACACAGGCTGCAGGCAGCTGCTGAGCAAGGTGAGCCTACACAGCGTAGGGCTGAACTTGTGAGGCCAAGGGAGCAGCTCAGGGCTGTTAAATATTAAATCTGCCCTTCTCCCATGTTGTATCTGTTCAAGGGAAAGCTCTCAGAGCAGTGAGCAGTGCCAGGTTAGGAGAAGGTGAGTGGGATGGACTGGTAGAGCAGAAAATTCAGGTCCATTTCTGTTTGCATACAACTGAAGCATCCTGCAGAGACAGCACATTAGAGAGGGAGGAGGTTTGCAGGTGGTGCAGCTGGGGAGGAGGTAAAGGAAGTTACCTTGTGGAGCAAGATAAGCAAGGTGACATGGAGAAACTCAGAACAAAGCTGGGTGACTGAGGCCTCTCCTTGCAGGGAAATGTAAAATCATACAAACAAGAGACAAAAGTATTCAAAGTGATGATAGTTTCTTGGACCAGCTAGTCCAGAACATGACCCAGGAGGTGGTGATGAGCTTGCTGTAGCTACAGCATCCAGAACCAACAGCTGAGGACCTGAAGACTGCAGAACAGCCTCATGGTCTGATGTGGGGCAAAGGATTTGAGCTGAGCACAGGTGGCTTGTGGTGCTGCACGAAAAATGTGCCTGCTTGTGCTTGTCTTGTTGCTAGGAAGAGGAACTTGGTGCTTGTTGCTTCTGAGGACAGAGCGCAGCCAGGATGAATGTGGTGGTTTGAGGCATCTGTAAAGAGCACAGCACGAGAGCATGGGCACCTCTCTGGAGATACAATTGCAGGGTAGGTGTCCAAACTGAAATAAGCTCTTGGTTAACTGCCTTGGTTGCGCTGAGGACCTGGGTGTGCTTTAGACTGCTGCTTCAGACTTGGCATTAACTTAAGTTTAGATGTGCACAAATGTTTTTTAGCACTGTAAGAGGCAGAGGAGAACTCTGGTCTCCTCAGGATTATTGCCCATGACCTGCTGAAGCATTCCCTGTGTGCAGGAAAATCCATATATTTTCCCTTTCCTTTTCTCTTATTAAGCACAAGCTCCTGGATTTCTGAGACTCTCAGCTGCCTCCTTCCTCTCCAGTCACACATGTCTAGTCCTTGCAGTTTCAGAGCAGCTCTTCATAGGTAATTTCTCCCAGAGGCTTAAAGCCAGAAGGCAAATTACCCAAACCATTTTATCTAGCTTCAGTGGTAATTGAGGATTTTTCCTAATGCTGACCCAGAGCATTGCAAGCTCTGGTCAGGTTCTCTTAAGTATCATATTGATGTTTCCAGAAGTGGGAAATTCAACATGCACGTGGTAGAATACCTAGAAAGGATTAATGAGCTCCAAAATGACAGCTGTTGATTTGAGAATTGAAAGTACTCCTGTCACAGTATCAGGAGGTCCCTCTGTGTCTAGTGACTGCAGATGTCTAAAGGCCTTTGACTTCAGAGCCCCAGGCTGGCTAAAGGTTTCAGTGCTGTGTTAGCTCAGCTCAGGTGGGAGCAGCTGGGCAGCAAAGCCATACATATGAGAGTCCACCTGGAGTACCACATCCAGTTTTGGAGCCCTTCTTACAGGTAAGATCTGGAGGTGCTGGAACACATCCAGAGAGAGGCCACGAGGATGATCAGAGGGCTGGAGAACCTCTCCTATGGATGCAGACTGAGAGAGTTGGGACTCTTCAGTCTGGAGAAGAGAAGGCTCCAAAGAGACCTTATTGTGGCCTTCCAGTATCTGAAGGGGGCCTACAGGAAAGCTGGGAAGGGATTTTTTAGGGTGTCAGGTAGTGATAGGACTGGGGGGAATGGAGCAAAGCTAGAAATGGGGAGATTCGGACTGGATGATAGGAAGAAGTTCTTCACCATGAGGGTGGTGAGACACTGGCACAGGTCGCTCAGGGAGGTGGTGAAGCCTTATCCCTGGGTGCTTTTGAGGCTAGGATGGATGTGGCTCTGAGCAACCTGATGTAGTGTAAGGTGTCCCTGCCCATGGCATGGGATTTGGAGCTGGACGATCCATGGGGTTTCTTCCAACCTTGACAATGCTCTGGTATCTTTGTAGCTTAATTTATCCTCTCTTGATTGAAGGGCTAGAAAGCAGCCCCCTGTGGAGAAGGACTTGGGGGTGCTGGTGGGTGCAAAGCTGCATATGAACTAGCATGTATGGACATGGCAGATGGGGACGTGGATTAATGGTGCACTTTCTTTGCTGCAAGAGGGGTCAGGCATTTGGACAGGCTGTCTGGGGAGGTGGTGGAGTCACCATCACTGGTTTGAAGAAACCTGTGGCCATGGCACCTGGGATCATGGTTTGATTACCATGGTGGTGGTTGACGGTTGGACTTGATGATCTTGGAGGACTTTTCCAACCCAGATAGTTGTCTGATTTTATATTATGTCTGCTCTGGATGCCGTGGGAATCACCAGCCACATCTGTGCTGGCACCAGTTGGAGGGGAGGATTTCACAGAATCAGCCAGGTTGGAAAAGACCTCCAAGCTCATCCAGTCCAACCTAGTACCCAGCCCTGGCCAGTCAACCAAACCATGGCACTAAGTGCCCCATCCAGGCTTGGCTTCAACACCTCCAGCCACAGAGACTCCACCACCTCCCTGGGCAGCCCATTCCAATGCCAATCACTCTCTCTGACAACAACTTCCTCCTAACATCCAGCCTAGACCCCCCCTGGCACAACTTGAGACTGTGTCCCCTTCTTGTATTGCTGGCTGCCTGGCAGCAGAGCCCAATCCCAGCTGGCTACAGCCTCCCTTCAGGGAGCTTTATGCAGCAATGAGCTCTGCCCTGAGCCTTCTCTTCTGCAGGCTGCACACCCCCAGCTCCCTCAGCCTCTTCTCATAGGGCTGTGCTCCAGGCCTCTCAAGAAAATCCTGAATATACTTATTCCTTCCTCCAAAATATTTTCTCATACCTCCTTATGCAGGAGTATCAAGAGCTCCACCACTGTAAAGTATTTCCAGTATCTGAGACCAAACAAAATGTCAATTCACAAAACAAACAGATTTGGGGTATGCAGAGGCAGCACCTCCAGTTGGGAGGGCATCAGGACCTGTGCTAAACAGGAGATGAGTCCTTAAGTTTCTTGCACTTCTGGGACCTGAGAAATTAACTCCTTTTTTTTTGATGCATTTCTTATGTCTAGGGGCTAGGTAGCAAATTTACACCTTGTCAAATGTGTTTGATCAGTGTAAAGAGGAGAGTGTCTGTGTTGGGCAGATGAAAGCATTAACAGGGAGGCTGATTCCATGTAGCATCCTCTTGGCCTGCAAGTTTGAACACAAACCTCCAGATTGTGAGAACATAAAGCGTGAGTCTAAATATTTTATTAATTGAGGAGCATTATTAATATTTGATAGATTAAATCAACACCCAGAAGGCCTTGCAGAAAGCACCACTGCTGAACTGGTAACCAAGACATTAGGAGGTTTTAATTGCAAACTTGTTTGTAATAGCTTCTGTCAACTCGAGTGATTTAGATGTTAAGGATCTGTGAATTCCAGACAGAAATTCTTTTCTTCCTTGCATTAGGAAGGGTCTTTTTTTAGTACTGCTTGGATACCTTGATTCAAATCAGTGCTTTAATGCCTGCTAAATATGCAAAGATGTGTCCTACCGGACCTGGAGATGACACCTGGAACATTTAATCCTTTATTTTTTGGTCACACTTTGAGGAGAAGCAGTGAATGTCCCTTTAAAGATGGCCTTTGGATGAGGTGGAGTATTTGCTCTTGCTGTAAGTGCCAGATCCTGTAGCTTTCAGAGCATGTGCAGAGGAGAGGTGAAGAGCCATGCTGGCTTTTAATCAACATCCCCCTGGACCAGGGAGATGCCACCAGTGAGCAAACAAACTGCTGCTGAGCACATTTGCTGAAGATTTGTCTGCTTTGACTTCAGAGAATTTACAGTGGGGAGCGCTTAGCACAGCCTGCAGCTCACAGCCGTGGAAAAGAGCAGCGAGGGAGGATCATTCTGCCCTGGTTATTATGGGCAGCAAAGGCAGGCAGGGGATTCTGCCTCTCTGTTTAGCTCTGCTGAGACCGCACCTGCAGTGCTGGGTACAGAGACAGGGACCTGTTGGAGCAGGGCCAGAGGAGGCCACAGCCATGCTGACAGGGCTGGAAGGGCTGGGAGAGTTGGGGGTGTTAAGCCTGGAGAAGAGAAAGCTCCAGGAAGACCTTCTGATGGCTTTCCAATCCTTAAAGAAAGCTGGGGACAGGCTTTTGAGCAGGGCCTGTTGTGACAGGACAAGGGGCGATGGTGTGAACTAAAAGAGGGAAATTCAGACTGGAGAGAAGGAAGAAGTGTTTGGCAGCAGTGGGCTTAGGTTGCCCAGAGGGGTGGTAGCTGCCCCATCTCTGCAACCACTGCAGGTCAGGTTGGTGGAGGCTCTGAGCAACGTGTTCTAGTTGTAGATGTCCCTGCTGACTGCAGCGGGGTTGAATTGGATGGGCTTTAAAGGTCACTTCACAACCCAAACCTTTCCATGATTCTACTTCCACTTTGTTTTCCACTCAGTGCAAGCTGATTTCTCATGTTTTGTTTTCAGCTTTAGCCTAGCACCCCCTGCACTCTCTGCCTGACTCTCACTTCTTGGGGATTTCTTCGTGATTTTTGTTCTTCCCTGCTGGAAGCTCCCTTTGTGCTGATGACAAAGCTGCACCGTTGGGTTTCGAAGAGCTTAGCACCTCTTTTCTCCCAGCTCCCTGTCGATATCACATCAGTCTTAGTCATTTAACTCTATTATGAAAAGTGATTGGTTTGATGCCTTCTCAAATCCACACCTCCAGACTATCCTCTTGGAAGTTCTTTTATAGACATCATTTATCTTCTGCCGCTGTCTGACAGCAGACTGAAATCTCCCTTAGCTGCTGCAGATGCAAACGCTGCTGCTCGCTGGCGTTACAAGGCTCAGGGTTTATTGCTGTGGCTTGCTGCTTGGCCTGGGGTTGTGGCTCTGGGCTGCCTTCACCAATGACAGATGACACAAAGATCCTCCTCACCCCCAGCCAGCGTCAGGGCTTAAATCCAGCTCCTGGCGTGACCCCGGAGGCAGCTGGGCCGTGGAGGAGAAGGTCAGGAGGTGATGGGGAGTGAGGGTGATTTGTCAGGGCTGAGGCTCGGCTACTGCCTGGGAGTTTTTGCAGCCCGGTTGCTTTTCTTCGCCGGCCCTTTGTTCGCCGCCACGCTTCCGACGAGCTCCGACGAGCCTCCGGCGGCTGCAGGAACCCCCTCCCATGCGGCGGCGCCCGGGGCGGGCACGCTGCGATGTGCTCCAGCGGCGACGCTGCCCCGGCATCTGCCAGCCCCGGGGCTCCTGCCCGGAACAGCTTCCTGCGGCGGGGAGGAGGAACAGCTGGGCGAGGAGAGGGATTCCTGTCGTCTGCTGTGAGATGCAGCGAGCCGCGTCAGCACCAGACCCAGCCCTCAGGGCCCCAGGGAAGCCGCTTGGATGTGTAGAGCCACGAGGCTCTGAAGAGTCTGGAGCACGTCCTGCAAGGAGGAGCTGAGGGAGCTGGGGTGGTTCAGTCTGGAGGAGAGGAGGCTGAGGGGAGACCTCATTGCTCTCTGCAGCTCCTTGAGAGGAGGCTGGAGTGAGGAGGGGGCAGCCTCTTCTCCCTGGTGGCAAGTGACAGGAGCAGAGAAACTGGATGCAAGCTGGGCCAGGGAAAGTGTAAGCTGAATAGCAGGAAATACTTCTTCATTGCAAGAGCTCCCAAACATTGGGGTGGTCTGCCCAGGGCAGTGGTGGAGTCACCATCCCTGGAGGTGTTTAAGCAGAGTGTGGACCCGGTGCTTAGGGACATGGTTTGGTGCTGAGCTTTGCAGTGCTGGCTCAGAGTTTGGACTGGCTGATCTCAGAGGTCTCTTCCGAACAGACACATTCTGTGATTATTCTGTGGTTCTCAATGCGCTCCCAGATGCTGGGAGGTTTGCTGTGGTTCCCCTCAAGGTGCTTGTGATGCAGCAGCAGCAGCAGCTTGAGGCTGACCTAGAGCTGGGTGTTCTGCAGACTGTGGCCAAGGAGCCGAGGGCAGGAGGCCCCTCTTGTCTCTGTGTTTATGCCATGACTGCCCAGAGGCATTCTAAATGCTTGAAACAACAAAAAAGTTCACGAGTGGAAGCTGGTTTGGAGCTGCCAAGGGCTGCTCCTGTTGCAAGTGTCTGCTTTTAAAGAGAGGTGTTAGATGGTGACACAGTCCTCAATCCCCTGCGCATTCCCTGAGGAGTCTGCCCTGTGCTGGGGGTGGTAAATGCTGCTGCTGCTGCTTGCAGGCCAAGCAAGGAGATTGGACAGCAGGCATTTTCCCTGCTGGCTGCTCATTAACATTTTTCCTGCTGATGTATTATTAATTAAGCTATTTTTTTATTGCCTTGGAAGTATAGATAGTGCTTTGTAAGCAGAGAACAGAACCTGCTTCTTTCCCAGAGTTTCTGAAGCCATGTGCAAAGTGAGAGTGTTAGAAAAACAGACCGTGAGGCTAACTGCTGAAGTAGGGTCAACCTCTGGGGTTTGTTTTCTTTCTTCCCTCCTAGCAGATGTCCAGCTTCATGGCTCACTGGGGCCGCTGAATGTGGAGCTATATGAGCAGAAAACAGAGGACTCATAAATGCCCTGTGTGCAGAATTAGTGCAGACAGATAATAGGACTTAAGTGCAAGGAGAGTTTGCAGCACTGACCCTTCGTGAGACAGAAGATTACAGAGACCAAAGTGCAGTGTTACATTAAAAAGAGTCTTGGGACCTGATCCAAACCCAGAGAAGTCAGGGAGGGATTTGCCATCAGCTTCACAATGTGAGGCAGTGTCATTTGCAGCCCAGAAGACAGCTGTGTCCTGGGCTGCATCAAAAACAGTGTGACCAGCAGGTCAAGGGGGGGGATTCTGCTCCTCTGCTCTGCTGAGACCCCACCTGCTGTACTGCCTCCAGTTCTCGTGCCCCCAGTACAAGAAGGACATGGAGCTGTTGGAGAGGGTCCAGAGTAGGCCAGGAGGATGATCAGAGGACTGGAGAAGCTCCCCTGTGGGGACAAGCTGGGAGAGTTGGGGCTTTTGAGGCTGGAGAAGAAGAGGGAGACCTTAGAGCAGCCTTCCAGTACCTGAAGGGGCTGCAGGAGAGCTGGGGAGGGACTTTGGGCAAGAGCTTTTAGTGATGAGGGGGAATGGATTGAAGCTGGTAAAGGGGAGATTTGGACAGGGAGTGAGGAAGAAACTCTTTAGAGTGAGGGTGGTGAGACACAGGCACAGGTTGCCCAGGAAGGCTGTGGATGCCTCCTCTATGGGGGTGTTCAGGGCCAGGTTGGATGAGACCTTGAGCAACCTGGGCTAGTGGGAGGTGTCCCTGCCCATGGCAGGAGGGTTGGAAATGGATGATCTTTAAGATTCCTTCCAACTCAACCCATTCTGTGGTACAATGAATGCAGCCCATGCAGATCCACACACACCTCTATGTCCACTTTGCAACCTGCTGCTGACTTCCCTGAGCAGAAGATTGAGTAGGAGAGCTTTGCTTCAGAGACCTTTCTGCTTTTGGATTTCACATCTGGGTTTTTTCCATGTGGTTTTGCAAGAGCACAGCAATTGCAGCTGGAGGCTCCAGCCTGGTTTCATAGTGCAAGTGAGTGCACACCTCAAAGATCAGGCCACCATGGCCACTAAACCATGTCCCCAAGTGCCATAGCCACGCTTCTTGAACACCTGCAAGGATGGTGACTCCATCAGCTCCCTAGGCAGCCTGTTCCAACATCTGGATACTCTTGCAAGAAAAAACTTTTTTTCCTAATGTCCAACCTGAACCCTCCCTGGTGCAATTCCAGGCTATTCCCTGTTCTAACACCTGATACAAGGGAGAAGAGCCCAACCCCCACCTCACTGCAACCTCCTTTCAAGGAGCTGTAGAGTGCAATGAAGTCTCCCCTCAGACTCCTCCAAGCTGAACACCCTCAGCTCCCTCAGCTGCTTCTTCCCAGCCTTCTTCTCCAGATCCTTCTCCATCTTTGTTGCCTTTCTCTGGACCTGCTCCAGCACCTCAGTGTCCTTGTTGGAGTGAGGGGCTCAAAACTGACCCCAGAATTCGAGGTGTGGTCTGGTTGTGGCTGCCTCTGGCACTGAGAAACACTGGGCAGGACTCTGCTGTCTTGGGTGACTGGAAAAAAAGTTAAGTGTCTGGACTTGATATTTTTGAATGAGAAGAAGCCCCTGGTACTCTGGTGTGAGTTAACAATGCTGCCTTTTGTTCTGTGCATGACAAAGCCACGTGGGTACAGGCTCTGGCATGGCCTGGGTGGGATCCAGGCCTTTGTGGACTTCAAGGAGTTCAAGGCATGTCTGAAATCTTGCTTAAACCTCAGTCTTCAGCAGATGTGCTTGATCTGGCACTCAGCACAGGAGCGGGGAGGATCCTGTGCTATTGAGGACTAGAAGTTGGATTTCATGGAAGGAAGATTATCCAGTTTGTTTTTTTCACTGTGTTCTCAGAACTCTGCTGAGGTTTGAGCAATGCAGGCTGCAGTTCCTGGTAACTGCAAATGTCCCTGAGTGCTGCATCATCAGGAGGGCAAAAGAGGAAGGAGAAGGTGAGATAGCACCTCTGCTGTGAAAGGCAGCCTGAGAGAGCTGGGGCTGGTCAGCCTGGAGAAGAAAAGGCCCTGGGGAGACCTTGGAGCAGCCTTCCAAGACCCCGAGGGGCTCCAGGAGAGCTGGGGAGGGACTTTTTACGAATGCACGGAGTGACAGGACAAGGGAGGGTGGTTTGAAACTGGAGCACGGCAGAATTAGGTTGGACATCGGAAGGAAGCTCTGCACAGTGAGGGTGGGGAGGCACTGGAGCAGGTTGCCCAGGAATATGGATGAGGGCCCATCCTTGGAGACATTCAAGATCAGACTTATGTAGCCCTGGGCAGCCTGCTCTGGTTGGAGGTGTCCCTGCTGCCTGCAGGAGGGTTGGACAAGATGACCTTTGGGGATCCTTTCCAACCTGATGCAATCTGTGAATCCATAAATAAAGGCAGGAGAAGGTTTCCTGCCTCTGCTGGACACCATTCTGTGTCCTTTGGGTTTTCAGCCATGTGTACTTCAACAGTTTGCACTCTCAGTACTGTTGTTTGGTGTCTGTTAGACGCTGGCTGCCTTTGCAAATGGATTCCCATCAGTGCAGCTATTCCTCTCTTTCTCTTCTGTTCTCAGTGTTTTCTACAACAATACATCATTTTTTTCTGTTGTCTTCCATGTGGGGGTGGTGAGTCCCCTTCCCTGGAGGTGTTCAAGAAACCTGGGGACGTGGCACCTGGAGATGTGGTTTAGTGGCCATGGTGGTGTTGGGTTGCTGGTTGGACTCAATGACCTCAGAGATCTCTTCCAACCAAAGCAATTCTGATTCTGTGCTTCAGGGGCTGCTTTCCCAAGCTGCTGTGTGGAGCTCCTCTTGCCACAGATGCTGCCATTCTCCTGGTGATGTATCTTCTCCCCTCCACTCACCAGCTGCACACTGGCATTAAGCAAGTGTGCCTTGACAGGAAAATGCTGGATTGTATTGCTACCATCTGGGCTGGGCAGTGGATGGGAGGAGTAGTTAAAACCTCTTTCTTTTCTACTAGATCCTGAGTTGCTGATGGGACAGCATCAGAGGGCTGGGGCTTCTGTCCTGTAAACTGAAGCTGAAAGGCTTGGGGCTCTGCAGCCTGGAGAAGGCTCCAGGGAGACCTTAGAGCAACACTTCAATGTCTGAAGGGGACCTAGAGGAAGGCTGGGGAGGGACTGTTTGGAAGGGCCTGTGGGGATAGGGCAAGGGCAATGGTTTGAAACTGGAGCAGGGCAGATTTAGTTTGGACATCAGAAGGAAGTTCTGCACAGTGAAGGTGGGGAGAGACTGGCAAAGGTTGCTCAAGGATGTGCTTGAGGCCCCATCCCTGGAGACATTCAAGGTCAGACTCGGTGTGGCCCTGGGCAGCCTGCTTTGGCTGGAGATGTCCCTTGGACAAGATGACTTTTAAGGGTCCCTTCCAACCTGATGCAGTCTGTGAATCATCTTCTTCAGAGGTTTGTCCGCAATCAGATGCCCTTTGGTGAGTGTGCCAGGTGTCTGCCTGTGGCACAGGGTAGCTCTATGTGGGAACAGGTTCATGGTGCCCCTTGTCAGGGCAGGTGTGCAACGGCAGCAGAGGAGCACAGCTCTGCTGTGGTGTGTTCTGCTCTGCCTGCATGTGATGGCCACACAAGTGGGTTTTGATCTAGTAACCACTCACACATCTCAGCAGTAATTAGTGGTGTGCCAGGTAGAGCTGTGGGAAGCCTGGGCAGGTGTCCTGTACAGCAGTTCTGCTGGCAAAAAAAGCCCTCCTGAGCAAAGCAAGCTGCTTTCATGGTGTTCTTGGCTAAGGGCTCCTGCAGTGGTGTGGTCCATACAGCCCTGAGGAAGCAGGAGATCACAGGATGTCAGGGATTGGAAGGGATGCCCATGGATCATTGAGTCCAACCCCCTTGCCAGAGCAGGACCAGAGAATCTAGTGCAGGTCACACAGGAACACATCCAGACAGGGCTGGAAAGGCTCCAGAGAAGGAGACTTCACAACCTGTTCCAGGGCTCTGGGACCCTTACAGTCAAGAAGTTCTTCCTCATGTCGAGGTGGAACTTCCTGTGCTGTAGTTCATACCTGTTATTCCTTGTTCTATCACAAGGCACAAATAAGCAGAGCCTGTCTGCCCCCTGGCCCCCAGCCCTCAGATATTGATAAACATTTATTAAATCCCCTCTAAGTCTTCTCTTCACCAAACCAGAAAGCCCCAGGGCCCTCAGCCTCTCCTCATCAGGCAGTGCTTCAGCCCCCTCATCGTCTTCGTAGCTCTCCCTTGTATCTCTCCGGTAGATTTCTGTCCCTCCTGAACTGGGGAGCCCAAACCTGAAGGCAGTATTCCAGGTGAGGTCTCACTAGGGCAGAGCAGAGGGGGAGGAGAACCTCCCTGGATCTGCTGGTGGTGGTATGTTTGCAGAGAAGTTTTCAGCCACGAGGCACTGGTTTTGTAGAGCTAACCACTGGCAGGATGAGCATGGCAGTTCCTTTGTGTCGAAAATGGCTTTGAGTTGGAAGAGGAGAGATTTAAGCTGGATGTTAGGAAGAAATTGTTTACAATGAAGGTTGTGGGACACTGAAACAGGCTCCCCAGGGAAGCTCTGGATGCTCCCTCCCTGAAAATGTTCAAAGCCAGGCTGCATGAGGCTTTGAGCAGCCTGGGCTAGTGGGAGGTGTCCCTGCCCATGGCAGAGAGTCGGAACTGGATGATGTTTAAGGTTCATTCCAATCTGAACTGCTCCGTGGTTGTTTGATACCCACTGCTCATGTCTTGTGCATGCTGTGTGAAAGGTGCATTGCAGAGCAAAACAGAGGAAGGGTCCAAGGGTGGAGGAGGCACAGGGGAGGCACCTGAGCATTGATACTTAGCTGCTTTGGAAGGTCACAGTCTCGTGTTATCAGGGCCTTTGGATCAAGCTGCAGCAAAACCCTTCAGTGTCCCTGAGCTCTGGATTCTCCCCCTGTGTTAGTGCAGGTTTGAGAGCGTGGGACTTGACTGTCTGATCCCAGAGCAAGGCAGTCTGATGGTGCTGTGGTCCTCATCACTTGATGGAATGTCTCCACCTCTGAATTTTGATCTAGAGGGTAGGTAAATGTTGTTCATCCTCTGCTCTTTGCATTGTCCAGGTGTTACAAGCTGGAGGCGAGGCTGGGCTTTCAGCCTGCCTTCCCTGAAGCTGGTGCTGCCTTCTCTAGCCATCATTCTCCTTTTCCTGAGCCATCAGGAGGATGTTTGGCTTTGTCAGCTTCACTAAAGCATTTGCTTAAGCTTTGGAGAAAAAAAACAACCCGCTTTCTTTTTGGCTTTCACACTTCAAGCCAGATGCCTCCAGCACTTCCTCTCTAATACTCCTGCCTAGTTTGAGTGTTTTTTAGTCTCATGCCAGTAGGGTCTGAGTATCTAGATTGCAAATATGATGACTGCAAGCACCTGCTTTTCTCAGCTACCTTTCAGAGCCTGTTGGAAGTAGTTAATAGATTCCTAGATTCATAGAGTGGTTTGGGTTGGAAGGTACCTTAAAGGTAGGTACCTTAAAGACTACCCAGTTCCAACCCTTCTGTCTTGGGCAGGGACACCTTTCCCTAGCCCAGGTTGCTCAAGGCCTCATTCTACTCTGCCCTGCTGAGACCTCATCTTGAGTACTGCCTTCAGTTTTGGGCTCCCCAGTTGAAGAGGGACAGGGATCTGCTGCAGAGAGTCCAGTGGAGGGCTGTGAAGATGAAGAGGGGATTGTAGCACTGCCTGATGAGGAGAGGCTGAGGGACCTGGGGCTGTTTAGTCTGGAGAAGAGAAGACTGAGAGGGGATTTAATCAGTGTTTATCAATGTCTGAGGGATGGGGGTCAGGAGTGGGGGACAGGCTCTGCTTATTTGTGCCCTGGGATAGGACAAGCAGCAATGGATGGAAGCGCAGCACAGGAGGTTCCAGCTCAACACAAGGGGAAACTTCTTTCCTGGAGGGGTCCCAGAGCACTGGCACAGGCTGCCCAGAGAGGTTGTGGAATCTCCTTCTCTGGAGCCTTTCCAGGCCTGTCTGGGTGTGTTCCTGTGTGCCCTGAGCTAGATTGTATGGTCCTGCTGTGGCAGGGGGGTTGGACTTGATGATCTCTTTGGGTCCCTTCCAACCCCTAACATCCTGTGATCCACCCTGGTCTTCAGCACCTCCAGGAAGGAGTTGTCCAGAGCCTCCCTGGGCAACCTATTCCAGTGTCTCACCACCCTCACTGGAAAGAATTACTTCCTAATCTCCAGTCTGAATCTCCCCTCTTCCAGCTCAAAGTCATCATCCTGTCACAGCCCTTGTCAAAGGTCCCTCCCAGCTTTCTTGTAGCTGCTCCGAGGTCTCCCTGAAGCCTTTCCTTCTTCAGTAGTTGGGAGACTGAAGATTTAGAGCCACTGGTGCCCGTGATAGAAAACCAGGTACAGAGGAATAGCTCTTGCTATATGAAAAAAGACCCTCTTGAAGTGCTTGTTTGTCTTCAGAGACAAATAAGAGCTGGTCAGATCCTTGTGATCAGTGTAGGGCAAAACAAATCTGTGCCTGTGAAGCCTGAGGCACTTCCAAAGTCCTCCAGTTCCTAGACTGGTACTGCAGACAGTGTGATGCTATGAACACAGATTGCCATGGGCTGATTTTGGCGGTGGGTTGCAGACACACAGAGCCTGCTGTTTCCTCTCCTCCCCCTCTCTGCACTCCAGTGGGCAGTACTTACAACTGGGGCACTGTGCCCACATGGTTGGTGTGGTGTCTCCGTGCTGAATGTTCTAGAAGGGACAAATGAAAGTCTTTGCACCAGTCTGCTTTGAGGATTGCTTTCTAAAGCATCCATATTCATTGCCACCACGTGGGCCACGCTGATAAGCCTTGAAAGTGGTGGTGAGATCTCATTAAGAGACTTAATTTTGTCAACCTTGGCCAATGAACTGGAATTTTACCTAAATTGGATTTGTCCAGTGAGGGGTACTCTGACCACATCTCCTGCAAAGGCAACCTGCTGGACAGGCCAGCAGGGATTAACTTTGCCTTTATGGAAAAGCCTGGCCCTGACTCCTCCATCTCTGCAGCAAAGTCAGCTCTGAGGTCCTGGGCTGCAATGGGCATGAACTAATGAGTCATGAAGAGGAGCAGTGCCTTGGTCAGTCAAGAAAAGGAGGTGAGGAGAGACCTTCTTGCTCTCTAAGACTACCTGAAAGTACTGGGGCCAGTTCTGTTCTATATATTCATCAATGACCTGTGTGAGGGCACAGAGTGCACTGTCAGCAGGTTTGCTGATGACACCAAACTGGGTGCAGTGGCTGCCACACCAAGAGGCTATGCTGCCATTCAGCAGACTGGGACAGGCTGAAGGGTTGGGCAGGGTGAAATGGAATGAAATTCAACAAGGGCAAGGGGAGAGTCTGGCACCTGGGAAAGAACAGCTCCAGAGATCAGGATGGATTTGGGATTGACTTGTTGGAAGGCAGTGAAGGGGAAAAGGAAAATATTCTGGGGGTCCTAGTTGATGGGAGGTTGATCATGAGCCAGCGATGTGCTCTTATGGCCGGGAGGGTCAATGCCATTCTGGGGTGTACTAGAAGGGCTGTGGTTAGTAGGTTGAGAGAAGTTCTCCTGCCCCTCTGCTCTGCCCTGCTGAGGCCACATCTGGAGTATTATATCCAGTTCTGGGCCCCTAGTTCATGAAGGATATAGAACTGCTTTAGAGAGTCCATCACAGAGTCACAAAGATGATGAAGGGAAAGGCACATCTCTGTTATGAGGAGAGCCTGAGGGAGCTGGGGTTTGGAGAAGAGGAGCTGAGAGGAGACCTCATCAGTGTTCATAAAGATGTGCAGGTGAGTGCCAGGAGGCTGGAGCCAGGCTCTGCTGGGTGATGCCCAGTGACAGCACAAGGGACAATGGTGGAAGCTGAGGCATAGGAAGTTTCATTTAAACATAAGGAGGAACACAGCCTGTGGGATCCTGTCAGCTGCTGCCTTGGTGTGCTGTGGCTTTACTGCAAATGGTGAGAGCGATGCAGTTCTTCTCCTGGGTGCTCTGCCATGCTTTGCTGTGATGTTGCAGACTGGGGTGATGCTGCAACCAAAACCTCCTCTGGCACAATTTCAGGCCATGGAATTGTCACAGTTTTCAGGATGGTGATGAGGATGGTGACACCCTGGAACGGGTTGCCCAGGGAGGTAGTGAAAGCCTCATCCCTGGAGGTGTTTAAGGCCAGGCTGCATGAGGCTCTAGACAGCCTGATCTAGTGTGAGGTGTCCCTGGGGGGCTGGAACTGGATGATCCTTGTGGTCCCTTCTAGCCCTGACAATTCTATGATTCTGTGAACATGTGGATCTGGCAGTTTGAGACGTGGTTTATTGGCCATGATGGTGTTAGTTGATGGTTGAACTCAATGATCTTAGAGATCTTTTCCAACCAAAACAAGTCTGTGACACTGTGACTCTGTGATTCCCTGGAAGTAATTGTTAGAAGAAGTCTTTTTCTTCTTCCTCTTTCTCTCCTCACCTCCATCCAGCTGCAACTTTCATGCTCCCCATGACAAATGGGGAGTGTCAGAGGTGGGTTTCACCACATCGTGTCCTATCTCCTGGTGGGTAAATTAGTAATACACCTCCCTAGTGCTCTGCAGGAGCCTGGCTGGCCTGGCTGCCTCCTGAGGCAGGGTGAAGGCTGGGTGGCTTTTTAAATGATGGTGTTTTAAAATCTGAGAACAGCTTTGATTTATTGACCTGCTGCCTCTCCAAATCGAGCTGTCTGGGCTGGCATCTGCAGATAAGAGGCTGTCGAGTAATTGCGTATTATTGACTGATTGCCAGCTTGGGCTCTTTGCTTGAAGAAGAATCAATAGCAGTCAATCTTCAAAGTCTAAACTCTCAGGGACTATGACTGCTATCCAAATTGGGAATGACAGGTCAGGATAGCTCCATATCTGCTATCCCAACCTCGTGTCTGGGTGTAATCCTGCAACGGAGGAGGAAGCATGGGACATGATCTTCCTGCATCAGGGCTTTCACATCTGCCTGCTCTAAAGCTTGGGATTTTTCTTTGCAGGCATTTTCAGGGACAGATTCCCACCCTGGCTCCAAACCCAGAAGCTGGGGCAGGCTCAGCAGCACCTGAGCTCGGTGGGAGGTGAGGGCAGGATGAGTGCAGGCATCACTCCTGGAAGTCCCCAAAGGATGGAGCAGGGAGGGGTGGCTGAACAGCCTGTGCGGTGACACGTCCCAAGCAAGCCGTTTGGATGCTCTCTAAATAAAACAAGGCATTTATTTTAATGCATGGTAACAGAGATTTCTTTTCTGTGGGTGATTCTATTTAGGTGACAGGAGAACAGAATACCCAGTGTCACCCATACGTTTTCTCAGCCCCTCCGGAGCCTGTCGCTATGGTGAGCAGTTCAGTTTAAAAGCAGCCATAGCCCTTCTTTAACACTATCCTGACATGGTGCCTTGCCTGGGGATTCACGTGGAGGGCTTGAAACATGCAAAAGGGCTTCATGGCATCAAAGGCACTCAAGAGTTGTTTTACAAACACCTAAGTAGGTCCTTACAGTGGCTGGGTAAAGGTTGGCAGCTGGTTTGTGAAGCCATCTCCCACCCTCGGCTGGAGCCCACTCTGGATTTCCCCAGAGCTCAGAGGCTGGAGTCTGTTCTCTGTGCCCCACACTCAAGCAGGGTTTAAGACTTGAAATCAGAGCCTTTTGTGGGGGAGGGGAAGGCTTGGATCTCCAGCAGCTACAAAGAGCAATTAAGCAACAGAACATAAAATAAGATAAATGGGAAGGGGAAGGGCAGCGCCCTGGTGATAAAAGGGAGATGAAAATGGATGAATCTCTTCCTAAAGCATGAAATATTTCTCCTTCCTTTTGGAGCTGTATTTTCCCCAGCAAAGCTCCAATCCAAGGTGCACCATTTGGGGTGAGGAAGGAATACCTCAAGCAGAGCAGTTTTCCTCTTCAGTGGGCTAGGAGAGAATGGACAAGATTACTTGACCAGCCTCGTTTAGACACTGGATTTGTTGTCTACCAACAAATCCTCATTTGCATGGGTCCTTAATCTGTGGAGTTAAATGTGTCTCAGGAGCTGTTAGCTACTGGGCAGCTGAGTTGAGAAGTAGATTTTTTGGAAAGCTGTTAATTTCTATTTGAATCTTCACCCTCCCCTCCCCCCACCTCACCCCAAATCGTCCTCCTGCTTGCTTGAAAAGCTGAGATGAGCCAACAAGTGATACAAAAGAGGAATCTGCCAGTGAAAAGCAGCTGCTTTTGGCTTCGGATTGGGTAGATGAAGTGTCCACCAGCTTGGAGAGAAAAGCCAAGATCAGCCATTTGAAACGTGTGTCGCAGGGAAACCACCACCCCCCCTCTTCCTGAAAGGGCACAAGAACGTGAAATCTTCAGACCTGCTCTGGAGCTGGAGGCTTGGGCAAAGATCCCTTCTGGAGCTCTGGGAAGGCTTTAGCCCTTCCTTTCATCTATTTCATTTTTGGCGTGTGGGGGTCGCGTAACTTTTGCCTGGAGTCCTGAAATGGCATTTCCTCATGTCTGCAGCAGCCCTCATTTCATGAAATGGATGCAACTGCTGAAAAAAGCTCTGGCCTGAGCATGCTCACTGGAAGATTAATCCTTTAGAGGGAGTTGGAGAGTTAAGCTACTGTAATTTCTCTGCAGTTGGCTGCAGTAAACAACTGCTCTAAAGACACGAGGAAAAAAATTGACGGAGGTACATGGCGTTCATCTCCATATCTTTCTGTGTTTCTCCTTTCAGGTTGAGGCTTTGCTAAAGGTTCTTTTGGGGTTTGGTTTGGTTTTTTTTTTCCTTAAGAGCTGGGGAAGAGGGATTCTGTGTAATGATTTTTTTTTTTTTTTTTTAATGGGTGACCTTCATGTTGTGGTTTCTTTCTTATTTATTTCCTCCAGGCCAAAGTAATCCTATTTCACAGCAAGGCCATACTGAGGCATGGGCTGACTTTGTAGAGCTGGGGTAGAGCACCAGGGTGACTTCGTGTTGAGTTAAGTGATTATCTGAAGCGAGAGGCCTGCTGCACGTTGAGCTGTGTTGGCAGAAGGGAGCTGCAAACACCTAGTCCTGGGTAGTTGTGATCAGAACCCAGTGGGGACTCGCTAGGTCACGCTTCTGGTGGAAAGAAAAAGGTCTAAAGGGGTTGGCTTTGGATTGCCTACAGAACAATAGTTGTTTGTTTTTTTTTTTTCCTTTCCTAATTATTACTATTCTTTTGCTCCCCCTTCTCCATGCCTGAGGAGCTGCAAACCTGTGTCAGATGGGGGAAGAGAAATAGTGGTTGAGCTATTTTGGCTTTGCTTTAAAGGATGGGCGCTTTGCGTGTGTCGAGGAGTGAAAGTCTTGCCAGGTAAGTGAGCAGGCACAGGGATTGCATCAAGGTGAAGCTGAGCTCCTTCCTTCCATCCTTCCCTCCTCAGTTGCTGCTTCCTGGAGGAAGCAAACCCTTCGTTGGCTTCCAGTGAGTGAGCAGTGTTTTACCTCTTCGTCTCCAAAAGGCATGGGTGAAAGAGAACCTGAATTTACCACCCCTGATGCTTGATATCGGCTGCCTCCAAATACTGTAGGCACAGGCAATGGAGGGGCCAACCTGGGGGGCTCCAGGGACATCAAGCAGGACTACCTGGCTGGTTTGAGCTGGTAGAGGCAGTGCTCACTGACCATGGCTTGTGTCTTTCCCTCTTAACAAGACCTAGATAATCCTGAAGGAGGAGAAAATGGAGGGGAGCTGTCAGCAAATGACTTAGGGGGGTGGTGGGGAAGGGTTCTGAGTGTGGTGTGCCTGACTGGAACGACTCACTCCCCTCCAGCTGGAGCTGTTCGAGAGCAGCCACGGTGTGGAGTGGAAGAAGGGCACACCCTTCCTCCTTCCAGGAGGCAGTGATAACAATAGCTGCAACTCTTGCCTCTGCCACTGAAAAATCCCTGTCCTGCATGGCTCTGACAGTCCTCCTGGGGCTACCTGGTGGCAAATTTCTGCCCAAGGGCAGCAGGATCTGTTTACAGTGTTGTGTATTGGAAAATGGCTTCGTGTTTCTTGGAGTGGTGTGAAGAAAAGAACAGTTCCAGGATTTTGCAGATGGATCTGCCCCGTGGTGGCTGTCAGTCATGTGCAGGTGGATGCTAAACGCTGTCAGATGAATTCAGAAGGGCAGCTGTGGTACAGACCTGGCTGAGCTGGGGATGCTGCTTGCATGAAGAAGAATTTTCCCACCCCAACGCTGAGGGTTTTTTTGGCTTGGTCCCTCCTTTTCCCCTCCTTTCTAGAAGCTCTGGCTAGCACAGATTGTCTGTTCTGTGGGTGATGGTTTTTAGGGAACATTGATGGCTGTGTGCGTAGGGGGAATAATTAGCTAACAAATGCAAATAGATTGTTTCTTGCTGTTTCCAAATCATTGTAATTTCTATTGAGGATGGGTTAATTATATCTTCGTTTGGATGGGAGTGAGGAAAATGATAGAGATACAGCAATATAAATCTATCTTGGGAGGGATGTTGTTTTTAGAATGCTGGTTTGGAAGTGGTAGAGAACAAAGCCTCTTCTCTTGGAGGCCCCACGGCTTGTGTCGGGATCCAGCGGTGCTGCATGGCTCTTGGTGGTGGATCAGTGGTTTGCCATCTCAAGGGTTTTATCTTGTGCCAGCAATGTTTCTGTCACCGTGACAAGGGGGTGTGTGGGGGGGGTCAGTTCAGAGGAAAATGATCAGGTTCTGCTTGAAGGGCTGGGAAATAGTTTTGGGTTGGGTTGGGGTTTTTTTTTGAAAAGCAAAAAGAAAAGCAAGAAAAGTTACAACAAACCTGAAAATGTAAACCAAAGGCAGCTTTAACCTGAAGTGTGTGGGTGGGGGCTGCTTTACCAGCACCTTTAGGTTGAAGGTTGGACTTGGTGGTCTTCAAGTTCTCTTCCAACCAAAACTGTTCTATGATTCTGTGACAGGACCTCAAGGCCCTGTGGCTCTGGAACCAGTCCTTATGCTGAACTCTTGAGTTTCTTCTTCTTGTCTCTCCCCCAGTGCAGGACATCATTGCTCTGGGTGACTTTAGGGAGCCTGGATCTGTTGTCTCACTCCTTATTGCAACCTCACTGGGAAAGGGAGTCAAATTTATCCAGCTTTAACTTTTTCCTTTGATCTTCAGTACTGGGGTGGGCATCTCTGGCACCAGAAAGCAGGGGAAAGGCTCAGCAAAAGGACAAAGGCGACACTGTTCCCATAGTGCTCAAAGCCAAGAGCAAAGCCCTTCTCCATCTCCTTGTTTTAGAATGAAACTGGGAGAATGAGCAATTTTCAGCGACTGAGGATTGCCCCTAGCATGGAGCATCAGGCTTCAGCCTTACCAAGCCTTTGGGTGGCCTGGGGACTTTGTACTTCCAGATCAGAGCAGCTTTTTGAGAGTCTCAGCCCACAGTCCAGAGCTCTCCTTGCAGAGAAGTTCTGCTCCTCTTTAGCAAGCCCTGGACCTGATCAGTCTGAAAAGAAAAAGTAACTACATCCAGATTTAATTTCTCTTTGGTTTAAAGTTTGTCTTCTTGGGCTCTGCTGGAAGAGCTCTGCAGATCCATGCTGGGGTGTTCCCATGGAGTGGGAGCCCCTCAGCTCTCCTCCAGGGTGTCCAAACCAAGCAGAGATTGATTCTCTGGCCTGAGTAGCTCCCAGTGCAGTGTGTGCTGTGAGGCAGACTGTGACCCCAGCAGCCCAGGGCATGGGCACCTCTGGCTCTGAGAGCCACAGCCGATGGGGAATGGGGGTGGCAGTGGGGGGAGGCAGCAGCCAGTGCTCAGGATGGGGTCATCTGGAGAGACCAGAGGTGTGACCCCACTCAAAAATGTTACCCTTGATGTTTAACTCTGTCAGTGCTGGGGACTCCTGGGTGCTTTCCTGAGATGGGCTCTTCAAGAGGCTTCACCACCTGGATTTAGAGACTCTCCTCTGGGAATGTTCTGTCAAAGGCTCTGCCTCTATGGCCAGGTTTGTCTCTTCTTCCATCACCAGAACTTTGCTCAGTGGAGGAACTGAAACCTGCATTTGGGACTTGCTCTCTTCTTTGGTATCCTAACAGCTAAGGGCTGTGTTCAGAACAGAAAGCACAAACTCGAACTGAATCTTCCAGGTGTATGTGAGGAAGCCTTAAGCAAGCCTGGCAGCCACGAGGAGGAGAAAGTTGCTATGCTGGACAACTTACTGCATCCAAGTCCCAGGCTTTAACAATCAAATGATGACTACTTCAAAGCCTGATATCTTTGCTTCTTTCCCTTCTAACTGCTTCAGCCAACCTTTAGTCAATTGAGGATGACTTGAAAACCAGGTATTATGCTCTAAGCCTTGTAATTATTTGCTGGGATGAATCCTCTTTCTGCTGTGAAGCTGAGGAAGGCTTTGCTGTACTGCACTACATTTCTCCACCTTCATGCCTTACTGAGGCTCACTTCAGAGGAGTTTGATCTCCTGTCTTCCCTGGCCATTTTGAAATCCACCTTCTGGCTTCATTTCAGTTTCTTTAACACCCTGACTAACTCCTAGCTGCTGCAGCCTTGCTTTGTGCCCTTTGACAGTGCTCTCTTCTTGTCCCAAGGCCTCCTGCCAGGCTGCCAGGTCTCCATGTCCAGGACAAAGCAGGGAAGGACCTTGCAGCATCTCCCCAGCAGCTCCCATGGTATCCCTGTGCTGCTGGGAGGTTGGTGGGGCACAGCTTTGAGAAGGTACTGCAGCAAGGCTGAAAGCAGCAGCAGCAGCTGGCCAGGGGCCCTCCCTGCCCCCCTTCTTCCTGAGGATTATTAAGTGAAGTTGAGGGCACAGAGGAAGGAGCTGCAGTTTTGAACTGAATTCCCGTGGAAGTGATCATCAAGGAGGACAAACTTCTGGGCTTCTGAGTGCTGGAGAAGCAAAACATTCTAGTACCATATGCCTGGAAAAATATGGCCTGTGGTGGAAGGGAAGATGGAAGCAAAATCCTTCTGTAAAGACTTGCAGAGGAAAGATGGAATTAAACAGAACAAGGAGAGAGCAGAAGCAGGAGAAAGGGCTGTGAACTTGGCAGTGGAGGAGAAGAGGAGAGGCCAGGGAGAGAGATGGCTGGGGCCATGCTGGAGGATTTGAAGGTGGTGGCAAAGTGATTTAGTGGCTCCTGAAAAAAAAATGAAAAGAAAAGAAGAGCAAATGAACTGCTGGTGACTCCTCAGGCACCATCTAGTCCATGACCTACTTGCTGCCACAGTGACTTGCAGCTAGAGAAGCAAAGAGAAGAACTGGCTGTTCCCATGGGAAGGGCAGGGGTGCCAGGATGTGTGGCAGCTCTTCCTAGCAGTTTCCTCTCCAGTGGCTGCGACAGAGCAGTGCTTGGGCACCTGGAATTTGGACAGTCACTGCTGGAGAATGCAAAGGAGCAGCTCTGAACTCTGCATTTCCTGGTGTCCCAGCAGTGGAGGGAGACAAGGCTTGATCTTGGAACCAGGCTCAGATTCATGAGCTCAGATTAACCACGGCAGCTGCTTGATGCCTGAGTCAGCTCCTTCCCCGGCAAGGGTGCGGGATGCGATGTGAGTGTCCTGTCTGGGGACGTGGCTCAGCAGGATGTGGTATGAACAGTAGAAACTGTTCATCCTTAACCTCTTTAATAGTCCACTGCAAAGTAAGAGGCTGCTTTCTCCTGCTTCTGCCCCTTCAGGAGCCCCCACTAACCTGATCATTCTTCATCTTATCTTATTTTCCAGATCATCAATTTGATTTTCTTAAGTCCTTAGTGTTGCTGGGAATCTATGCTTCCATTAGTTATCTCTGTTCCTTTTCCAAGGCTGCAGCAGCCTTGATCCACTACTTCCCTACTCTTTTTATAACTCACACTGCTCGTTAGAGGAGTCCTGCAGGAACAGCTGTACAGTCCTTAGCCAGATATCCCAGGACATTCCCTCTAAATAACAACTTCACCTCTACCTGATAGGAACTTGAAGGCTCTCCTGTGCCTCTTGTTCACGTCTGCCAGTGCAATTTGGGAGTTAAAAGCCTTGCCTTGAACTGAATCCCTGTGTGTAGGTGTATGTGCATGTCACTGTGTGTCAGCTACTCCTTGAGCTGCAGTAGTCGTGA
This sequence comes from Tricholaema leucomelas, assembly GCA_013400475.1. Classification (NCBI taxonomy): domain Eukaryota; kingdom Metazoa; phylum Chordata; class Aves; order Piciformes; family Lybiidae; genus Tricholaema lacrymosa; species Tricholaema leucomelas. The sequence continues at coordinate 113,129 of WAAF01009564.1, read as the reverse complement.
TGCTGAACGTCTCCTGTCACAGGCTGGCATGAGACAGGGACATTGGTAAGCCAGTTGTCCATCTCTTTTGCATCTATCAGCCAGCAGTAGCATAGAATCATGGAATGCTTTAGGATGGAAGGGACTCTTAAAGGTCCAAAGGTCATCCAGTCCAACCCTGCAGTCAGCAGGGACATCCTGAGCTGGATGATCCTTGAGGTCCCTTCCAACCTAAACCATCCTTGACTAAAGCAGGTTGCTCAGAGCCACAAGCAACCTCACCCACAATTGTTCCAGGGATGGGGCAGCTGCCACTTCTCTGGGAAACCCAAGCCAGAGTTTCACCAACTTCAGTGTCAAACATTTCTCCCTTCTCTCCAGTCTGAGTCTCTTTTAGTTTCAAACCATCACCCCTTGTCCTGTCACAACAGGCCCTGCTCAGAAGTCTGTCCCCAGCTTTCCGATCAGCCTCTTTAAGCACTGAAGGCCACTAGAAGGTCTCCTTGGAGCATATCACTTTCCTTTGAAGTGGGTTCCAGTATCTTCTGCAGTGCTTGACATCCAGTTGGGTTCATGAATATCATCCAACTCAATGTGGATTTACTAAGGGCACAGCTTTGGATGGGAAGAGGACCCTAAAACCCAGTGACCTGCTGCAGTTAGTGCCTAGTGCTATGGCTGCTCTTACTCCCACCACACCTGGGACTAGTGCAGCATCTGGCTGCTTCAGATTCATAGTTTCATAGAATGATTTAGGTTGGAAGGGATCTTAAAAGATCATCCAGTTCCACTCCCCTGCCATAGGCAGGGACACCTCCCACCTGCCCAGGTTGCTCAAGGCCTCATCCAACCTGGCCTTGAAGACTTCCAGGGAGGAGGCATCCACATCCTCCCTGGGCAACCTGTGCCAGTGTCTCCCCACCCTCACTGGAAAGATGTATCTGTGTACAAAGAGAGTTTGAGAAGCAGCCTTTGTGTCTTTGAGGTGTTCTAAGTTGCTATATTAAATAAATAGTCTCTAAAATGGCAGCTTTCCTCCTGCTGATGTCTTGGCAACCTAAAGTTATTTAACCCCAAAACTTCTGCACTGGCTTGCAAACTCCATCCAAGAAAATCTTCCCTTTGGAAAGCTGTATGAGGAGAAGTCCTCTGTTTGTCATAAGTTGTGAATTGTGCTCTTGTCTAAGCTGATTATTTTATTTATTCCAACAATCCTCTCTTCCAGAATAAAAGCAAATTAATTGTCTTCCTCTTTCCATAACGATTTGCCCTTCAGACAGTTGCCAGGCAAAGTGCTTAAAACCTGAAATGAAAAGATTGTGACTGTTTAGTGACTGTTTAAAAGCATTCAGCTGCTGTAAGGACATGTTGGTGGTTTAATAGGGTGGCATTGGAGTAGTCCCAGAGAGTGCTGTTTGCTCTGTGTTCTGCAGCATTAGGAGGATGTTTTGCTTTGCTGCTGCATATGAAAACGAGGTCAGGCCTGCTCTGGTAGATGCTCTAAGTCTTAGGTAGGATTTTGCAAGCAGTGTAGACTGCCTGCAGTTTCAGCCCTAAGGTTCTCCAGCATTAACGGGGAGCATTTGTTGTCCTCTGTTGGGCTGATGGTGTCTCTGTTTTCTGGGGGAAGGTGGCTTTGCTGCCTTCCAGTGCCTAGAGAGTCACAGAACAGTTTTGGTTGGAAAGGACCTTAAAGCTCATTCAGTTCCAACTGCCCTACCATGGGCATGGACACCTCCCACCAGCACAGGTTGCTCAAGGCCTGATCCAACCTGGCCTTGAACACCTCCAGGAAGGGAGCATCCACAGCCTCCCTGGGCAACCTGTGCCAGTGTCTCCTCACCCTCACTGTAAAGAATTTCTTCCTAATCTCCAGACTAAATCTCACCCCTTCCAGCTTCAATCCATTCCCTCTCATCCTATCACAACGAGCCCTTGTAAAAAGTCCCTCTCCAGCTTCCATATGTCATAGAATCAGAGAATAGTCAGGCTTGGAAGGGACCATAAGGATCATCCAGTTCCAACCCTCCTGCCATGGGCAGGGACACCTCACACTAGATCAGGCTGTCCACAGACTCATCCAGCCTGGCCTTAAACACCTCCAGGGATGAGGCTTCCACCACCTCCCTGGGAAACCCATTCCAGGGTCTCACCACCCTCATGGTGAACAACTTCTTCCTAACATCCAGTCTGAGTCTACCCAGCTTTGTTCTGTTCCCCCCAGTCCTATCACTGCCTGACAGCTTAAAAAGTCCCTCCTCAGCTTTCTTGCAGGCCCCTTTAAGATACTGCAAGGTCACAAGAAGGTCACCTGGGAGCCTTCTCCTCTCCAGACTGAACAGCCCCAACCCCCTCAGTCTTTGCTCATAGCAGAGCAGCTCTGCTCTGCTCATCCTCGTGGCCCTTCTCTGGACAATTCCAGCACATAGCTATCATGGAACAAGGTTTTCTCTGCAATAGTTTTCCACAAACACCCACCTGGCTTTTGAGTATTTTAAACTTTGTCTGGCTGGGGAAGAGGGGATAAAAAAAAAGCAAACAAAGTTTCCTGATTAATTTGGGAAAATGCTGGAAATCTTCCTTAAAAGGCTCTGAAGTGATGTAAGATTCGGTGATAAATCTGAGAGCTAAATCAGAGCTTTCCTGGGAGCGTTGGTTGAGGAAGGCAGTTTCATATTTTATCAGCTAACACATTCATTTTTCATGCCAGGCTGCGTGGTCAGGGCTCCTGACTCGCCAGGACTGGTGAAGCTGGTGTGGAAGCGGTGGCACAGCTCCAGATCTAGACCAGCGTCGGGGAGGGGGGTGTTGAACCTGCCCTGTGCTTTGCTTCCCACTTTTATTCCAACAGGTTTTGAGAAATACATAAAAACTTGGAGCTGGGTATAGCTGTGCTTCCAGTGGGGGAGTAGGCTGAGGGCAGGCAAAGAGAAAAAGCACAATGAGTTAAAACCAAGAGTCCTGTGTGACAGTGTGAGAAGGACATGGATCTGCTGGAGGGGGTCCAGAGGAGGCCACAGAGATGATCAGAGGGCTGGAGAACCTCTGCTGTGCAGAGAGACTGAGAGAGTTGGGGCTGTTCAGTCTGGAGAGGAGAAGGCTGCAGGGGGACCCTAAAGCAGCCTTCCAGTGTCTGAAGGGGCTCCAGGACATCTGGGGAGGGACTTTGGACAAGAGCTGGGAGTGCCAGGACAAGAGACAATGGCTTTGAGCTGGGAGAGTGGAGAGGAAGAAGAAATTGTTGAGAGTGAGGGTGGGGAGTCACTGGCACAGGTTGCCCAGAGAGGCTGTGGCTGCCCCTTCCCTGCAGGTGTTCAGAGGTGTGTTGGATGAGGCTTTGAGCAGCCTGGGCTAGTGAGAGGTGTCCCTGCCCATAGTAGGAGGGTTAGAACTGGATGATCTAAAGGTCCCTTCCAACCCAAACCATTCTGTAAATCCATGAGAAAGGCTTTGGTGCTCAGTCATTCCTGCCCCCTTGAGCACTGCACATCCAGGTGTAGGTTTCCAGGCTCAGGGACTGTGGAAGTGGAGGTCATCTCCACTGTGTGCAGGGAAAAGGTACTGGCACTAGACCTGGATGTGGTCCTGTCTCTTTCAGCATCTCACAACATGCCTGGAGGCGTTGGGGGACAGTTTCAGTTTTGTGTTTCAACACAAGGAACCACATGGCACAAAACTCACTCCTGATATCTGTCCTGCATTTCCCTCTGCCCTTCTGTGAAGTTGCTCCAGAGCAGCAGAGTGGCCTCCACCACGGCACAGCCAGGGCTGGGAGTTAATTCATTTTCATGATCTTTCTGTAGCACTTAGTGCAGCTCAGAGTCATTTGTCTTACTTGGCTGCTGCAGTAATCCCGTAAGGGACCCACTGGGAGGAGGCTGTGCACAAAGGACCTGTGGCCCCAGGGTATTCCTATTAGCTGAAGAGCCCAGGAGGTCGTTTGGATGGAGATTAGGAGGAAGCTCTTTAGAGTGAGGGTGCTGAGACTCTGGAACACGTTGCTCATGGAGGCTGTGGATGTTCCCTCCCTGGAGGTGTTGAAGGCCAGGTTGGATGAGGCCTTGAGCAACCTGGGCTAGTGGGAGGTGTCCCTGCCCGTGGCAGAGGGTTTGGAACTGGATGAGCTTTGAGGTCCCTTCCAACCCAACCCATTCTGTGATTTACAACCAGAGTTTGGTGTTGCCATTTCAAGCAGAATGATGGAGGTCTCTTTTTTCCCAGCAAGAGTTGTCAGTCATTGGAATGTGCTGCCCAGGCAGGTGGTGGAATCCCCAACCCTTGATGTGTTTAAAAATCGTTTGGATGTGGTACTTGAGGATATGGTTTAAGGGTGAGCTCTGTAGAGTAGGGATAAGAGTTGGACTTGAGCCTGGAGGTCTTTTCCAACCTGAGTATTTCCGTGACTCGGTGGTAGTATCACCCAACTCCAGGAGCCCACCCTGCTGAGAGTTCATCATCCAGCCTCCTTAGCAGAGGGACACTGTCTGCTGGTGAGAGTGAGCTCAGGGAACACAAGGGTGTGTGAGTGTCCTCCTCAGGTCTCCCCTGCTGTGCATAGGCAATCTTCTGTTTTCTGTTAAACATCATCACTCTGGCAGGGAATTCATCCACATGTGACCTGGCAGATGTTGGGTTTGCCAAAGACTGCTTTCCAATCACTCTCCCTATGCTTAATAGGAGAGACTTCTCTTTCCTCCCTGTTCAGAAGTCCTGGAGGGGGTGTAGGTGCAGACTGCAGCATAAAGCCACCCAGATTTGTTTGCTGTGGAGCGGTTGGATTGCTGCCCCTTGCTGCCGGCGCGCTTGGTTCATTGCACATAGCATGGAAGATGTTATCCCAGACAGAGAACACTCAGGTGGCTTCCTCCTCTGTCAGAAGCTGCTCCTGATGTCAGTATTTTGGGCTCAATCCCTTAAATCACAGATGGAGCTAGATTTCGTAGAATTTCGTAGAACTGACCAGGTTGGAAGAGAGCTCCAAGCTCAGCCAGCCCAACCCAGCACCCAGCCCTGGCCAACCAACCAGACCATGGCACTAAGTGCCCCAGCCAGGCTTGGCTTCAACACCTCCAGCCAAAGCAACTCCACCACCTCCCTGGGCAGCCCATTCCAATGCCAATCACTCTCTCTGACAACAACTTCCTCCTAACATCCAGCCTAGATCTCCCCGGCACAGCTTGAGGCTGTGTCCCCTTCTTCTGTTGCTGGGTGCCTGGCAGCAGAGCCCAACCCCACCTGGCTACAGCCTCCCTGTAGGGAGCTGCAGACAGCAGTGAGCTCTGCCCTGAGCCTCCTCTTCTGCAGGCTGCACACCCCCAGCTCTCTCAGCCTCTCCTCATAGGGTTTGTGTTCCAGGTCTCTCACCATCTTTGTCACCCGTCTCTGGACACGTTCCAGTATCTCAACAACACGTTCCAGTATCTCAACAGCTACACAAAGCCATACAGCTCACTGGAGCAGGTGAAAATGCTCTGGTTTACAGTAGTTGTGGTCCTGATCTGTCGTCAGAGTGAGCTACTTATGCATGATGGGGAGGCAGAAGCCTGAATTTAGCAGTCCTGTAGATTCTAGTATAAAATAGCTCCGTGCTTGCCAGAGTGGCTGTCAGAAGGGCTTTGGAAATGGCAAAGGTTGTGAAGCTGTGGCAGGGAACATCAGAGCCTGAGAGCTGGGCAGAGGAGGAAGCTGTCCTTGGGTACAGCAGCTGGAGGCTGGAAGAGTTGGGTGTTAATGGCTGTGGTTTATAAGGCACCTTCCTCATGCTGCAGGCATTTTGTGTGCTAGGCAGTGACCTGTGGGCCTTTTTCAAATGAGAGGAGTTTTACAGACATGGCCTTTTCTGCCCATCTTTTGATGGCTCTTTGCAGGAGTGGCAGTGTTTGTTAGCTGGGGGCTGTTACCAGTCCCATGGGACCAGCCTGCTTTTGAAAACTAATATACTTTGTTTTCCAGTCGCCACCACTGTACTGCTAATCTAGTCCTTTTGTCTCCTGGTCCCTGAGGGAGCTTTTGCCCTTCCTGGATCTCATCCTGATCCCTGCTTGTGAAAGCAGAGCCTGGGCTGCTGATGAAATCAGTTGTCTGATGCACTGCACCAGCTTGGATTGTGCAGGAAGGGAAGGAACCTGTGCCCTGCCAGAAAAGCAGCACATGGAGCCTTTTACCTTGGCTCAGGGCACTCAATCTTCCTTTCCTTGCATCCCCTGGCTGCTAGGATAAGAGAAGTTTATCAGATTTGGGTCCTCATAAAAGTATTTTCTTCTGGTTGTGTTGGTAGGATTGATTATTGTAATGTCTTCATCAGTGATCTGCATGATGGAATCGAGTGGCCCCCTCAGTAAGGCTGCAGATGACATCGGTTCGGATGGGAGTGTTGATCTGCTTGAGGGCAGGAAGGCTCTGCAAAGGGATCTGGCAAACCTGGCTGGCTGGGCTAAGGTCAGTGGGATGAGGTTCAACAAGGCCAAGTGCCAGATCCTGCACTTAGGTCACAACAACTCCATGAAGGCTCCAGGTTTGGGGCAGAGTGGCTGGAAAGTTGCCTGGCAGAAAAGGACCTGGGGGTGCTGGTTAACAGTGTGACATGAGCCACTGTGTACCCAGGTGGCCAAGAAGGCCACCAGCATCCTGGTCTGGGTTAGCTGTGGTGTGACCAGCAGGAGCAGAGAACTGATTGTCACTTTGGACTTGGCACTGGTGAGGTTGCACCCCCAGTCTTGGGTTCAATTTTGGGCCCCTCACTCCAGAAAGAACATTGAGGGGCTGGAGCATGTCCAGGAAAGGGCAACAAAGCTGGGGAAGGGTCTGGAGAACAGGGTTGGGGAGGAGCAGCTGAGGGAGCTGGGGTTTAGTGTGGAGAAAAGGAGGCTTAGAGGAGACCTTCCTGTTCTGTACAGCTCCCTGAAAGGAGGTTAGAGTGAGGTCTCTTCTCCCTTAGTATCAGGTGACAGAGCAAGAGGAAATGGCCTCAGGTTGCACCGGAGGAGGTTTAGGTTGGATATTAGTGGGGGTTGGACTAGGTGACCTTTAGAGGTCCCTTCCAACCCAAGCCATTCTATGATTAGGAAAAGAAATATTCCCTGACAGAGTGGCCAAGCCCTGGAAGAGGTTTCTTAGGGAGGTAGTGGAGTCCCCATCCCTGAAGGGATTTAAAAGCTGTGCAGCTTGACACTTGCAGACGTGGTTTCGTGGTGAACTGGCTGTGTTGGGCTGACAGCTGGACTTCATCTTCAGGGTTTCTTCCAACCTAATTCAACAATTCTATTGCATGGCATCGTCAATCTTCTCCTCTTCCCTCCCAGCATTTCAGCTTCTATGTCACCTGTGTGCAGGAGCTGGACTGAGGAGCTAACAGACCTGCAGTGGTAGTGGTGAGCCTGTAAGAGAATGTTTAGTGCTGGTGGTGTCTCTGTGAGTTGTGAGTTTTCATCCTCTGGAGCTTAGGGATAAGAAAGTTAGGAGAAGCAGATGATGGTAGGTGCTGTCCTATGATGGCTGAGGAACCTCCCTATGGGGACAGGCTGAGAGAGTTGGGGCTGTTCAGTCTGGAAAAGAAAAAAGGCTGCAGGAAGACCTTAGAGCAGCCTTCCAGTACCTGAAAGGGTTCCAGGACAGCTGGGGAGGGACCCCGGCAAGGGCTGGGAGTGCCAGGACAGGGGACAATGGCTTTGAGCTATGAGAGGGGAGATTGAGAGGAGATGAGGAAGAAATTGTTGAGAGTGAGGATGGGGAGACACTGGCACAGGTTGCCCAGGGAGGCTGTGGATGCTCCCTGCCTGGAGGTGTTCAAGGCCAGGTTGGATTAGGCCTTGAGCAACCTGTGCTGGTGGGAGGTATCCCTGCCCATGGCAGGGGATTGGAACTGAATGAGCTTTAAGGTCTGTTCCATCTCAACCTATTCCATGATCTTAGAGATCTTTTCCAACTAAACCAACACATTTAAACTTGCAGGGAGTTCCACCAGGCTGGCAGGGTTGGGCTTGGCTGTGTCTGGAGGGCTCATTTCTCAGCACTGCAGAGTTGTTGCTCTCCCCACAGAGCTATTGTCTGTAGAGAGACCAAAAGTCCTTTGCTGTTGAATCTTTGTCTGCAGAGAGAACTGGAGGATTCTTTAATATATATTTATACATATGTGTGTGTGTAAATAACTATATATAAATATATATATCTAGTTATGTGACTCTGTGTGTGTGTATTTACCTTTCTACATCAGATTGAAACAACTTTCCTTTTTCTGAGTCACTGCTGCATTTTGAATCAGGCAAAAGAGTTGCCATGGCTGAGATGATGCTTACTGGGATTCTTTTTGGAGGTTTCCAGAGCTCATGGAAAACAAAATCAATTGAGGAATGGCTGATTTAGATTTTTTTTTTGGGGGGAGGGGGGGAGGGAACAAGAGCAACAAAGAAAATCCCCAAAGGAGAAAAAAAAATATATATCATTATCACATTTGAAATCTTCCATCTGCCCCCCACTTCCAAATGTGCTTTTTGAGNTTTTTTTTTGGGGGGGGGGGGGGGGGGGGAACAAGAGCAACAAAGAAAATCCCCAAAGGAGAAAAAAAAATATATATCATTATCACATTTGAAATCTTCCATCTGCCCCCCACTTCCAAATGTGCTTTTTGAGGAGCTGCAAATGCTTGTTGGCATAGAAACTACAGAGCTGGAGCGAAGCATGCAAATGGAAAAGGAGCCTGAGCAACAGAGACTGAGCCTCTGCAAAGCTGCCTCAAATCTTTTAGCAGGCCAAGAAAACTGGCCAGATGTTACTTGAATTACAATGGCACTGAATATTTTTGGGTTCTCTGTTTTGTTCCTCAGTCTCCAAAAGCTTGAGATGTAGAGGGTGGAAGAGCTGCTAGCAGTGAGCTTTGCTTTTCTTAGGAAAGAAACTGTAGTCCAGAAATATTGCTAAAATCTGTTTGGCTCCAAGTGGTGCCAAATCATCATTAAAACATGTGGATATTTCTGTGCTTTAATCTGTTAGAGATGCATTCAGGATCCAGTTCTGTTAAATTAAGCAGCAATATTGGCCTGGATGTTGTTTGAAATACGAAATGTGGCAGTCGGAACACCAAGCAAAATGTTTGCACATTTGAATCGTTCCAGGAGTTGGGTGGGTGGGGGTTTATTGCTTTAAATTTTATCCCAAGGAATAGTCAAGAACCCTTAAAAACTCTCCTTGTTCTCCTCAATTCATCTCTTTCCCCCTGTGCCAGGCTCTGGCAGTGGTGCAGTGTCCCAGCTCTTTGCTTTGGAGAAGGACATGGACTTGATGGAGAGGCTCCAGAAAGGCCACAAAAGTGATCAGAGTGCTGGAGCACCTCTACTGTGTAGATAGGTTGGGAGAGTTTGGGCTGTTCAGCCTGGAGAAGAGAAGGCTGCAGGGAGACCTTAGATCAGCCTTCCAGTACCTGAAGGGGTTGGCAGGCTCCAAATTTAGCCATGATTTTCTCTTTCTGGTAGAGGACAGGATGAGGAGTAATGGGTTTAAACTGGCAGAGGGGAGATTTAAAATAGATGTTAGGAAGAAGTTCTTCACAGTGAGAGTGGTGAGACACTGGCACAGGTTGCCCAGGGTGGTTGTGGAGCACAGAAGCACCCAATGTGATGACAACCTTCCTGGTGGTGTTGAAGGCCAGGTTAGATGAGGCCTTGAGAAACCTGTTCTAGTGGGAGGTGTCCCTGCCCGTGATGGGATTGAACTTGATCTGAAAGGTCTCTTCCAACCAAAAGGGTTCTGTGATTCTCTGCAGGGCTTTACAGGAGGTTTTTTCAGCTTGAAGAGGAAGAAGATTGCTGAATGCAGTACAAAATGACAGGCATTTGGGTTTGCATTACAGCTGATCCTTTGCCCTGTTCCTTCTAAAGAAGGACTTAGAAAAACACTAACTAAACAAAGGGTGCTGCAGGCATGTTGCCAGCACATGGACCTGTAAGGAGGCTGTCAAGGAGATTACTGAGGTAATGGCAGAGCCAAGGGAATGTTCCCATTGCAACCACCTGGGCTGACATCCTGATTACCATGATCTGAGTGAGCCTTTCCCTCCCTCATTCTTAAAGTGGGGGGAAATACTACTGAGCAATCCTCCTGCTGGGATGAAAATCCTGTCTGCTCGTGGCCATGGCTTACAAACGTTTGGGCTTGTATCAGGTGTCTGCTGACACCTTACACCTGTCCTGGCAAGGAGCAGACAGCACAGCTGTCTCCATGGAAGGCTGCAGAGCAGTGCTGCTCCAGACTGGAAGGTCTGTCCCTGCTCTTGCAGGCTTGGGACCTTGGTTTGAAGTCATAGAGTCAATGGTTTGGGTTGGGAGGGCCCTTAAAGATCATTTAGTTCCAGTCTCCTTGCCATGGGCAGGGACACCTTCCACTAAACCTGGTTGCTCAAGGCCTTGACCCGTCAGGGCTGTTGCCATACTGTGGGCAGAAGGACAGTGCAGGGTACAAACCAAGAGATTGCAAAGGGTTTCACTTCCTCTCAGAGGTTTTGCTTTGACCCAATGCATCACTCAGCCTAAACCAGGGGACACTTTTGGAGCCAGAGGAATTTTGAGGGATGGGTGTTAGGAGCAACCCTGTGCCTGCAGCTCCCAGGTGCTTTGCCAGGCCACAGCTGCAGGTCCCACGTGGACATAGATCTGTTGTGAGAGCAGAATAGAGTCCTGGCATGGTGGAGGATGGAAGGGAACTCTGGAGATCATCCAGTCCAACCTCTCTACTAAAGCAGGGCACCCACAGCAGCTTGCCCAGGAGCACAAGGTCCAGATGAATTCGCATTCTCTCCAGAGAAGGAAATTCCACAACCTCCCTGGGCAGCCTGCTCCAGGCCTCCAGCATCCTCACACCAAAGAAGCTTCTCCTCATCTTCAGATGGAACCTCCTGGGTTCCAGTTTGTGCCTGTTGCCCCTTGTCCTGTCACTGGGCACAACTGAAAAGTTTCTGGCCACATCCTCTTTTTCTCTGCCCTTTATCTCTTTCTGAGCAGTGAGAAGATCTCCTCTTTCTCAAATGTGCTGAGGAGGCTGAACAAAAAAAGCAAGTGATGTTTGCCAGGTGCTGCTGCAACTCTTTGCTTGACTCTCACCCATGTGGGATCATCCCTCAGACTCTGAGGTGTAACCCATGTGCCATGGTAACACTGCAACATCATCTCTTCACTGGCAGTGTCTGGGTCTATACTGGCAGCTGCTGACTAGCAGGGAATCCTGGAAGCTTTCTTGGAGGACCATCTTCAGTCCAGCTGGTTGGGTTTTCGTGGTGTATGCATTGGAAGGGCTGAAATTTGGTTCCCCAAGCGCAGCAGGAGTTATCCATCAAAGGCACACAGGAAGGAGCTGCCTTGTGTGATGCTCTGGTTCTGGGTTTGAAGTCAACACTGGGATGATTCATCCGCTAACAAGTTTCAAGTGGAAGACCAAAGCTTGCAGGCACCAAGCAAATGTCTTTGAGTGCTGCTGAAGGAGAGGAACCAACCTAACTCAGAGGAAAGGCTGACAGAGTTGTAGCTGTTTAGCTTGGAGAAGAGGAGGTCAAGGGGGAGATCCTGTCAATGCTTACAAGGGATGGGTGCTGGGAGGATGGGGCCAGGCTCTTCTCAGTGGTCCCCAGTGACAGGACAGGAAGAAATGGGCACAAACCTGAACACAGGAAGTTCCATCTAAACATGAGGGGGAATTTGATATTAGGAAGAAATTCTTTGCAGTGAGGGTGGGGAGATGCTGGCACAGGTTGCCCAGGGAGGCTGTGGGTGCTGCCTCCCTGGAAGTGTTCAAGAGCAGGTTGGATGAGGCCTTGAGCAACCTGCACTGATTGGAGGTGCTCAGGGACGTCCAGTGACAGGACAAGGGCAGTGGGGGCAAGCTGGAGCAGAAGAGGTTTCATGTGAACATAAGGAAAAACCTTTTTCACTGTGAGGGTGCTGGAGCCCTGGAGCAGGCTGCCCAGAGAGGTTGTGGAGTCTCCTTCTGTGGAGACTTTCAAAACCCTCCTGGATGCATTTCTGTGTGACCTGTCCTAGATGGTCCTGACCTGGCAGGGGGGTTGGACTGGATGATCCTCAGAGGACCCTTCCAACCCCTAATGTTCTGTGCTTCTGTGACTTCTCAGGAATTCTTGCATCTGTTGTTTGATTCAGATGTGACTAACTTCTTGTGTGAGTCTGGACTGTGTCCTGGTGTCACCGATTCACCCACGTGGCATCTGCCTGCTTTCACCCCTGCCAGTGGGCATAGGAAGCTCCTTAGTGATTGCAAGTTTACTATTTGCCCTCCAAAAAAAGATCCAGAGGGAGACCATACAGCTGTGTTTGTGGTGTACACTGACATGGTTGGGGTTTGGGGGTTGTTTTTAGATAATGGAGCTTAAAGTGCTCTAACTTTACTGAGATTCAAAGCTGAGTCATCCCAAAAAGGCTGTCCCAAAACAGCCTTTGCTGCCCTAGCTTGGCCAGGCAAATTGACTCAGTAGAGAATGACTTCACATCTAGTTCTCCTGTACCATGTTCCTCTGCTCCACACATTTCATAGATTCATAGAATAGTTTGGATTGGAAAGGACCTTAAAGATCTTCCAGTTCCAGCCCATGGGCAGGGACACCTCCCACCAGCACAGCTTGCTCAAGGCCTCATCCAGCCTGGCCTTGAACACCTCCAGAGAGGCAGCACCCACAGCCTCTCCTGGGCAACCTGTGCCAGTGTCTCCCCATCCTCACTGCAAAGAATTTCTTCCTCCTCTCCACTCTTAATCTACCCTCTCCCAGCTCAAAGCGATTGTCCCTAATCCTGGCACTCCCAACCCTTGTCCAAAGTCCCGTCCCAGCTGTCCTGGAGCCCCTTCAGACACTGGAAGGCTGCTCTGGGATCTCCCTGCAGCCTTCTCCAGGCTGAACAGCCCCAACTCTCCCAGCCTGTCCCCACAAGGGAGGTTCTCCAGCCCTCTGATCATCCTTGTGGCCTCCTCTGAACCTTCTCCAGTAGTTCCATGTCCTTCTTGTGCTGAGAGCTAGAAGTGGGCAGAGTGCCCTGGGTAGGGTCTCACCAAGGCAGATTTGTGGAGGACCACTCCAGAATTTTTTGGCAGTTATCCAAGCCTTTGTTTTACCTGCTGTCTCTAGCTCTTACTATCAGTTGCCTTATAGGAATTCCTAGGGCTTTGACTTGCTGCAGGACACTGAAGCAAAGCACACTGTGTCCATCTGGCTCTTCTCCACATGGTGATGTTTAGATGCTTTTTTCAGTGTACACTCTGCTTTTAAGCAGGAAGAAGTTTGCTTTGCTCTTCCTCCAGAAGAGCCAGGTGACTGGAACACTCTCCATAAGATAAAACTCGTGCCCATGGCATTGGTTGGAATAAAACTTGGTGAAAGGTGCACAGCATTGCAGAGTGCAGGCTGGGGGCTTTGCTGTCAGGGCTGGAGCAGGTATGGATCCCTGTGTCAGTTGTGTTCTGGAGAAGCCAATGTGCTGGAAAGAGAGGAGGGTTTCTAGCCCTAGGCTGGGACCCTCTGGCAATTCTGGAGAGTATTTGCAGGATTTGGGGGTTTTTAGTGCTTTTTGTTTACACTTTTCCCTCTGGGTGCCTGCTTTTGTCCTACTGTGAGCACATTCAAGAGGACAGCAATGCCGCTCGTGGTGGGTTTGGCTGCTGTGTCAGTCAAGTGAACCTCTTTGGATTGTCTGGTTTGTTAGAGCCCAAGGCCTCACTTCCAGGAGCATGAAGCATCAGGGGTTCACATCAGCTTCAGTGCTGGGCACAGGCTTGAGCAGTGCCTCAGTGATTCTCCACGGGCTTTGTGCTTTATGTGGTGGAAGGAGGCTTTGCTTGCTCCTGTTGGTGCAGCTCCCTTGGCTTTTCCTACTGTGGTGATGCTGATAGGACAAGAGCAGTTTGGAGCTCTGCTCCCTCAGAGATGAAGGTAATCTTCTCAAGGAGAGATTACAACGTGGCCTCAGCCCAAGCCTGTTGGGAAATGAACTCTGTGCTGAGTCAGTCTCTGGTAGGGCCTGTTTAAAGAGCCATGGCTTTATTTCCTGCTTTCCTCTGTGTCCATTTTGTGCCATGTCTGGCAGATTTCTGACAGGTGCTGAGCTCTTCTGATTCCCAACGAAGGCTCTGGAGGGTGGAGGTACTGACTGCCTCTGCAGATCAGGCTATAGATAACTCAGCTCTGACACTTTTTGCCCTCCCTCCTCTTTCTTGCCTGCACAGAGAGGTTCTGTGTCATCGCCATGGGATTTACTGCCTTCAGCATGAGGACCTTTGATGTGAGCAGGCTCTGAGAGAGAAGAGTTACAGCTGCATAGAGAAGCTGGCTTCCCACTTCAGGCCTAATGCATGCCCTTGATGGGAAAAAGTTGAGCTTAATGCTGGCAAAACATATCCAGAAGACATTAATGCTTTCATTTTGATCCACCTCGTGTTGAGTGCTCAACCTGTGTTGAGAGCAGGTGTGCTTGAGCAGTACTGCTCTGCCTTTCGCAGCGCTGTGCTAGGAGCAAGACAGGACTGCCCTCTTAGCTTATTCTCCACTGGAACCACCCTACCTAGCCTAGGGTAAGCAAATGACTCTGCCTTTGCTTCTTCACCCCCCCCCCCAACCTGTCCCCAAGGTAACAATATAAATTCCAATGCATCGACTGTGCATCTGTTGAGGGGGGAAAGAGGATTTTGAGACAGTGCTGAACTGTGGTTTTCCCTTTGCACAGCAAACCAATTGGTCATTAGTGAAACCCGTTAATAATTCTCTTACACCAAGCCTGGTGGTGAAGTGCCTCTGCTGTAATTCCTTTGGATCGACCAGAGCTGCAGGTATGTGTGTCTTCATTGCATTCAAAAAGAGAAGGAAAAAAAAAAAAAGCCAAGGCAGAAAGCAATGCTTGCAAATTGGTCTTTGTTTCCAAGGAAACAAACTTGACATGCTTGAGCCGTGCGGGATGCAAACACTGCTAGCTTCAGCAGACGTGCTGCTGGATGGTATGGGCTGAGCAGTATTTTTAAACTACCCCCAATTTCATGGCAGGGGAGAGGCCCAGAATAGAATCCGTTGGCAGAGTTTACAAATCTGTGCTTAATGCAAGCCCTGTGGTGGCTTGGATTTGCCTAATGTGGTGTAGAGAGGATCACAGCCCGTGCTGGCAATGCAGCTCCCTGAGGAACATCCCCTCCCCTGGAAGGGGCAGCCAGGGAGGGGGCCAACGACTCCTGGTGGAGCTTTGGTGAAACCCTGCAGCAAAGCAGAGGTCTGAGGGGAGTTAAGCACTGCTCTTTGTGCCAAGTTATTATGGCTTATCCTGGGTCATTTTAGCAAACGTTTTGTGCTCTAAAAATGCTGCAGTAAAATGCAACTCGCCGGCACTTGGTGTGAAAGGCTGCCTGGTGTGCAGCACTCAACCAGGAATCCCATCCCAAATAATCTCCTAAAAAGCTGTAGCTTGATGTTGAGGCCTGGCCTGGATTCATCAGAGAATCGATGAGGGACAGGATGCTGAGTTGTTTGGGTGGTGCACGTGAATGTGCTGTGGACTGATGAAAATCCTGACTTGAACTTGGCTGACTGAGTTGTACAGAAAAGCCTCTTGGTGTTCTTGTGCTTTACCTTGGGATTTTGGTCCAGGAGAGAAGCTGGGGTTTGGCATTCCCCTATCACCTTCATTGCTCCTGAAACGTGGTGTTGATAAAGTAACTTGATGTATTTATTTGAATCTTCCTTTGAAGAATCCAAACTTGAGCACTGTACACACATGGCAGAAACCTCAGCCCTGGCTCGGCAGAATGTGCACACAATTAACACATCTCCATGTCCAGAGCTGATTTTGGCTGGGGCCTGACACGAGTAATCAGGCATCCATTTAAACTTTGGTGGGAATCAATAATCAATTTTTGCCCTGGCCTGCAAAGCTTTACTTTTGCAACAACCATCATTGCTTTCTGGGGTAGCTCTGAAGTTTCCTTCTCTGGAGACTTTCAAAACCCTTCTGGCTGTGTTCCTGTGTGACCTGCCCTAGGTGGGTTGGACTCAATGATCTTTCTAGGTCACTTCCAACCCTTAACATTCTGTGTGAATAAGTGATCTGCTGGGATCTGCAGGCTGATATGCAAAGGGTGGGTAAGAGAATGCAAGTTTTTAAGGAACAGTCACAGAGACACAGAATTGTCAGGGCTGGAAGAGACTTTAAAGAGCATCCAGTTCCAACCTCCCTGCCATTGACAGGGACACCTCACACTGGATCAGGTTGCTCAGACCCACATCCAGCCTGGCCTTAAAAGCTTCCAGGGACGAAGCTTCCACCACCTCCCTGGGCAACCTGTTCCAGTGTCCTACCGCCCTCAGTCAAGTTCATGTGCAGAGCTGTCCTCCTCCAGCACTGACAATGCCCGGTCCCAGTGGACTTGAGCCTTGTGTGTCTTTGCATATTTTGTTGTTTGGGAAACTGGAAAAGGTGGGGGAAAAATGATTTATTACTTCTTCAAAATGCTCTTACTGGCTTGAGGAGACAAGGTAACCATGTAGTCATTTGATGTCTGACCAGCAAGAAACAAACCTCCCTTGAGATTCAGGTCCTTAGGAAATCATAGCATCAAGTGTGTTGTGCTGTTGTCTCTTTCCTCCCTCTGTCATCCTGCTTTTTGAGTTCCTTGGAAATGGAGCTAAAATAACCTTCAAGGCAGCAGAGAGGGTGGACTGGGGTAGGTTTAGCTTTAAGATGGATGGGAAGCACAATTTGCATTGCGAGCTGAAAGCTTCAGTTGAAGCCCTTTGGGGGGAAAAAAAAAAGAGAAAAGAAAAAACGAATAAAATTAATGGTATTTAATGAAAATATTGTCACTTGGGGAAGGCCCAGGGTGAAAAATGTGCTGCTTTGGGTGTCATTAGGAAATGCTCCTTTTTGCACAAGGCTTGGCTGAGAGAGGAATTTCCTTGCTTTTGTTCTAAACTGAGATGCTTGCTGCCTAAAAACGCCTGAGATCCCCGCAGCGAGAGCTTCACCTCCTTGACAGAGGATGGAAACAGGAAGGTTGGCTGGATCAGGATGAATCCTGCACCTTTCCCCCCCCCCCTTTTTTTTTCTCTCCTCTCTTTGCTAATGACACTTCCTTATGCTTACATTTCATTAAAGCTCTGAAATGGCTGAAGATCAGCCAGTACTGAGCATGCTCCGGGGTGGAGGCTGCACCCATAGAGTGAGATGGATTTGTGGCTGGAGGAGTGATAGGCCTGGAGTCAGGATCTGGAAGGACCCAGCAGCTCCAGACCCAGCAGCCAGGACTGAGGTAGGGCAAATCCGGCTGATTCCTTCCTGTGCCCCCGGGCCGGGGCAGCGAGGAGCCCGGATGGAGTAAAAGCTGCTGGAATGGATTCAAAAGCAGCAGAGTTCACCACTGACACGAGATGGCTTCACACCGCTGCCTGCGGGCCGGCAGGGAGGGGGTTGGAAGTGCTGACCTTTGCTGGCTGGTGAACCCATCCAAAGGACAGACCTGGCTGATGGTGGGGTGGTGACATAAAGCGACAGCAGACACAGGCTGGCAGCAAAGCCTGCGGGGACCTGCTGGGTTGTGCCTTCATACTGGAAGGCAGCATGTGATGGTGTCTCAGTCGTGGGCTGCGCGACTTGGCCGCTAATTATCATTAATGGGAAGCCTTGCAGGGCACGGACCTGCTCCACAGCTCGAATCTAGATCTGACTCTCTGATTGTGGGAGGGCAAAAGAATGCAAAACTCAAACTCTCTCTTTTTGGGCTTCTTTTGCATTCCAAAGATTGCAAACAAATCTTGCCACATCAGGTCCTCCAAACTGGCGAGGAGAGGAGGGAATATAGATGTGTTTATTCGCTTGGCTGAGAGATTTTTTTGTGCTGCTTGCAGAGGTTTAAGGTGTTGGCGATGAGGTTTGGGGGAAGGAAAGGGACTCTCTGAGTTGTGCTAAGTTGGGCTGTTGGATTTGGGCTGCAGTTGCCAGCTTTTTACAAGGAATGTGTAAGCGCCAGCAGGTTATGTGCTGCTGCCTGAGCTGTTGACTCCAGTTGTTGTACAAGCGAGCTGCATGGTGAAGTGCCAATAAAACATTTACACTGGCTCCCAATGTTTGTCTTAGTGAGGTCTAGGGAAGAGCTGACTTTGTATGGAGCAGGGGAGAGACGTTGGTTGTGAGGCTGAGCCCTCAAAGAGCCTGGCTTCTATGGGAGGTGAGTTACTGGGTGTCCACACTGGGTGTTTGAGCCTGGCTGTGAGCAGAGGTAAAGTGAGAGGTTTGCTCTGCTGTGGGCGCTGTGAATAAGTTGGGATCACAAAGTTCTTGTGGTTAACTTCAGTAACAGAAATCTTTGTGATCATGGTCCCTCGTGTAGTAAGGTACATCAGCCCTTTCTCCAGGGCTGTTTTTCATAGGTTCAGCAGGTGATTGGTGAAGAAGAAAACGTAGGTTTTGATTTTACTGCTGTGTCCCTGGTGATGGTCTCACACAGTTGGGTCAATGTGCGTGATGAGTCACTTCATTACCTAAAGTAGCTTCCCCTCCTTATTGCCTGGTTTTGCATTTCCTGCCTTCCCAGCACTTCCTTGGTGTTTTCTGAGCCTGTTTGGTATGTCAGCCCTGCACTGAGCTTGGTCATCAGCTTGCTTACTGATGTTGCTTTTACAATCCCAGCATAAAAGTCTGCTGGAGCTGGCCACACAGGACTTCTGTTACTCTTTAATGGACTCTGGCTTGTTTATGGTTGGATGAATGCACAAAGAAAAGTGTTTCTGTAAAATCAACAGCATTGTAATTGTAGACTGGGAGGAAAAAGGTTTGATTTTCTTTGGCGCAGTTGGGGGCTGCATTTACAGCCTTTCAGCAGCCATCCTGGTGGCTTTTTCTCCTTGGGCAACTGCGGTGTTGAGGTGATCTCAGCCCCAAGTTTTCGTGTATGGTCTGCCTCCCTTGATGAGGAAATTCGACTTAAACAGTTTCAGATGCTGGAAAGAACCACTCGTGTGATAATTTCCTATTGTGCTTGTGTGAAAGGTGTAAGGTAGCCTTAAAGACCCACTGCCACCTTATGGCAGTTGCTGAAAAGCAGCCTCTTTAGAGCCAGTTCTGTACACACATCATGCTTGCTTTTATTTCTCCGCTCTTCTTAACTAGTGATATTTGCATGAAGGCAGGAGCTTTGTCTTTTTTTTTTTTTTTAAAGAGTTCATCTGCTCCTTCTGTTCCTTGCAGAAACTGTAGAATGTCAGCGGAATTTGCTGGTAGAGCCATCAACGGCGATATTTCATAGCTCAGGAGCTGGGGAGAGAGATACAAAAGCATCATGAAGCACTGACTCTCCTCCATGAAGAACTTGCTTATTTTCACCTGAATGCCATAATCTTTAGGAGAAAAAAAAACAACAACACAACAATAAAATTACCCAAAAAATGAAATAAAATAGGTGTGAGGTCAAAGAACAGGGACACGTTGGACACGTGAGGCTCATCGGCAAGAACCTCCAGCGGGGCTCCAGCGTTTGTTTCAGTGAAGTGGTGCAGCAGAAGCCAGATTGAATGTGAGCAGCCATTTTTGCAGCCGGCTCTGCTGGCAGAAGACTCCAAACATAAGCAGGATGGCTTTGCAGGGACATGGCTCTGATTCCCACCCCATCTACCATCCCCCAAATAAACCAATAAAACATTTGCCCGTGGAGCAAACGGTGAGTGCGGCTAAAGCTTGCTCCCTGTACTGAAATAGGGATGTGCAAGGCATGCTGTGTTTAAGGAGCCTTCTGGAGCAAGGCTGTTGTTTGTAGGGTGGAAGCTCTTGGTTGGTGCTAGCTGAATGAAGGGGAGGTAATTAATGGTGGTGGGTTTAGATTTCCAGAAGAGAAGGAGCTGTGGTTAACTGTAAGTTAAAGCTGAAGGAGTTTATAATTGGGAACTGTTAGGAATAGAGTTCTGTGCTAAATTATAGCTGTCTGGCCAATATGCTTCTAAATAAAGTTCTAGGATTGCCCTTGTAAATGAAATATTCAACGCTTATTCTTATCAAAACATGGAAACCTCCCCCAGAGAGCTTAGATCTCAACATCTGTTGCAACAGCAGCTTTTTATTTTTTTTTGCTTTCATTTTTCTTTCTTCATTCTTTTTTTTTTTTTTATTACATTTTTTTTCTTCTTCTCCTCCTTGGTGTGTGTGATGTATTCAAGGCAGCATCCTGGGGAACGTGTTTCCTATTAAGTAAAAACAGTTTTCAACGTTGCTGGGGAAAGAGGGGGAGGGAGATGGCTTGGAAACTTCAAGGGATTAAAAAAACAACCAAAAAACAAACCCAAACCAGGCAAGTTTTGAAAGGTGGAGAAAGTTGTGATTCCAGAAGCGTGCATTAATGATTGTCTGCACCTTTAGGGCTGGAGCCTCAGCTCAGAGGTGGATATTTGGGATCCTTTGGAGGACGTTGAGCATACTCAGTTTGTCCTGGGACGTTCTGGTTAAGAAATGTGCTACAAAATGGCTGAGGAGGGGAAGGAGGCATTTTTTAACGGCTTGTGGCGGAGCTGGGCAGTGCAGAAGCAGATCGTTATTCCAGCAGAAAATTCTTGCCTTGTATCAAAAGGCCCTTCAGCTTGTTGTGCTTTTGGGAGGCTGAAAAGACATTTCAGATTTGAGCAAATGGAAGAAGAGAAGCCTGATGGAAATTAGGAAAACCCTTCGTATTTTGTGGAGCTAAATATTGTTCTTCCTAGAGAAAGAAAGCTCTCTCCTCGCTTCCCACTTGTGCTTCCTCTGCAAGGGAGCTGTGAAAATGCTGTATGTAATGGTGTAATTAAGCAAAAGCCCTGAGGAATGAACCCACTGTCCTTCGTGTAGGGAGGTGGTTGTGCTGCTGCCTTCCTCCTGAAAATGTGAGAATTCTGAAAGGGATATTCCAGCCTAGCACAGGAGAGCAAAGGCCAGAGAGCTCCGGTGTGAGAATACCTTGAGGCTTTATGGTCCATGGTAGAAGATGTTTTGAAAGGAGGATGCTATGGTGCCTTGTATTTGTTTGGTGAGGAAACTGCTGGAGAGTGTTTGGGTTAAAGAAATGGGAAAGCTTCAGAGGGCACAGGGTAAGGCTTACCCTTCACCAGTAGAAAAGCTGCCTCCTTAGCCAGCCTGGAGCCGAGTCTTCAACCAGCTGGGGAAAAAAGAGCCTGTGCAGCACCTGAACTCTGCAGAATGGGGGAAATGGGGGTCCTGGGGCAGGAGGCAGTGCTCTGAGAGCTGCTGGATGCTGCCTAAACACAGGCTGTGGTGGTCAGGAAGCCTTTTCTCCTTTTGGATAGCACAACTTTAAGGTCTTATTAAGCACCACAGATCATCCCTCGTGGCCGCAGCGCTCTGCTGGTCTGATACCGACCGATCGCTTCGCTCAAGTTGGATGTTGAAGAGCTGCAATACCCTGATCAGCTTTGGGGTTTGTTGTGGTTGTTTTTTTTTTCTCTGTTAAATGGTGTTTAGTGCTTTCAGGGGTGGCTGCAAGACGTGGAAAGTGTCTCTGGTTGCTTCTGCTCTGAGCGTGTATTTAACCTCAGCAGTAAAACCCGTGCCTGGCGTGGAGATGCGGTGGGGAGCGCTGCCCTTCTGCCTGGCAGGAAGGCTGAGGCGTGGTCCTCTGGCGTTACTTTATCTCTGAAAGGGGATGTTGGCTGTGGCAGTTCGCTGCCACTGCCTTTGTTAATATCTTTGTTTCTGTTTCTGGAGGGGTTAAGGAAAGCTGGGTAATATCATGCTGCAAGGAAGGGCAAGGCATCAACTGTTTTCAAGGCATCATTGGTTTGAACTAGAGTCGTCTTTTGATGGGGTGCCTGATACAGCTTCTGCCTGCGTAGTGTGTGTGGGTTTGTTGCTTCTGTTTAGGGATTTTTGAGTATCTCTTAAATAAGTTACCTCTACACCTCTCAGCAGCTGCCAGAAAGGTCAAGAAAATCTCATTTGGTTGATGCTAACACTTTAAGTTTTACATCAAACAAAACCCCAGTGGGTGAAAGAGAGATCCTTGCTTTCTGCTGTCACCTCAGATACTCCTTAGCTATGAATTTCAGTCATCTTGATTTAGCCTTGTGTGTTTTAACTGTTTAGTAGGGAAACGGTGAGGAAAATAACATCCTGGTAGTTGAGGGAGATCCATGGCAGGCTCATCTGCTGCTTTAACTGTTGCTGCTTTGCAAATGAGCCTGGGCACACAGTGGTGAATTAGCTGCTTGGGCTGGAGCAAACGTGGCCTGTTGATGCTTCGAGGCTGTGCTAATGCAATGGCAGGAGGGTGAGAACGGAGCGGAGCAGCTGATGGCTTTTCCTGCTTGTGCTGAAGGCCTGCACTTGCCTGCCTGCTGTTGGTGCAAGGCATAAGGCAAACAAAACCCTTGGGGGCTCCTCCAAGCCTCGCTATGGATTTCGATGGCCTTTTCTCTTCCTGCAGTGCAGGCTGCTCCCTGCCCCCTCCAGCCCACTTTAACACATTGCACTTGGCTGTCTTCATTTGAATTTATGCTCTTAAAGAGAACTGTCTCCTCTGCTCCCGTTGTTTGCTCTTTGGCCAAGAACAGGCGGGTGGTGCCACAGGCCATTGCTGAGTTTCCTCTTCCTTCTGGCCTCCTCTCCCTGGTTGCCAGCCGCCCTCCCCCTGCTCGGCTGGGAGGTTCTCCAACATGACACCCAGCTCCAGCAGGCTCCTGCTCCAGCATCCAAGAAATGCCAGTCTTGTGCTTGAATCCCTTCCAGCTGTTCTCTGCTTACAGATGTTCCTGTGGGTTGCTCTGGCAGTTTTACTGGGATCTTGAGCGTATCCGAAGGTTGCCAAGAGTTTAGGCTTAATTGTTAAGTGGGACAGAGACAAACTACTTTTATTTTGAAGCTGTAAAGTCATCTTTGATCTTGCTGCCTGGGCCAGCTGTACCATAGGGTTTGACATAGGCTGAGCTCAGGGGTCTTGCACCTAGCAGGGCACTATCAGTACTTCATTAGGGCTTTCCCCTCTCATTCCATTTTTCATCCCCTTCTTTTTTTAAGGACCGTCTTTGTGACATCCTTTTAAGGTTGGCTGTACCAGGTCAGACTGTCTTACTAATCCCCGAAGTGAACCGTGGCTCTCCTTCAGCCGAGCCGATCGGATCCTGAATGCCCTTGCAGTTGGACGCTGCAGACTCTGAACCATTTTAACCCATCTGCCTTCCTCCTGGTGCTTGGAAGTCGGCTGCTTTATTAAGCAGCACAAAGTCACCCCAGGAGCATCCCCAAGCTGCCCAGCATCCCTCCCTGGCTCTCCTTCCTCTGTTTTTCCTGTGGGGCAAAAGACTACTCTTGAAGGCCACCCAGACAGAACAACTGACTCTACAGTTTAAAAGGCTTTCTCTTTTTTTCCAGGCCAGCCATCAGTTTTGAGGCCTGGCACCCTGTCAGAAAGTTGACAGATGCTGTGCGTTGCCGGTGCGTCCCCGGGATGCCCGGGATAATCGCTCCCATGGACGCCCTGGAGCCGGCAGGTTCTCTGTGAAATGGCTGCAGCTTGGAGGGAGCAGTGAAATGGTCTCCTCTGGGCATGCTCACTCTGTAGAGGGAGCTTTTATCACATGAGCAGAAACTGAATCACTGCTCATGAGGATCTGGAATATGCAACTCTTTGAGTCTTCACCAGAAGAAGACAACAGATGTCTGCAGGTACAGCAGGGTCCACCTCCCAGGCCTCTCAAAGAGTGGCTCCCCGCCGGCCCTGGCACAGGCAGGGCTGGCTTCCCGATGGGAAGGAGAAGCCTTGGAGAGGAGAAAGAGTTTGGGGAATGGTGGCTGGGGGTTATGTATTTATCTCTTTCTCTATACAGTTATTCTCCTGCCCTGTGCACGGGAGGGCAGGCGAGGGTGTGCTGGGGAGCTGGCTGGAGGAGGCTGCCCAGGCTCTGGCTGTGCTGTGAGGCTTGGTCCTTCTGTTCTGCCATGGGCTTGCAGGTACTTCAGCACCTGGCACTGCCTGGCTCTGGGGAGGCTTGGGTTTTGTTTCCTTGTGGTCGGGGCGTCTCTTATTTGTCTTCTGGCATGGAGAGGCTTGCTTGGCACTGGGGGGTTTGCCTTTGGCTTTGGTTGTTTTTTTCTTTTAATCAATTTTTTTAAAGTGTGAAGTTTCTGGAAAATTCTCCCAGGAGCCCTCCTTGCTTGCAGCTCTTGTCAGCAAGAAGAGCAAACCCTGGGGTGTCCGAGCAGCTCCCAAGATTGACCACCCAAAGGGGAGGAGAAGGCCTGTGGCTACATGGCAGCTCCTCACTAGGTCTGCTTTGACAGCCCCTGCTTGCATCACGCAAGCCTACAGCTCACTTCTTCGACTGGAGGCAAGAGCAAAAAATTCTTGTTCCAGGAAGAAACAATCCTTTTTATTTTGGGGCAGCTTCCTCCCTTCTTTCTTCCTTGCCCTTTTTTGTTGTTGTTGTTCTAATAGCCACTTGCAATCCAAGGGAACAGCTGATTAAAACAAAACATCCCTGGCTGCTTTCATGGCAGGAGGCCCAAGACTGCAGCTTACTTTTAAAGTTGCCTAAAAATTCAGCCCCCTGGCCTCGATCTGCTCTTGGGGCTTTTTATCCTGTTGTCTGCGTTGTGTTGGCTGCCACAGACCTCCGTGGGACTTGGGGTGGACGTTGAAGGTCCCAGAGCTTTGAGATGTGTGGGCATCCCTGCCAGTGGGCATAACGCTGCTCTGAGCTGGCTGGGCTCAAGGGAGAGACCCCTGAAGCAGCCATGGAGATGGAGGAGTGAGATGGGAAGATGGCATTTAAAAGCCTGGGAAGCTTACAGGATGATCTGTGATACCTCATCTAAATATCCATTGTGTCTCCACCGGACTATAAATACACTCCTTACTCGTCATCCAGAAGCTATGTGCTAAAGGAAAAGGCATCAGAAGAAGTGGCGAGAAGGAAGATTTCTTTGCGGCAGTGAAGAGCAAAGGCCTTGAGGTGCTGCCTCATCTCCCCACCCAGGGACAAAAAATGTACTGCGGGTTTGATGAAGGCTGAGGAAACAAAGAACCAAAGAGTCCACTGAGGTGTGCAGTGTGTGCTGCTGCGTGGTGGGGACCACGATGGCCGTGGTGAGACAGCTGGCTGCAAGCCCCTAATGCTGCAAGCACCTGATGCTCCAGCCCTGCGCCGATGCCCTTTGAAAGCGTCTGCAGAGAGACACGAAGCAGCCTGACCTACTTTGGAGGCAAGAGAGAAAGCCGAGGTCTGGACTTGGCGACGCTTCCCAGAAAGGGTTAAGAGCCCCAAAGTGGGGCCTTAGGGTCTTGGTTTTCTTTCCTTTTGTGTATTTCAGTGACTTTTAAGTGCCAGCACAAGCTTTTCTCCCTTTCCCAAGAGGATGTTTGGACAGAGGTGGGTTCTGTGGCACACAAGGGACATGTTTTCTGCTGATCAACTTGTTAGACAAACTCTGGGCCTGGTCACAGGGATGTGTGGGGCAGGATCAGACCCGTGAGCTGGGGACTCAGGCTGAGGTGGTCATCCTGGGGCTCCTTTGGCCAGTGCTAGAGCCCAGCTCCCCTGACCACTCCTGTGCACTGCCAGCTCCTAACAAAAGAGGATCGCATGCATCTTGTGCAATGGCAGGGAGCCATTTTATTCAGGTAAACAAGGAGCTTCACCCTCCTGGCCAGCTGGCTTGGGGGAGGGCTGACTTGATTCTTGCTGCTCCTCTTTGTTGTCCTTTTGCTGCTTTTCCCTGAAGTTTTCCCTCCTCATCTTCCAGCTCCTGGATGAGGGCAGTCGAGGCATCCCTGCAGTGGGAGGGTTGCCTTGCGTTTGGTTCAGCCGAAGGGCTCGGGGCTCTGACAGCCCCAGGCTGCCTGCTCATGAGGCTCACAGGACCATATGTTCCTGCAGTGACATTTAATGTCAGGGATGTGGAAACCCATCTTGAATTTATAACCCTCAACTACCATTGTCAGCCAATTACTTTTGCTTCCTGTGAACTGAGAGTTTTGACACCAACCCCTCTTTGCAGAGGAGACCCTTATGTCCCATTGTGTTTTGCTTGAGTCTATGGAATCCATCCCTCCTTGTGCCTGTATGAGCTCCGTGGTCTCTTGATTGGAGGAGGAGATGTCTGGCTTTGCTGTATGGTGGTGTCGGTCCTGGCAGGGGGCAGAGGTGGAGGATGGGCAGCACTGCCTGCCAGGATTTACAGTAGTGAGGAGAGCAGCGGGAGCGAAGCTCACACAATGTACAAACTATTGGGAGAGTATCCTTAAAAAAGGGGAAGAAAATCAGAGGGGAACAAATGTAGACCAAGCTTGTAAAACAATCCAAAAAATCCCAGGACCCAACGTGATAACAGCTTGCTTCTCCCAAACCAGGTCATTCGTTTATCTTCTTCTGTCAGTCTCCATCAGGAGGGGAAAGGCTGCTGGATGTGGTGGAGAAGGGTCGAGGCATTGGGGGTTAAGATCTGACATGCAAGCTTCTTCCCTGCAACGCTGCCATACTGTGTCAGAGCAGCACAGCTCCTCTTGCAAAAGAAGCTTTTCACAACTTGTCCTTGTTCCAAGGATGAGGAAACCTCCAGCTCTTCTGGCATTTTCTCTCCGTCATAAATCAGAGCTGCTTTCACCTGTAAAGTATGGTCAACACGGCCAGGGAGAGGACTGGAACGGAGAGGGGCTTGGAGCAACCTTGCAAGGCTGTTGGTTTTTTTTTTTTCATGGATCTCTTGGTGTTAAATGAGGAACTTTTCCCCTCCTCCTCTCCTCATTTTCCTGTGCGCCTGCAAAAATACTCTGGTTTGCATTTAAAGGAGAAAAGTGTATGTGCTGGGGCTGAGCCAACCTGTTTATTCAAGGGAAGCACCGTACTTCCAACCCTTTCCCTGGCAGAGGGAGCCTTGTCGGAGGATGGCAGACTGGGCTGGGTGTTATATTTTTAGGTGACATCGAAGCACACGGTTGTGATTCAAAGAAGCTAAAAACCCATGGCTGGCATTTTGCATCGAGAGCTGCAAGACCTCTCCTTCCCCGCTGCCCCAGCCCCCCCCCTCCAAGGGTTAACTTCTCCTTCCAAAACAGGTGGATTTTGACCTAAATCAAGAAGGCAGAAGGGAAAAAAAAAAACCACCAACCCAACGACAACAAACTAACTAAGCCAACCTGAAAGGAGAAAAAAAACCTATCAAGAAATCCACCACCACAACCCCACAGCCTGCTGCTTTTTTTTGCAGTTTCCCCTTCTCCAGAGTGGATTTTCTGGTGAGGGGGCTGGGGGCCCAGGGTTGGTCGGGAGGCAGATGTCTTCTCCTCTCTTCTCCTCTCCTCTCTCCTGTCAAAAGATGGCAGGTCAGTGTGTGTCTGTAAACAATGCAGTTATGAAATGGCAGCGCCAGGCCGAGCTGAGCATGCTCGGGGGAGCTGCCTGTAGGGGGAGGTGAGCCGAGAAAGATGATCTAATTCAGTGCAATTCTTGGGATTGAAGGAAAAGACCAAGCTCCACTCTTAATGACAGAGCAGAAAAAGCCAGGCCCCACGCCGGGGACGAAGCCTGTAGGCCATGGAGGAGAGGGGGTGAGGATCTCCCACCTCTAGGACTTCGGGTGCTGGGCAGCGCTGTCTCCCTTCCTCACCCTCCAGGAGAGTAAAGCCTTGGTGAGGTTTTGCTGTAGTTGCTAGAGGGACAGGCCCGAGGGTGCAACTTGGATGATGATGATGATGATGATGATGATGATTTTTTTGTCTTTTTCTGGTTTTTGGGTTGGTTTGTATTTTGTTTTTTTGGTTGTTTTGGTGTTTTTTTTTCCCCCTCTCCCTGTCCACTTTTCCGTCTCGCAGGCACCGCTGGCTTGCTGCTGGCCTCTCGATGGCTGGAGGTGACCCACGTGGAGGTGGTGTGGGCAGCTGAGCCAGGTCCTCCACTTCCCAAGGGAAGCCCATTTTGGGGGTTTCCCCTCCTCTGCCGCCCTGATGAGCCCTTCTGCTGGGTGCCATCAGGGTGGGCAGGGGGAGAGGGAGCTGCTCTGTTGGCTGTGGTGGTTTGGGGGTAGGAGGAAGAGGAGCATGGAGGCTTGAGGAGGTGCTGAGCCCCATTGATGGGAGTGAGCTGCCCTCCAGCTCCCCTGCTTTGGGCTGCTGCAACCTGCTTGTCCCAGGCTCCTGTTGGTGCTATGGTTTTATCCTGGCGAAGCCTTCCTGGTGACTGTTTCTGAAGTGGTTGGTTTGCTTTTGCTAGAGCTTAGTGATGAATCTTGGCCTCTAGTTTAGGGTTTTCTCCCCCCCCTTCCCCCCTCCCCTCATGGGTTCTAGGAGAAAGCAGGCAGCAGCTGTGCTCCTTGCTAACCTCAGCCCGTGGAAGGAGATGCCTTTGTCTGCTCTGGATTTACACTTGCCTGCACGTACAAGTTGCACTGCCTTTAGCTCTACTGGGACACGGCTAGATGGGCACGACGCTTCCCAGCGTGGAGGCACTGACGAAGAGTAAACTGATCTCCCCTTTCCAGGAGGGCCCGTGCCCTGCAAACCCCCCTTGCCTGCAGCCTGCACGTCATTGTGGACCACGTTGGCTTAGCAGAAGTCCCTTTAAGTCCTGTTGCGTTCCATGCACGTGTCTTCTTGTTCCCGGCTGTAGCATGCAGGGACTTGTGCCTCCTTTCTACCCTTCCCTCTGTTGTAGGAGTTGATTAGTGTGGCTGGAATAAGGGGAGAGGACGTGGGGGTATGGAAGGAAGTGTTTTCTTTAGGAAGAGTCTGGATGAAAGGAATTCAAGAGACAAAAGAATTGCAAAGAATTTGATTTGGGGACAAACTTCAGGCTGAGGGCAGTGCTTGGTGTGAGCTGCAGATAAAATTCCATGTTCACATGATTATTGCATGAGGCTTATAAGGAAGTGGCCTTAACCTACGGGGGGAAAAAAAGAGAGCTTTGAGACTGGTGACTGCTTTGTAGGCCAGGTATGCTCGTGGTTGTTTGCTTCCTTCTCCAGATGAAATACTTGTGCTGCTTCTAATGGCAGGCTTGTGGTCAGCATCCCCACGAGCACTGATCCCAGACCTTGCCTGTGCAGAGCAGAGCTTGAGATGAGCTTTCACATGCCTACAGAAGCAAGGCTCTTCTTTCTGCAAGGGTTTCCTTCATCATTCCTGCTGCTACAATTATGTACCAAGTGTTTGTCTTCCCTTTGTGACAAAGGTTATTGTGAGCAAGTGGGTTTGGGTTGTGTTCTTTGGTTCTTTTAGGAGAAAAAAAGAGGACAAAAACTGAGTTGAGAGTCTGCTGCTGCTGAGGTTGCATCATTTATTGAGAGCTTTGCCTCTCTGCAGTGCGTGTTGCAAACCTTGCTGGCTTGGAGAGGAGTTGAAAGTCCTGCCCTGCCGAGGGACTGGAGAGAGCTTTGCCTGAGCTCTGGCTGTGATGGAGAGCTGCTGTGGGGGTCTGCGTCCCAGCCACTCTTTGGGGGAGCAGTGACTGGTGGTGTCACCTCTTGAGGTGTTGGTGCTTACCTCCCATCTGGAGGTTTAGCAGGCCAGGCAGGATCAGTCCTGTCCATCCCACCAGTCTGTGGGCAGATGTGCTGGGGACAGCTGTCACCCCACTTGGGAGTGAGCAGAGCTCCAGAGGGGTCCTCCTGCTCCCAGCTCTTTTATTTCACCTCAACCTGGTTTAGCTGCATGGCTCTGATCAGAGTAAGGCTGCTGCAAAGCCTCAGCTTCTTACACCGTTGATTTTTAAGGCCAAAAAAAAAAAAAAAGAAAAGAAAAAGAGCCCCTAGTGAAGGTAGACATCTTAGCACATCAACTGCGCTCCTTCCTGCTCTGCCTGGAGAGAGCTCTGCTTCATGATGCAACTCTCTGCTCTCTTGGGCTTGGTAAGCTGCCGTCTGCTGGAGTTTTGCTCTGCATGTGTTGTCTTTGCCTATAAAACCCTCTTTGGACCTTTGCGAAGGGCACCCGGATGGCTGATGAAAATGCCAAGGAGGAGGCTGAGAAAGCTCTTTCTGTATTTCCCAGCTTTGTTCTTTTCTTTCTTCTTTCTGTGGGCTTGGGTGGTTGTTTGATTTGGCTTTTGTTTTTTTGGTTGTTGTTTTTAAAAGCTCCACTGGACTTTGTAGTCGTGGTCTGCAACGCTGCAGAGCCTTTCCATCTTCCATCCCCTCCAAAGACCTCACCGAGGAGAGGAAACCTTGTTTTGTGGTAAACAGAGCTGGAGAGGAAAAACTAAACCAGCACTAGCTCCTCTGCTTGGCTTCTCATGGCTTTTTAAAGCCCTTTCAAAGACCTAAGCTGCCATTCTTCAGATGCAAGAATTTTTTTTCCTTCCTCTTGAAACCTGCAAATAAAAAGGTTGAAGAGGAGGGGGGACACACACGATAATGCTTCATTGCTGGTGGTGTGGACTTTATGGGGGCTTTCCAGCCACTGAAGGTTAATAATCAGTCTGGAGTTGAGGAGGGAATGGAGGCTGACAGGGGAAAGGGGGAAGGAGGGGAAAAAAAAATAATGGAGTAAGTGAGACTTTTATTGTGAAGCAGCCTGAGCTTGGCAGTTGGCTTTGTTGGGACTGCTGCAGGAGCAGACATTGCTCGGCGGGGAGGGTGGGATAGGATTTCCCTGCCAATCGGCAGCCGAAGGATTGGGGCATGGGGAGTCTGAGCAGAAGGAGAAGTTTGCTCTGGATTTAAGGGAGGGGAGGGGAGAGGGAAAAAAAAATCCCACATGCACACACCCACAAAATGGAGGTATTGGCACTGGCGCTGAAGTTGCTGCTAAGTTGGCTGGGTGGAGCTGTGGGTTGGTGGGAGCAAATGGGTAGTGCTGCCCGGTTGGTGTCTGCTGGGTGCCCAACTGGGTGCCCGTAGGGTACTGGGGGTCTGTAGGGTGCTGGGTGCTGCATCTGCAGGGTGGTGATGGAGCAAAGAAGGGAGAGGGCTGGCCTGGGGGGAAGAGGCTTTGAGTGCTTTGCAAGGGGTTTCCTGTAGCTTCCTTTGTATCAGAATGCTTCAAAAGTCAGAGTTGGCTCTTTGAGAAAAATGCTGATGATTGTATTTTCTGCCATGATGCTGAGTTTGTGTTTGTTTCAGAGCAAGGCATGGAAGTTGTAAAGCCACCGCTGCTGCTAGCGAGGGATGTGGCTCTGAGCTAGGAACCAGCTGAGCCTGTCAGGTGCCACTTCACTTAGCCTCGCCTTGGCACCCAGCTTTTATACTCTCCCAGGAGAAAAGCTTTCTCTTGCCTCCCTTGGCGTTGGAAACTCAGCTCGGAGAGCTCCTGCCGCTGGCCAGGATATGGGGCAGCCCCAGGCTCCCGGGAACTGCAGCAGGAAGCAAGGGTGGTTGTTAGCTGTTGAAGTCTGATGGACTCCAGGGTTCCTGCAGTGCCTTTTCTTCAGGCCTCGTGTGCTGAGCAGCAGCAGTGCCTCTGTGGAGGGCAGAGTGTGGATGGTTTGTGGTCTGGGGGTACTGCCTACAAAATAAACTTAGCATCAGATGGCTAAGAGCGACCTACTGGAAATCCTGGGGCTTCCAGGGTGAGTCAGTTGAACAGCAGGAATATCAAGACCTTTCCTTGTTGCAACAAAGGTTGGGAAAACAAGCTGGGCCCTGTTAGACAGACTGAGGCTCTTTGTGCCTTTTGCTGGGCGAAGGTCTGAGTGCCCCTTCCCATGGGTGGCAGCTGAGAGGCTGTGTTCAGACCCCAACTTTCTGCACTTCACTTTGCAGCAGGGTAAGTCCATGAGAAAAAAAAACAAATGAGGCTGTTTTCCAGATCACAAGAAGTCTGGAGAGAGGAGAGGCTGAGTTTACAAGCAGATGTTAGCAGCAAGGTTCTATTATAAATTAGTAGCTGAGCAAATAAATGAGAAAACTGAAAAGCTGCTGCGTGGTCAAGCTTTGGGCTGGGCTTTTCTGGGCTGTTGGTTTGTTCCGTTCCAGGCTCTCTGGTCAGTTGGCTGAGCTGAGGTTTTGAGTGCTCAGAGCTTGCTTTTTGGTCTGTCTGGAAATCTGTAGGTGTGTGCTTGGGGCAGAAGTTGCCTCTTGCTGAGAGCACCCAGACGTGGCTGTGTTTGCTCTTTGCCTGCGCTCAGGGGCAGGCAGCCACCCGTGACTTCTCGCTTGAGGAGCAACCCTTGAAGGTGCCCTTAGCTCTGTGTGGGCAGGCCTGGCAGGTGTTGGAGGCTGCCCCAAAAAACCTGTGCCCCTCAAGTTTCTTCCTTCCCATCAGCTGTGTGTTGCTTTGCAGGTAGTGGCATTTAGGTGCAGGGCAGGGTGGTCCTGTGGACACCAAGGGGTAGGCATCCGATGCTGGATGAGCGTTGAGAGTGGGGTGAAGCTCAGCACTGGCTGCTGCACTTGGGGTGAAGGAAGACCCTGTGCTGCAGCACCTGCAGCACCAGCTGGGTTCACATGGAAACTAAAATCCCAGAGTGGCACCAGAGCTCATCTCCCACGTGAGCTTTGGGCAGGAGGCAGCGTGGGGCAGGGCTGATTTCGGAGCTGGTGTACCAGCCTTCACCTGCGCAGCTTATCTCTTCTGCTGCTTTTATGGGAGATGGGCAGGTCAGGGTTGGGTTGGTTTTTTTCCCCCTCTCTTTATCACTCGGCACGCTTTAAACCTTGTGATTTGCATGGCTGCAGGCACCATCTGCTCCCTGTGCTGGCCTACAGCAGTTGGCTTGACCTGGGCTTATTCTTCTCGTGGGACCGCAGGCGGCGAGTGGTGAACCCTTCACCCAGCCTGGCCTCGTCACGCGGTGCCTTTGCCGGCCAGTCGCCATCTTTATCTTCCAGCCCAGCTCCTCTCTTGAAACACAGAGCTGTGGTGAGGGATCCCTTCTCTTCTGCCTCTGTTTGGGCATTTGAAAATAATGCTTTATGCCTTCCTCCCCCCCCCCCCCTTTTTTTTTTGTTTGTTTTGCTAGCTTTTATTTTAATTTCATTTATCGGTCTTGCCACTTTAAAAGAGAAAAAGAGAAGGTATTAAAGCTGCAAACCTGATCTAGCAACCTGACTCCAGGCGTTTGTAAGGCAGAGGAGAGGAGCAGGTGTTCCCTTTTTTACAACAAAATAGGGGAAAAATAGAAAGGGGGGGAGGGGGAAAAACCACCCAAGAAAAATTGCTTTCTCTAGAGTTAAAACTGGAGCTGATGAACTGTAATAAACGTGGCTGTTAGGAGGGATGAGTTAGCTGGAGCTCAATGGTGCTTTGGGTTGTGGAAGTTACATTGGAAGGACTGCAAAAGAATCCCCAAGCACCAAGAGCACACTTGGGCTGCAGGTGTTGCTAAGTTATGAGCAATGAAAAGGTTGATAGTTCTGCCTCCCCTCCCCAAACCTCAGAAGTTTTGGGAGAATGAAGGTGACCTCCTTCCAGATGCCTTTCGGGACAGTTTGGTGTGTGCTGGTACAGCCCCACTCAGCTGCATTCCAGCACCTTACACTCAGAACAGGGCTGGCTGCACCTTAACCACAGCTCTGGGGTCTCAGCCTGGGCACAGCCTGAAGCCCCCCTGCTTCTGGGGTGAGATAAGCTGTCAGCTGGGGTGAGCCTCGCTGCCTTTTCTCTCTGACCTGTGCCTTGCTGGCTGCTTCCTGGCAGCAGAATCAGGTCTGCTGGTGATGTAAACAGGATGTGTCCATGATTGTTTCTTCTCTTAAGTGCAGTATCTGGCTGAACATTGAGCTAAACCTTGATGTTTCTTTTTCTCTCCTCCCTTCTCTCCTAACCCTAGCGAGCAGTGCTGAGTAAAGGGGAGACAAGGAAAGACGTCTGCATGAAGACTGAGCTGCTGAAAGATATCACCAACAACAAAGAGGAAGGTGAGCACCTGCCAGACCTTCTTCATGAGGTTGGCACGTAATGGGAATAAAACTGGGGGTTTGGAGATGTGCTCTGTCCCCCAAGGGTCTCAGGTGTGCTCCCAGGAACAAAGTGGCTTCATTGAGTGTTTATTCTGAGCAGGGCTCTTCCGCAGAAGACAGAAATTTCCTCTGCAGTCCATCTATCACCACCCACCCAAAGAATGATGGCTGATTTTCACTTCTGCTTTGGTGTGGTTGTGAAGTGCAGAGGAGTTACTTTGAACCTGCTCTGCGTGACAGGTTTGAACTGAACTCTGATCCCCGCTACATGATGACCCAGCCCTTTCCCTCCCTCTGGTAAAGTTAACTTTCTGTTTTCCTGTGAGTTTCTCTGCTGCTCCAGGCTGCAGATTGCCCTGTGGGGTTGGAAAGAACTCACCTGGTGCCATTGTGGGATGCTCCTCACTTTTACTTTGCAAAGTGCAATGCATGTGGTAATTTGACAGAGTCTTTCCCGTGCGGTTGTCTGTGAATTGCCTACACACAAATCTGAGGGCTTAATAAATGTGTCAGTGGGATTAGGGAGGAAAAAAACCCCACCACCCTTTATCTCCCCTCACCCCCTTCCTCCTTTCTTTCCATGGATTTATTATTCCTTGAGTAGCTGCTTCTCATGGCTCTGCAGGGCTTTGGTGTATTTTTGTTCTCTTTTCCATAACAGAGCATTAGAAAAGCACTGAACTGGCCCCGTGGAAATACCTGGTCTGAGCTGCAAACAGAGTTTTGGATTTAATTCAGAAGTGTGTGAGCACAGCATTGCTTTTGCTTTCCCTTCTGTCCAGCATAATGTTTTGTCAAGCTGCTCTAGTGAGAACCTCTAGCCCAGAGCAGGCAGAGTATTGGAGGCTGCGTCAGAGGTGGCTGCAACCTGTGAGCTGGGAGCACGTGAGGGCTGCTCCAGACGCTGGCTGCTTGTGGACCTCTGATCTGGGCAGACTGGAGATGAAGTCTGAGATGTCAGTGGGAGGTCACATTGCTCTAGGAGGAGGCTTTTCCTTTGATCTCCTCCCTTGCTTGGCTCAAGACTATAAAGCTGCTTCTTTAGCAAGTGTGATGAGTCTATGGAGGTAACAATCTAGGAAGAGTGGGACGAGAGACCTTTCTGTGCCTTGTGTGTCTTGAGTGCTTGTGACTTCAAGCAAGTGCTTCAACCACTGCCCTGGGCAGCCTGTTGCAGGGCTTGACAACTCTTTTTGGGAAGAAGTTGATCCTCATGTCCAACCTAAACCTCCCCTGTGCAACTTCAAGCCATTTCCTCTCATCTTGTCACTTGTTCTTTGGGAGAGGAGACTGACACTGACTTAGTTTCAACCTCCTTTCAGGGAGTTGTAGAGAGACAGGAGATCTTTCACCCTCAGCCTCCTTTTCTTCAGGGCAAAGAATCCCAATTCCCTCACCTGCTCCTCAAAAGTTGCTCTTCCAATTCATTGATGGAAAGGCAGAATTCCCACCACTCCCCAGGAGCAAGCAGACCCTCTGCAGCAGTTTTGATCTTAAGTCTTCTTCTCAATACTAACCGTTGAATTAAAATTCCCATGAAGAGAACAGTCTTAAGCAAAGAGGGGAGAAGTTAAGGCAGACAGGATGAGGATACCTCATCTGATTTTAGGTGTCTAAAAGGTCTAACTGTGAGGTGCCCTTAAGGACAGAGGAAGCTGAGAGCCCTTTCTGTGCAGGTAATCTCAATGCTTCCAGATATCAGTACAGGTTGAGGACTGACCTGTTGAAAGGCAGTGAAGAGGAAGAGGATCTGGGGGTCCTAGTTGATGGGAGGTTGACCACGAGCCAGCAATGTGCTCTTGTGGCCAGGAGGGGCAGTGCCATTCTGAGGTGGATTAGAAGGGCTGTGGCTAGAGTAGGTCGAGAGAGGTTCTCCTGCCCCTCTGCCGTGCTGAGGCTGCATCTGGAGTACTGTGTCCCATTCTGAGCCCCCCAGTTCATGAGGGGCATAGGACTGCTTGAGAGACTCCAGCACAGAGCCATAGAAATGATGCAGGGCATGGAACATCTCTGTTACAAGGAGAGCCTGAGGGAGCTGGGGCTTGGAACTTGGAGGAGACTGAGAGGTGACCTCATCAATGTTTATAAAGAGTGCCAGGAGGCTGGAGCCAGGCTCTGCTGGGTGATGCCCAATGACAGCACAAGGAGCAATAGGTGGAAGCTGAGGCATAGGAAGTTTCATTTAAACATGAGGAGGAATTTTTTCCCTGTGAGAAACTGTGACAGAACACTGGAACAGACTGCCCAGGGAGGTTGTGGAGTCTTCCTCTCTGGAGATATTCAAGACCTGCCTGGATGTGTTCCTGTGTGATCTGGTCTAGGAGATCCTGCTCTGCAGGGGGAGTGGACTGGATGAGCTTTGGAGGTCCCTTCCAGCCCCTGATGTTCTGTGCTTCTGAGTGATGCTGTGATTCATAAGGTGCTCAAATTCCAACCACTTCATCTTATCACAGAAACACAGAATGGTAGGGGTTGGCAGGGACCTCTGGAGATCATCGAGCTCAACTCCCCTCCTAAGCAGGATCACCTAGAGCAGGTCATACAGGCACACATACAGGTAAGTTTTCAAAGTCTGCAGAGAAGGAGACTCCACAACCTCTGTGGGCAACCTTCTCCAGGGCTCCAGCACTCCCACAAAGTTTTTCCTTATGTTTAAATGAAGCCTTCTCTGCTCCAGCTTGCACCCACTACCCCTTGGCCTGTCACTGGACTGCAGTTGTATCCCTGGGAAAGAAAGGTCCTAGAATGTGAGCTGCAGAGTCTCTATTCTTCTTGTAATGTTCAGATTTGTCTCCTCTTCCCAAGCATGCCACATGTGCAGAAGACAACAGTCTGCGCGGTCCTTGTGCCATGTGCATCATTCTTCATGACCTTCATTACCCAGCTGTGATCATCACAGGAGTTCAGTTAGCTGCTGTCCCCAAAGTCTGTTAATAACAGTGTTTAGTGCTGGCAGAGAGCTGGCATTTGTGAGTGCTGCGTGCCCAGGAAATCATTACAGCAGACTGGCGAGATGGCAGCAGTAGTTTCTTTGAACCCTGTTTCGGAACTCAGGGACGGGTGGCAGCATGTGGAGCTGGGGATGCATGGACTGGAAAAGCAACCCAAAGGCTGAGATTTCTCTCTCTCAAACTTGGAAAAGCAACCCAAAGGCTGAGATTTCTCTCTCTCAAACTTGCTTGCCAAGTTGTTTTCTTTGGCAAGGAGGCTGGGACCGGTACTGTTCAATATCTTCACCAGTGCTATAGAGAGCAGGACAGAGTTGCACCCTCAGCAGATGACGCCAGGCATGTTTAGATGGAACCTGCTGTGATCAGATTTGTGCCCATCACCTCTTGTCCTGTCAGTGGGCACCACTGAGAAAAGCCTGGCCCCATCCTCCTGGCACCCAGCCTTTAAGTATTGATAAGCATTGATCAGTTCTCCCTCAGTCTTCTCCAGGCTGAAAGCGCCAAGTCCTTCAACCTTTCTTCGTACGAGAGATGTTCTAGGCCCTTTCACTGCCCTTTGCTCTACCCTCTCAAGCACTTGCCTGTCCTTCTTCAACTGGGGAGCTCAGAACCAGGCCTCCAGATGAGGCCTCGCCAGGGCAGAATAGAGAAGGAGGAGAACCTCCCTTAACCTGCTGGGCTCAGTCCTCTTAAATGCACCCCAGGATGCCATTTGCCTTCTTGGCCACAAGGGCCCATTGCTGGCCATGGCATGGTCATACTGCTGCCCACCAGCACTGCCGGGTCTTTGCCCACAGAGCTGCCTTCCTTCAGGTCAGCCCTCACCTGTACTGGTGCAGGAGGTTCTTCCTCCCCAGGGGCAGGACCCTACACTTGTCTTTGTTGAATTTCTAAGGTCACTCTGCCCAACTCTTCAGTCACACTGGATGGCAGCACAGCCTGACAGGGTGTCAGCCACTCCAAGTTTTGTGTCCACTCTTCATCAAGATCATTGATGAATATATTGAACAAGACTGGAGCCAGTCTTGTCCCCTGGGGAACACTTAGTTATCTCATGCCACAAGCCCTGGCACTTTGCTCTCTGTTGCTGAAGTGGAAGGTATGGCAGCAGTGCACTGCTGTTACCAGCTGGGATGTCCTCTTCTGGCTTCATCCTGGCACTGATGGAGAGAAATGATAGAGCTATAAATTCAACAGACATCTGTAGCAACACTATCTTTGTGTGCTCTCAGCATTTTCATTTCCAGTTCTGAGCCTGAATCTCAGGCTGTGTAAAGCCCAGAGGAAGTCACTCGCTGGACCTCAGTGTCCTCCCCTGTGTGGAACTGCTCAATACAGCTAGAAAGCAGGCTGTGGATCAGAGTGGGTTTTGTTGTCCCTGGGGAAGTGGTGCAGTTTTACACATGGGAGTGAGTTTAGGTCCACCTTTCCCTTTGATGAAGAGGGAGAAGGGACTGGGAGATGCAGAAGATGAGCAGAGATGTTTGTGGCCACGTTGTCTTTAGTCTGACTTGGAAAGAAGCTAATTAAAAAGTGGTTTCTCTGCAGGAGGTGCAGGTGATTTGAGTTCTCCTAACATACAGGGCTCCTAAATCTGGGCTGCATCTCACTTGACCTTTCAAAGCAAACAGCTTCTTTTCTCTGACTGCCCAGCCCCAGAGGTGGAAAGTTCCACTAATGCAGCAGCAGGAAGGGGAGTTGGAAGCAAAGTTCTCCGTTAGCCTTGGCATTTCTGAGGCTTATTCATAAAACCAGAATAGTTTGGGTTGGAACTCAAAGATCATCCAGTTCCAACCCCCTGGTGTTGGCAGGGACACCTCCCACCAGCCCAGGTTGCTCAAGGCCACATCCAACCTTGCCTCGAACACCTCCAGGGAGGGAGCATCCACAGCCTCTCCTGGGCAACCTGTGCCAGTGTCTCTGCATCCTCACTCTGAAGAATTTCTTTCTCACCTCCAGTCTCAATCTCCCTTTTCCCAGCTTAAAGCCATTGTCCCTTGTCCTGTCACTCCCAGTGCTTGTCAAAAGACCCTCCCCAGCTCTTCTGTGGCCCCTTCAGGTACTGGGAGGCTGCTCTAAGGTCTCCCTGGGCAACCTGTTCCAGTGTTTCACCACCATCACCCTAAAGAACTTCCTAACATCTAGTCTAAATCTCCCCTCTTCAGTTTAAACACATTACTCCTCCTGCTGTCCTCTACTGGAAAGATAAATGCATGGCTGAATTTGGAGCCTACCAACCCCTTCAGGTCCTGGAAGGCTACTCTAAGGTCTCCTCAGTGTCTTCTCGAGGCTGAACACAGGGGAGGTTCTCCCACAGACTCTTGGATGAGTATCACCCACCTTTGGGGTGGGGTGAAGAAGAGACCATCAATATGTCCCCCCAGAGAGGAACTTTGGCCTCAAAGTCTGAATGATTTTCATATTTTGGCTCAAAATGCTCCACTTTGTGGCTTCACTCATAGAGGTGGTGCCTTCCCTTCCAATGGATTTAGTCTCTCCAGCTGCCAGGCTCTCCCTAGGCTGGATGGTTTCAGCCTCCGTGCCTTTGTCATCCTTTTAGTTTGAGCTGGACTTCTCCCTGCTTCACAGCTTGGAGGACTCGGGGAGGAAACTTCTAACACAAGAATCACAAGCAGGTGCATTCCTGCCTTTGAAAGTGGATCCAGCAGGAGGGCTGGTGCTGGGCTAAGGCCTGTGTGTTTTGAAGGTGACCTGCAAAGTGCTTAAGGTAGAAAAGGAGTGTATATACAAATACAAATGCACACTGCTTCCCTTGTGCTGCTGCTCGCAGTCCTGAGATTTGCTTCTCTGCCTAGTTCAGAGTTTGATGTTTCTCCTGCAGCAGCTGAAGCTTTGTGGCTCAGCCACAGCTGCAGAGCCCTGGGCTGTGTGCTGGGAAATGGCTGGAAAATCCCTTGGGAGACATGGGCAGTGGAGGGGCTCAGCTCTGCCTGTGCTCAGCACCAGGAGGGGCTCAGCTCTGCCTGTGCTCAGCACCAGGAGGTGCAGAACACAGTGTACAAGTACCAGATCAGATAACAGGCTGGGCCTCGGGGGTCTCTTTCCTTTCCTTCTGGTTCGATCTGTTCTTCTCTCCTTTTTTTTTTTTTCCTTTTAATTTCCCTTTCTTCTTCTTCCTCTTCCCTTTTGCTCCTCCTCTCCTCTTCCTTTTTTCTCCTCCTCTCCTCCTCTTCCCTTCTTCTCCTCCTCTCCTCCTCTTCCCTTCTTCTCCTCCTCTCCTCCTCCTCTTCCCTTCTTCTCCTCCTCTCCTCCTCCTCTTCCCTTCTTCTCCTCNNNNTCCTCCTCTCATCCGCGTTTCTTCTCCTCCTCTCCTCCTCTTCCCTTCTTCTCCTCCTCTCCTCCTCCTCTCTCCTTCTCCTCCTCTCCTCCTCCTCTTCCCTTCTTCTCCTCCTCTCCTCCTCCTCTCTCCTTCTTCTCCTCCTCTCCTGCTCTCTCCCTTCCCCCCCTCCTCCTGTCTTCCTCTCCTCTTCTTTTGTTTTTAATCTCTTCCCTTTCCCCAAAGAAGCCCATCTCAGCAGCTCAGGATGGTCTGTCCATTGTATCTCGGTCCTGTTGGAGGTTAGAGAAGGATGTAGCCTCTCTTACTGCTCAGCCTTTGGCCTCTGCTGTCTCTTGCCAGCCAGTGGGCTGTGTGCTGGCAGTTGCCATCACATCTTTTGTTGTGATTGATCTATGTCTGCTAGGGTCTGACTTGGGACACTCCTCAATGCATTTCAGCAGCCGTGGTCAGGGCTGGAGCTGGGAGCTGCGAGGCCTCACTTCTGCCCTGCAGCAGCATTTGTGCAGGGCAGAGTGGGTGCATAATTCTGTTACAACCATAACCCTTAGGGCTGCTGTTGAGCTCTCCAGTCCTCTGCAACTTGAGAGACAATGCCATTGCCTATCTTTGTTTTGTCACATCTCTAGTCACACAGATTTGGATGTCTGGTGCCTGTTCATAGGGGTTTGGTGACACCTCTGCAGTCAATCAGATTGCATTTCCCACACTCAATAAGAATGGTTGTGTGTGGGAAACTCTGTGTGGGATTTTAATTTGAGCCTCATGGATTTTTCATAAAGTCCATGACACCTTCTGAGATAAGGCAGTTATTTTTTTTCCCCTAGGGCACTGCTCTAATTTACCTCTTTCTTTTTTTTTGGGTTGCCTTCATGGCAGGTAGAGCAATTCTTGCCCTCTGCTTATTCAGGTTATCTAACCCACTGAAGTTATTTGATGGCTCTGGTGGGAGTCAGCAGTATTTAAATCAACACAAACTCAAAAATACTCAAAATATTGAAGGCTTTCACTCAGCCAGGTGCTTAGTGCTGAGCTCTGTGCTTAGGGAGCTCAGTTTTGTTTCTTTTCTGGCACTGACTGCTGAAATCATTGTTTAAGTGACCACAGCAGAGTCTTTCAAACACCAAATGCAGGAAGAGAAACAAGGATTTAAAGAGCAAAGGCACAGCTGTTGGCTCCCTCTGCCTAGGACTTTACAAATAGTTAAAGAACCATGAAAAAAGTCAGCACTTCACCATCTCCTAGAATCTTTGCTATCCAAAACAAACTCTTGTGCCTCTTACCAGACCTTTCAGTGCACAGAAGGTGGCCTGGGTGGTGTGAGAGGGCAGGAGGTGGAGGTGATGACTTGAAATTGTGCTTGGAGAGCTGCTCAGTTACTGCCTACTGGAGGTGGTGCTTCTCTGTGTGTGCTCCAGCAGGCACTGGTGAGCTCTTTTAAGAGGCTTTGGAGCTCTTTTTGGAGACTCTTGAGCCAGCAGAGTCTGTTTAGGAAGCAATCACAGGCTGGGTTTTATGGGTTTGGGGGGGATGGACCACTTAGTGCAGATAGTCAGAGCTGAGCCCCATGAAGGAGTTCCTGCTCATCACCAAGGTTTGAAGACACTTTCCAGTAAGATGCTTTGTGCCAACCATCTGTGGCTTTCAGCTGGAAGTAAGGAGCAGGACTAGGACTGTCTCCATTGTAAGTTACAGGTAGGACTAAGCTGGAGCAGGTTGAGCACAGGAGGACTTTGACACCCATCTAGGCAGAGCCCAAACCGAGCTGGCTTGAATTCATAGATTCATAGAATGGTTTGAGTTGGAAGGCACCTTAAAGATCATCCATTCCCAATCCCCTTGCCATGGGCAGGGGCACCTCTCACCAGCCCAGGCTGCTCAAGGCTCCATCCAGCCTGGCCTTCAACACCTCCAGGGAGGGAACATCCACAGCCTCCCTGGGCAACCTGTTCCACCCTCACTGTCAAGAATTTCTTCCTAGTCTCCAGTCTAAATCTCCCTCCCACTAGCCCAGGTTGCACTTTCTTTGCTCCAAGAGTGGTCAGGGATTGGCACAGGCTGCCCAGAGAGGTGGTGGAGTCCCCATCCTTGGAGGTGTCCAAGAAAGGTGTGGCCTTGGCACCTGGGGACATGGCTTAATGGCCATGGTAGTGTTGGGTTGCTGATTGGACTGGATGATCTTAGAGAGCTTCTCCAACCTGTGCTGTTGCTTCTGTGAAAGGAGATGTAGGCAGCATGTTGCTGGTCTGGCTTGCAAAGTCATCCTCCAGTTTGACTCCAGGCCCTACTGAATACTGCAGGTGAAAACTGCTTTAATTGGAGCTGGTTGTGAATCAGTGCTGCCTGCTCTGACAGCTCTCTTGGGGTGGTGATGCTTTTCATAGCTGTCTGGCCCCTGGAAGGAAAACAATCCAGGGAATCCCTACCAGCAGGTTAATTGTTGCACTGATCACGCCAGGAGTTGTTGTCACTCCTGGCTGCCTGGGGAGCTGCTGGTTTGTCATGTCTCAAACCTCGCTGCAAGAACATGGCTGTCACACTTGGATTTTTCTTAGCTCAGGTCTGAAACATCTGATGGGATAAATTCATTGAAGGGGGAGCAAGGAAATGTTTGGAAGGGAGGGGAAAAGGTCTTTACCTAGATTCATAGAATGGATTGGGATGGAAGGGCCCTTAAAGATCATTCAGTTCCAGCCTCCCTGCCATGAACAGGGACACCTTTCATTAGTTCAAGGCTTCATCCAATCTGGCCTTGAACATGTCCAGGGAAGGGACATCCACAGCCTCCCTGGGCAACCTGTGCCACCCTCACTGTCAAGAATTTCTTCCTGATCTCCAGTCTAAGTCTCCCCTCCTCAAGCTCTAATCCATTTCCTCTCACCCTGTCACAACAAGTCCTTGTCAAAAGTCCTTCCCCAGCCTTCTTGCAGGCTGCCTTTACCTGGCCATTTCTGCTTCTGAGCTTTGACTCAGCCTGCAGAAGTCTTGCTGATTTGAATCATGTCATTATTGTGGTCTGGAATTGCATTTACCAGGTTTCACCCCGGGGTTTGCTCTGAGATGACACCACAAATCCTGCCCCTGTGCTGCTTCAGCCTGGCAAAAGAGCCCAGTCTCCACTGGACAGCCTTGCCAGGAGAGCTGTGCTTGCCAAGGAGATGTTCCTTGCCACACTTCATGTAATGGCAGAGTCCTGATAGAGTCTTTTGGCTGCTGAGCTGTGTCTGTGCCGCAAAAGCTCTCCAGGACAGCCCTACAGGCAACTGTTTGCTGTGTCGGTCTGGCACTGCCAAGGGCATTGCCAGGGATCTGAATGCAAGGTTGGGCAGGATTGCGTTTGACATGGGAAGCACTGAAATATGGCCCAGTAAATGTAGTTCCTGGAGAAGCTAAAGATAATAGTGGCCTGGGAAAGTCCTTGTTTGGGAATAAATAGGCACATCTACAGCTGAATGCACTGTTTTCAGCTGAGCCACCCATCCCACTTGTCACCAGTGAGGGTCCAGGCAAGCTGAATGGAGATCATAGAATCATAGAATGGTTTAGGTTGGAAGGGACCCCAAAGTTCATCCAGTTCCAACTCCCTGACATTGGCAGGGACACCTCACACTAGCACAGGTCACTCAAGGCCTCATCCAACCTGGCCTTGAACATCTCCATGGAGGGAGCATCCACAGCCTCCCTGGGCAACCCGTGCCAGTGTCTCACCACTCTCACTGCAAAGAACTTCTTCCTAGCATCTAGTTTCAATCTCCTCTCTGCCAGTTTAAACTCATTACTGCTCATCCTGTCATTACAAGACCTTGTCAGTAGTCCCTCCCCAGCCCTGTAGCCCCCTTTGGATACTGGAAGGCCACTCCAAGGTCTCCTGGAAGCCTTCTCTACTCCAGGCTGCAGAGCCCCAACTCTGTCAAGCTGTCCTCAGAGCAGAGCTGCTGCAGTCCTCTGAGCATCTTTCTGGCCTCCTCTGGACTGGCTCCAACAGTTCCATGTCCATCTTGTATTGGGAGCTCCAGATGCAGCAAGTATTTAATTGGAGGGGAGGTTTGCTCTTTGTTGGCCACTCTCAGTAGCTGTACCTTGAGTTTTGAAGCCAGTTGTGAACCTTTTCTTTCTCCCCTCTTCCCTCCTTACCCTCCCTCTCTCTGCAGGGTTTAATGCCATGGCTGCAGATGAAAGTGCTACGGAAAAGCAAGTGGGGGAACCAAAAATGGCAGCAGATGGTGAAACCAACGGTTCCTGTGAGCACAGCGAGGCTGGTAGCCACCCAAACCCAGCTAAAACCACTCAGGACAATACGAAAGTGAGCCAGCAGGACTCTAGTGCTAAGTTAAACAGGATCGCCGAGAATGGCATTTCGGAGCGAGACGGCGAGGCTGGGAAGCAGAACCACCTGAAGGCCAACGACTTCACACAGACTGCTGTCACGGGCAGCAATGGATATATCCTCACCAAGCAGATGGCACAGGAGCAACCCCTAAGGAC
Organism: Tricholaema leucomelas; assembly: GCA_013400475.1. Classification (NCBI taxonomy): domain Eukaryota; kingdom Metazoa; phylum Chordata; class Aves; order Piciformes; family Lybiidae; genus Tricholaema lacrymosa; species Tricholaema leucomelas. The sequence continues at coordinate 68,592 of WAAF01009564.1, read as the reverse complement.
TACCAGCACCTTTGCTTCTCTCACAGGCCATGCTGCAAAAACCCTGCCAGGAGGAGCAAGCAAAGGGAGAACTGTGGGCTCCTTTTCTCAGATGCAAGCCACGATGCCGAGCAAGCTCGGGGAGGGCAGTAAGGACATGGATGCTAAAAAAGCTGTCGCTGCTAGCACTGAAGTCAAGGTCCACAGAGCACGGAAGACGATGCCTAAACCCACACCCAGCCTGGTAATGTAGATGGCCAGCAGCCAGAGTGCCTGCTGCTGCTTGCTCTTGGCTTGCTTTGTGTGACAGGGACACCCTCCTGCATGGGACGGGCAGAACTGGGAGGTGTCCCACTGAGGGGATTGGTTTTCTTTATGGATATCTTGATTTCTTATGTGCTTTGCCTGCAGAGTGGTAAAACAGAGTCACATGGCCACTGTCAGCTCTCATCCCTGATCTGTTTCTAAATACTGTGCCCAATTTTGGGCTCCCCAGTTCAGGAGAGACAGGGATCTGCTCCAAAGGAGGATACAAGGATGACTAAAGGACTAGAGCAGCTCTCTTGTGAAGAAAGGCTGAGAGCCCTGGGGCTGTTTAGTCTGGAGAAGAGAAGGCTGAGAGGGGCTCTTAGTATCTATAAATACCTGGGGGGTAGGTGTCAAGATGAAAGTGCCAGGGTCTTTTGGGTGGTGCCCAGTAATAGGACAAGGAACAACAAGTACAAGTGGGAACCCAGGAGGTTCCACCTCAATATGAGGAGAAACCTCTTTGATGTGAGGCTTCTGGAGCCCCGGAGCATGCTCCTCAGAGAGGTTGTGGAGTCTCCTGCTCTGGAGACTTTCAGTACCTCTCTGGATGTGTTCCTGTGTGACCTGTCCAGATGATCCTGCTCTGGCAGTGGATTTGGACTCAATGATCTCTAAAGGTCCCTTCCAGCCTCTGCCATTCCACGATTCTGTGATTCTCTATAATTGATCAATTACCTTCTCCAGCAGATCCATGTGAGGCACTAAACAGCCTTTCTCTCTTGGCTCTGTTGCTCATCAGCTGTCTGCTGAAATCCAGAGCTGCCTGGGAAACAAATTGGATTTCTTAGAAGTTTGACCCAAAGCAAATTAAGCTCAGCATGTTAGCTTGGGCCTTCTCCTAAGCTTGGAAGCTCCCAAGATGCTGAGATCTTGGGCAACTTGATTGCTTTGCTGTGTCATTATAGTAGTAAAGCAGATGATGTTTTCTCTCTCTCTGTTTTGCTAGTGGTATACCAACTTGTTCAGGAATCTTCACCCCAGAAGCCCAAGGGGTGAATTTATCATCACTTAATGCAACAGAGCTCTGCCTCTTGTTCTAGGAGGCAAAAGGAGATGTGAAGTTGTCTGTTGTAATGGAGTAAACAGAAGTGGGCCTTTCTTTGACGTTGCCCAAGTTTGGTTCTAGTTAATTTTGGGTTCTTTTGCCAAAGACAGGGAATAGCTCCTGGAACAGGTGGATCTCCACTACAGGCATTTAGTCTCAGCCCTGTGACACTTCATGTTTAGCTCCAGTGAACTGGATCCTCCTTGTTGCTGTTACAGAGTCACAGAATTGTGGGGACCTCTGGAGATCATCCAGTCCAACCTCCTGTCCAAGCAGGGCTCCCACAGCAGCTTGCCCAGGGTCACAATATCCAGCTGAGTTTGCAATCTCTCCAGACAAGGAGACTCCACAACCTCTCTGGGCATCCTGCTCTAGGGCTGCAACAGCCTCATACCACAGAACTCTTTTCTTATGCTCAGATGGAACATCCTGGCTTCCAGTTTGTGCCCATTGCCCCTTGTCCTGTCCCTGGGCACCACTGACAAGAGTCTGGCCTCATCCTCTTGCCTCCCACCCTTTAGTTCTTGCTGAGCATAGATAAATCCCCTCTGGGACTGCTCTTTTGCAGGCTCAACAGCCTCAGGGCTCTCAGCCTTTCCTCCTCACAGAGATGCTCCAGGCCTCTCAGAAGCTTTGGAGCCTCCACTGGACTCTGTAGTGTCCTGTCTCTCATGCCAATTGATGGAGAGTCTGACCTTAAAGCATCCTGCAGTAGGTCAAGGACAGCCCTGTTTGGCAGTGGGGGTGACACAGAACTGAGTGTTCCCAGAGGTCCTGCAGCTGCAGCTTTTGAAGGTTGGTGCTGTGGAATCACTGTCAGCTAGCTGCATAGCACAGAGCAGTAATCCTCAGCTGTCACCCACTTGTTGCAGCACAGCAGCAGTATAATGAGAAGGTCTCAGATCTGTGAATTGCTGTGGTCTAGAGCAGGGAGAGAGAGGGAAAAAAAAGAGATGAGTGGCACCTGGCCAGCCCTGGAGGGAGAAAAAAAGATGGGTGGCACCTGGCCAGCCCTGGAGAGAGAAAAAGAGATGGGTAGCACCTGGCCTGCCCCAGATGGGGAGAGGTGCTCATGGCTGTGGCACCACCTGTGCCTCTGGAAGCAGCTGGGTGTCCAAAGAGCACATCAGGAAGCTCATGGGCACTGAGCCTCCCCAGTGGGGCACAAAACACACCTACCACTGTCTCCCAGCCTTTTTTCCCAACTGCTTGTTTGCCTTGATTGCATCTGAATTCTCTCCCTCTCATCCCCTGCTGTGGGACAGCCCAGCCTGGGTAGCCCTCGGGGCATGCCAGGATGCAACACCTGCAGCCTGCTGACCATCCCACCCAAGGCTGTCTCCTAACCAGATAAGGCTTTGCCAGCAAAACTGCCTCCCAGCTTTCCCCCAGCAGCCTGCTGTGCACCTCAATGAGGCCAAGCAAACCCCCAGACACTTGGGGAATTCAACAGGGAAAGATCTCTTGGGGCACAGCAATTGAAAGAGGCAATTCCCTTCTAAAAGACAACTGCTAGGTTAGGAGGGAGTCTTTCCCTCCTTCATATTTCATGCTACATCAAAAGAATATTTTTATGCAACCCCCTGGGCTTCAAGGTTTGTCTCTGGAAAGCTGCCTACAAGGTGTGTGGTGCTTTTGCAGCTCCCTCTCAGGAGCTGCTGCTGTTGATGGGGTTTTGCTTACACGGCGACAGGCAGCTTCAGAAACCAAAGCCTGCAGTTGTTGGGCCAACCTTAGAAAGTGCATCACTGGTCCTCAAGGCTGCTGCTCACTTCCCTTGGGCCTGATACAGGGAGAGAAGCACAATTCAGAGGGCTGGGAAGAAGAGGCTGTTCCCATGTTCTCCACCCAAGCCATCTGAATGTCAACCCAGGAGCTGATCTCCTCTCTGGGAGACAATAAACCATCTGTTTTGTTCAGCCTTCCTGATAATTACCACCTCATTTTCCCCTGTCATCTTTCCAGCTGACATCCCTAGTTTATTTTGAGTAGCAGAGTCCTTTGCTAGTTGTCATTTTTTGTGTCCTGATTATTTCTTTGTTGAGCTGCTTCTAAGAGGCTCATCAAGCAGGGCCTTGCAGGAACTTCTTGTGCACCAACTTCCACCTTCCCACCTTTTCCCCTTCAAAACCAGCATGACAGCAGGTGCCATATTCCAGGAAACTGTGGAAATCACCCAGAAGCTGATGGTACAGGACACAGTCATTTCCTTTGATGGTGTTTTTCAAGAGCATTGTTGTTTTCTTGGTAGATTGGTTGTGCAAACCTGGGAGAAGGAGAGGAGGAAGGCATTTTGTTGCCAGCAAAGTGCAAACATTTTCTCCCCCTGGCTCCCACAGAAGCTCTCTGGGGCTGAGAAACTATCTTCTGTAACCCAGTAACTGTCAGGGGACCTTGGCAGCCTTTTCCTGCAGGTGTGGCTTGGTCTTTGACAGGAAGAGAACAATTTCCTCACGAATGTAACCAGCTTTTTCTCTGTTTAGGAGTTGCTTCCTGAATTGGGATCGAAGCTGACTCTGAAACAGGTGACCATTTTAATCGGTGTTGTGGCATGTTGAGGTGGTTTCTGATCAGAGACCTCGGGAGAGCTGCTTACAGCATCATTTCTGCTCCCCTTCTGTGTTCAGTAACACAAGAGTTGCACCTCCTGTGAGAATCTTCCTTTCCTTCCCCTTTACAACCCTCCTAAGAACCCAGATTCCAGGGCCAGGCAGCAGACTGACAGCTGCGTGTGTCTGGGTGCTGTGCTTGGAAAAGGCTTCTTCAGCTTAGAGACTCCAATTTCTGAGCTTAACATCATCAAGACATGTCTGGAAGGGATAAAGAATGATAAAGGTAGTGAAATTCCCTGTAGTTATCTCTTGGGATAAGAGGAGCAGATGGCTGAGCTGGGAATCCCAGGTTATGTTTCTGTGGGTCACCACCAGGCTGTAGTTTGAGCTGTGAGTCTCTGGTGACTTATTTCTTTTATCTTCTGCAGAGGACTGGGCCAGGGGAACTGAAATGTTGGGAGAAACAGTGCAAACATCCCTTAAATTAATGTCTCAGCCCAGAAGGTAGGGATCTAATGTCAGTGGGGGAGACAAAGCCTAGGCAGGAAGGAGCACCCTGGAGCAGGAGATACTCTGCTTGTGGTGGTGTTTCTGCCAATACTCATCAGGATGTGCCTGTAAGCAGTGTGGCCTCTAAGTATCTGCCCCCAGGATGGGTTTGCTGCTTGCTGTCTCTGCATCCAGATGTTGCTGTTGCTGGGAGGTGTTTTCCACTAGCAGTGCTGACCTGGACTGTGGCTGCTCTGCAGGAACTCCTGGCCTAACAATGTCTTTGTCAGGCAGGTGGCACTTGGTGGTTGGCAGGTGGCATTTGGTGGTTGGCAGGTGTCTGAGACTGTTCAGCAGGCTTAGACCATCTATAATGTGCAGAAAACTCCAAGGAAAAGCAGGTCCTGATGGGGATGGGGATATTGTGTCCTTGAGGGGGGGAAGCAAAGCAAAATAAATCAAAAGGGGTCTTGTGAGAAGCAGCTGAGGGAAGTGTGATTGTTTAGCCTGGGGAAAGAGAGGGGCCTTGCTCTAAGGAGAGGCTTAGGCCAGGTCAGGATCCCCAGCAGCTGTGCTGAAATTCTGTAGTGGAAAGTGTAGCTCTGCAGCAGGGAGAGGAGCACCATGACAGCTCCTATGGGCACTGTCACCTGCTTGGGATCCATTTTTTCTAGCAGCCTGCTATTTCTTGCTAAAATGCCCTTTGCCAGTTGTTAGAGGCAGAGACCCCTGGGGGCTGCTGCCTTGTGCTGTTCAAAGGCAGTGGTTTGGTAGAATATTTGTTACCTCTCTGCAAAGTAGAGAGACAGCTGCAGTGCTGGTTAGTTTAGTCCTCCTGGCTGTTTGGCTTTGGTTTCAAGCTTAGAATCATAGAATTGTTTCAGCTGGAAAAGCCCTTTGAGGTCATCCAGTCCAAGCAGCAACCCAGCACCACCATGGCCACTAAACCATGGCCCCAAGAGTCATGGGCACAGATTTCTTGAACACCTCCAGGGATGGGGACTCCAGCACCTCCCTAGGCAGCCTGTGCCAATCCCTGAGCACTCTTGCAGCAAAGACATTTTTCTTCATCTCCAAACTAACCCTCCCCTGGCACAATTTCAGGCCATTTCCTCTTGTTCTATCACCTGATACTATGGAGAAGAGCCCAACCCCCACCTCACTGCAACCTCCTTCCAGGGAGCTGTAGAGAGCAATGAGCTTCCTCTTCTCCAGACTGAACACCCTCAGCTCCCTCGGCTGCTCCTCCCCAGCCCTGTTTTCCAGACCCTTCACCAGCTTCATTGCCCTTCTCTGGCCACTCTCCAGCTCATCAGTGTCCTTCTTGGAGTGAGTGGCACGAAACTGAACCCAGTATTTGAGGTGCAGCCTTACAAGTGCTGAGTACAGTTTGTACTGTGCTGCAGATGAAAGTTCTTGAGAGAAGAGACAGAAGAGAGCTTGTGTGTCAAAGCTGGAGGGCTTTCAGGTGGTGGGAGTGAATGGCAGCTCTGTGGTGCTCTTCAAAGCTGCCCTGTGCCAAAGCAGGACCTGCAGGGCCTGCACCAGTGTCCTTGCAGCAGCACACGGATGCAGCTCTGGTTTGGTGTCTCTCCAGTGGCTGCTGTGTGCTTGCTTAGCTAATGGAAAGATCTCTTAACTGCTGGGCTGGGGCGGGGAGTGCTGTGTGTGGCTGTCAAACCAACACAGGGTTTAATTAGTCAGCTCTGCTTGTTCTGTGCTTCTACTTTTGGAAGTCTCAAAGAAAAGGTATTCTGTCTTTGGCCTGTTCAGTAACTTTAGTGTGAGGGGATGGAGGTGCTGGAACAGGTTGCCCACAGAAGCTGTGGATGTCTCATTGCTGGAAGAGCTCAAGGCCAGGCTGGATGGGACTTGTAGCAACATGATCTAGTCAAAGATGTCCCTGCTCACTGCAAGGAGGTTGGAACCAGATGAAGGACCTTTCTAACTCAAACCATGGGGGTGTTGCTGGATGAGAAGCTCAACATGAGCCAGCAGTGTGCACTGGCAGCCAGAGAGCCAACCAGAGCCTGGGCTGCAGCAAGAGAAGTGTGGGCAGCAGTGCGAGGGAGGGGATTCTGCCCCTCTGCACCGCTCTGGTGAGGCCACACTTGAAGCAGTGTGCCCAGCTCTGGAACCTCTGTTACAAGAGGTATCTGGGGGTGCTGGAAGGGGTGTCCAGAGCAGGACCACGAGAATGATTGGAGGGATGGAGCTGCTCTGCTTTGAGGACAGGCTGAGAGAGTTGGAGCTGTTCAGTTTGGAGAGAAGGCTCCAAGGAGACCTTATTGTGGCCTTCCAGTATCTGAAGAGGGCTGTAGGAAAGCTGCTGAGGGACTTTTTAGGGGGTCAGGTAGTGACAGGACTGTGGGGAATGGATCCAAACTAGGGGAGGGGAGATTCAGATTGGATGTTAAGAAGAAGCTCTTCCCCACGAGGGTGGTGGGACACTGGCACAGGTTGCCCAAGAAGGTGGGGGAAGCCGCATCCCTGGATGTTTTTAAAGCCAAGCTGGATGGGGCTCAGAGCAACCTAATCTAGTGGAGGGTGTCCCTACATGGCAGGAGAGTTGGAGCTGGATGATCCTTGTGGTCCCTTCCAACCCTGACAATTCTGTGATATTCTCCCTGCTGCTGTAGGAGATTTTGGTGTGTGATCAGTACCATGAGAAGGTAGAAAACATTTTTCCATGGGACTTATTGAAGAGGAAGTTTTTATATACATATATATTTGTGTGTGTGTATATATAAAAACCCAAAAGAAGCTGCTCATAACCCAGAAGTATCTGCTTGCAGTGAGAGTTTCTGATGATACAGAACTTCTTAATTCAGTTGGAAAAAGCTTAATGCATTTAATTATTTGACAGGGAGAGCAATTAAGCATTGGAACAACATAAAGGATCTGGTAGATTTGTGGCCTTTGAAATCATTAATCCAAGACTAGATGCCTTTTAAGAAGAGATGTGGCAATTGAGCCATGAGTTATGGGCTTGGTGCAGGCATGGCTGGCAGTTTGATGGCCTCTTTATGCAGGTCATTTCTGATTATCATTACAGCTTCTCTGGTTGTGACTGACCCCTTGCCTCGTGCCAGCAGCCTGCACATGGTAGGGCTGTAATGAGGAGATTCAGCCACTTCCCTGCTTCTTCACAAGGTCACATCACTTGGAAGTGGTGTCTGAGAACTGACCCTGAACTTAAAAGAGTGTTTCTATCCTTTGCTGTGTTGTATTCCTGCCCTTCTGTTGCCTGGATTCCTCTGTCTGGTTTGGTGTTCCAGCTGTTGCTCCACAAGTCCTTGAAGAGCTTGGAGAAGAGGAGGCTGAGAGGGGATCTTATCAGTGCTTACAAATAGCTGAGGGGTGGGTGGCAGGGAGATGGGGCCAGACTCTTCTTGGTGGTCCCAATGACAGGACAAGAAGTAATAGGAATAAACTTGAACATAGGAAGTTCCATCTAAACAGGAGAAGAAACTGCTTCACTGCAAGGGTGGCAGAGCCCTAGAGCATGCCCCAGAGAGGTGGTGGAGTCTCAGTCACTGGAGACTTTGAAGGCTTGCCTGGGTGTGTTCCTGTGTGACCTTCTTTAGGTGACCCTGCTCTGGCAGGGGGGTTGGGCTTGATGATCTTTAGAAGTCCTTTCCAGCCTATACCATACTGGGATACTTTGTGATTCTGTAAGAAGTATTTGCCTGCAAGTGGAGCAGCACTAAGCCATTGCCACCCCAGAGCTTCTCAACTAACTGTGCTCTTGGTTTTCTCTCTGCCAAACCTACCTCCTACTTCTCAGTGGAGAATATTTCTAACAAATCATTTCAGATTGGATATTAGGAAAAAATTCTTTGCTACAGGAGTGGTCAAGGATTGGCACAGGCTGCCCAGGAAGGTGGTGGAGTCTCCGTCCCTGGAGGTCTTCAAGAAGCCTGTGGCCATGGCACTTGGGGCCATGGTTTAGTGGCTATGGTGGTGCTGGGTTGCTGCTTGGACTAGATGATCTCAGAGGGCTTTTCCAACCGAAATGATTCCATGGAGTGTAAAGCTGTGGGTGCAGCTAGGTCAGCTGTAGAGACAGAAGAGGACAAATCCAGTGTCAAATGTCAAATGGAAGTGGCAGCACTTGACCTCTCTCACCACTGATAGGGTGGCTACCACAAAAGCTGCAGCACTGTGGGATGTGGAGCTGCAGGGACCTGCTTTCATCACCAGAGGTGCAGGATGAGACTGTATTGAGCACAAGCTTGATTTGGAGGGCATACAGACTGCTTTGGGGACAGGGAGCTTGGCTCCAGTGACAGGGAGTGCGGGAGCCACTGCAGGATTGTCTTGGAGCCTAGAGCCTGCCCTGTGTTTGGTGGTGCAAGAGCTGGATGGAGAGAACCTACTCTGTCTTGCTCAGTGTCAGCTTGTGCAGGTCACTGTTGTGGCAGAGGCAGCAGTGTAGGTGACCCTGCATTGCCAAGCAAATCCCTGCTTTGCCCTTCCTCTGTTGTGTGCTGTGCCAGAGCTGGGAGCCCTTGCTAAGACTTGATTGTGCCAAATGCTGTCTGAAAAGAAGGATCCCTCCCTGCTGCTGCCTGCAGTTCTGAAGCATCTCTGTCCAGCACTGGAGTCCTCAACTCAGGCAAGACACCTCCCACTAGAGCAGGCTGCTCAAGGCCTCATCCAGCCTGGCCTTAAATGCCTCCAGGGAGGAAGCATCCACAACCTCCCTGGGCAACCTGTGCCAGTGTCTCACCACCCTCACTGTAAAGAACTTCCTCCTAACATCCAGTCTAAATCTCCCCTCTGCCAGTTCAAACCCATTCCCCCTCATCCTGACCTTCCCAGACCTTGTCAGTAGTCCCTCCCCAGCCTTCCTGTAGGCTGCATTTGTCTTCTCCAGAGCCAACCAAATGTCTGTGCAAACATAACCTCATCCCCAGCATGATCTGCAGCTGCTTTGGATCTGCCCCCCTGCCTCTGCCAGGTAGCCTCTGCCCTTTAGAGGCAGCAGCCTTCAACCAGGGAAGGAGCAGCAGGCTGGGAGTGTCTCACAGTCTTTAGGCAGAGGAACATCATGTGCTGTGTGCTTTTGCTTGGAGTGTGTGGTCCTGTCTTCAAGTGGCAGTGGTTATGCCTGAGAGGAAGGAATTCAGTTTATTTCCTGGGGTTTTGTTGGTGGTTTTTGTTTGGTTGTTTTTTGTTGGTTTGTTTTTTTTTTTTTAATGCAGAGCCTCAATTTAACTGCATTTTGTTTTCCAGCATGCAAGTAAAGACCCCAAAGATGGGAGAGACAGCAGAGATCAAAAAGAACCCAAGGAGGAAGGCAACAAAACCATCCTGGAGTTTGGGAAGCCGTTGCCATTGCCCTCTCTCCCAGGCCTTCACCAGTCACTACCTCAGAACCAGAGCTATGTGGCCACCACGAAGTCGCAGACAGGTAAAAAGAGCAGAGGGAAAGCCCTGGCAGCTTCCACCTCCCAGAGGAGTGTCTGTGTGTGCTTGAGTAGGAGATGAGGCAGCTCAACAGGGACTGAAGCCTCTTCAGCAGTTCCTTTCCCCCCAACACCAGTAGAGCTGCTGCCTTAGACCTTGTTTGACAAATGCTCGTTCAGCCACATCTCTGCATGTGGACCCTGCATTGCAGGCATGGTGCTTGTGGCCTCTGGACTCTCTTCTGGTCAACTCTGGATGTTTTACAAGGTACAATGAAGAGGATCTCCTCTTCTCCCAAGTAACAAGCAGTAGGACAAGAGGAAATGGCCTCAGGTTGCACCAGGGGAGATTTAGGTTGGACAGGTTCTGCATGATTCTGCACTTGGGCCACAACAACCACGTGCAGCATTGCAGGCCAGGGACAGAGTAGCTGGAGAGCAGGCAGAGAGGGACCTGAGTGTACTGGTTGGCAGCTGAACATAAGCCTGCAGTGTGCTCAGGTGGCCAAGAAGGCCAATGCTGTCCTGGCCTGGATCAGGAGCAGTGTGGCCAGCAAGATCAGGGAAGTTCTTCTGCCCCTGTACTCAGCACTGCTTAGGCCACAGCTTGAGTGCTGTGTCCAGTTCTGGGCTCCTGAATTGAAGAGAGATGTTGAGGTGCTGGAAGGTGTTTGGAGAAGGGCAGCAAGGCTGGGGAGGGGCCTGGAGCACAGTCCTGTGAGGAGAGGCTGAGGGAGCTGGGGGTGTGCAGCCTGCAGAAGAGGAGGCTCAGGGCAGAGCTCATTGCTGTCTACAACTACTTGCAGGGAGGCTGTAGCCAGGTGGGGTTGGGCTCTGCTGCCAGGCAGCCAGCAACAGAACAAGGGGACACAGCCTCAAGCTGTGCCAGGTCAGGTTGAGGCTGGATGTTAGGAAGAAGTTATTCACAGCAAGAGTGATTGGCATTGGAATGGGCTGCCCAGGGAGGTGGAGTCCCCATCCCTGGAAGTGTTTAAGAGGAGGCTGCAGGAGGCACTCAGTGCTATGGGTTAGTTAATGAGAAGGTGTTAGGTGCTAGGTTGGATTCGATGATCTTGAAGGTCTTCTCCAACCTGCTTAATTCTGTGATTCTGTGACATGAGGAAGAATTTCAACCCCAAAATTCAAGCCTTGGACCAGGCTGCCCTGAGCAGTGGTGGAGTCCTCACCTCTGTAGAAGTTTAAAAGCTGTATAAATGAGGGACATGGTTTCGTGGTGACCTGGCAGTGCCAGCTTAATGGTTGGACTGATGATCTTGAAGGCCTTTTCCAACCTAAAGGATTCCATGATTCTTGCAGTCCCATGCTACATTAGCCTCCTAAGTGAAGTCCACCAGTTTCTGCTCTGCAGGGAGCCCTTCCTGTGCCACCTTCTTTCATGGGGTGCAGGTCCCTCCCTGGCAGTGTGGCTCCATCAGGCACCACCACACCAAGGATCACTCTTCTGCTAAAACTGGTTAGTGGAAGAGACACTCATTCTGTCTTTCTATGGGAGGTTTTCCTCCCCCAGTATTAGAGACCTTCTACTCCCCTTTACTCTGTGCTTCAGGCCTCACCTAAAGTGTTTGGTCCAGTTCTGGCTATCCCAGGTCAAGAAGGACAAAGAGCCGCTGGAGGCAGTCAAGTGCAGGGCCATGAGGATGCTGAGGGGACTGGAACATGTCTCATATGAGGAAAGGCTGAGGGAGCTGGGGCTGGTTAGCCTGGAGAAGAGGAGGCTGAGGGGGGATCTTATCAAACTTACAAATAGCTGAGGGATGGGTGTCACCCCTCAGAGGATGGGGTCAGACTCTTGGTGATTCCCAGTGACAGGACAGGAGGCAATGGACATAAACTTGAACATAGGAAGTTCTATCTAAACATTAGAAGGAACTTATCCACTGTGAGGGTGGCAGAGCACTGGAACAGGCTGCCCAGAGATGTAGTAGAGTCTCAGTCATTGGAGACTTCCAAGGTCCACCTGGACATGTTCATCTGTGCCCTTCTTTAGGTGATCCTGCTCTGGCAGGAATTTGGACTTGATGATCTTCAGGAGCAACCTTCCAGCCCCTTCCAGGCTGTGAGTTTGTGATGTTCTGAAGGCATTTCTGTGAATTCTTTGTGTTTCATCACAACAGAAGACATCCTGCTAAATAAATGGAACTAACAGATTTTTGGAGGGGTCTCTTCAGAGATACTTGGTGAAATTTCATCCCAGCAGAAATGCTTTCAAGTAACAGGTCGTGCAGCTGCAAACCATGCTGCTAGAGCTGCAGCTGGCTGTTCCCTGCTGCATGTTCCTCTTAAAGAGCCTCCACTAAGCATCCTTCTGAAGTGTATTCAGCAAAGAAGGTGGCAGGCAGTGAGGTGTGATGACTGATTTGATTAGAAGGCCAGGAGGGAGACTTAACAAATTAAGACCCAATCAAAGCAGTGAAAGAAATTAAACAGACTTGCATAGTAGGTGTGAAATGAGGTTAATAGCAAAGGGCTCTCTATTTAAGGTACCTTTTCCCTGTGTGTTGTTCAGTTGTTGTACATCACTTTCATTGTCAGGTGGTGTAATTAGCCTTGCAGGATCTGTCTGAGCAGGCTGGAGTCTATTCAGCTTCCTGCAGCACCTGCCAAATGCAGGTTAATGTAAGGATTTGGTATTGTGTGTGGGGATGATGGGGCCAGAATGAGCATGGAGAGGATACTCAGCATTGGATGTTAGGAGGAAGTTCTTCACAGAGAGAGTGATTTGCCATTGGAATGGGCTGCCCAGGGAGGTGGTGGAGTCACCATCCCTGGAGGTGTTCAGGAAAAGATTGGATGAGGCACTTAGTGCCATGGTCTGGTTGATTGGATAGGGCTGGGTGCTAGGTTGGACTGGATGAGCTTGGAGGTCTTTTCCAACCTGGCTGATTCTATTCTGTGCTATTTGTCTGAGTTAGCAACCTGGCAGAATGCTCTGAGGGTTTGCCCAAGTGTGTGTGAGAGCTTTTGGTTGACTTGTAATGAAATTCCATAGATTCATTGAATGGTTTGGGTTGGAAGGGACCTTAAAGATCATCCAGTTCCAAGCCCCTGCCATGAGCAGGGACACCTCCCACCAGCTCAGGTTGCTCAAGGCCTCATCCAGCCTGGCCTTGAACACCTCCAGAGAGGCAGCAGCCACAGCCTCCCTGGGCAACCTGTGCCAGTGTCTTCCCACCCTCACTCTCGATAATTTCTTGTTAATCTCCACTCTTTCTCCCCTCTCCCAGCTCAAAGCCACTGTGCCTCATCCTGCCACTCTCAGCCCTTGTCAAAAGTCCCTCCCCAGCTCTCCTGTGGTCCACTTCACGTACTGGAAGGCTGCTCTAAAGTCTGCCTGGAGCCTTCTCTTCTCCAGGCTGAACAGCCCCAACTCTTTTGACCTGTCCCTATAGGGGAGGTTCTGCAGCCCTCTGATCACATTTGTGGCCTCCTCCAGCAGCTCCAGGTCCTCCTTGTGCTGGGGACACCAGCACTGGGTGCAGTACTGGAGGTTTGGTCTCATGAGAACAGAGCAGAGCAGGAGAATCACTTCACTCTTCCAACAAATCTGTTGTAGTGGGAAGCCTTCTGCTCAGATCATGCCCTCAAATGTAATTTCCCCTCAGGACTGCCTCTACTCTCCACTCCCTCTTGTCCTTCCTGAGCAAACTTTGGGTTTCTTTTGCTTTTTCTTTTCCAGCTGCTGCAGTATCTCGGAAGAAAAAACGGAGAATGGGAACCTATAGCCTGGTTCCCAAGAAAAAGACCAAAGTATTAAAACAGAGAACAATGATTGAGATGTTTAAGAGCATAACTCATTCCTCTATGGGTGCCAAGGTAAGGGGAGACCTGAGCCCACCAGACATGCTTGTTGTCACCATACACATCTCTCATCCTGGCACATCAACCCCATGGACAGGTGCAGGAATGAGCTGGCCTGTTGCAGTCAGCATCTTCCTTTGTGAGTCTACATCTCTGTGGCAACAGCATCCTGCCTGTAGCAGTCTTGCTGCTTTCAAAATGGCTTTTGAGAGTGGCTGTTCAGGTAGCAGCTCTTACACAAAGGTTTTCCACTGAATGTTCCTCTTCTATCCCCTGAGTCCAGTGGAACAGGAGATATTTCAAGCATACTTCATGTGCTAACCTTGTTTTGGTGTCCTCAAGATAACTGTTTAGTGTTGCTGCCTGAGGCTGCAACCTCAGTGCTCTCCTGAGGCAAAACAACAGGTTACTTAAGGAGGTTTAGGCAGGGACTCACTCCTGATGAAACTCTGCTTTTGCTGCAACTCATGTCCTGAAGTTTTGGTCTTAGAATTCAAGGAGAACAGTGCTAGGCTTCCATGGAGTAGAGTGCAAATCCCTTTCAGTTCTCTAGAAGCATTCTTGAACCGTTGGTGGAGCTGCCCTTCTGTGTTTGAATTAGACTGCAGGGCTCTGCCTGAAGGCTCCTGCCCAGCAGCCCTTCTCTCCTTAAAGCCTTGTACAACCACGTGAGTCTGGAATGACTCCTCATGGCTCCTCGGTCCCCAGATTGACAGGGTTAGATGTCACAGCCTGTCAGGCTGGCTTTGCTGGCAGCACTGAGGAGCTCTGGGGGGCCACACAGCCAGCTTTGCCCTGGCAGCTTGAAGGCTCCTCGCACAGAGGTGATCTGGGATGGATTCAGCTGCTCTGTCCTATCAGTTGATGTTGTCTTTGTGGCTCACGTGCTTGGACGACTTTCAGAGTGAAAAGGACCTGGGTGATGCCAGCCTTCATGTGAACGGGGAAAGCATAGATGTAGACTCTGAAGAGGAAGACTCTGATGAGTTGGAAGAGGAGGATGATCACGGAGCAGAACAGGCAGTTCTGTTTCCTGTAGATGATAACAGGACCTCTAAAGACAGCGCATCTGATGCAGACAACGCCAGAAAGGTATTCACATGCCCTCTGCAGGGCTTGAGGGAGTGGGATGGGACACCTTGGACAGCTGGGACAGGAGTGGCACCACCTGAGGCAGTTCGTAGGCTTTCTTGGCCTGCAGGATGGTGAAAAGTGCAGCAGTGGTAGTGAGGCTTTTCAAAGGACCTTTTCCTGCTCTGTTGTTGCCGTGAGAGTCTCTCCCCCTACTCCCAGTTTCAGCCTTGCTGCATAAGTTTGTGGTCCCTGCAGAACACGACACCATTTAACATGCAGAACCCTCACCACACTTAGATGGAGGAATCACTGAACCCATAGAGATGTCTTTTTCCCCCAAACCACAACACAGAGTGTAGACATGAGGCTGGTTCTGGATAATCAAAGAAGTTAAGATTTCATTGGAAAGCTTTCTTCTGGGGTTGAAGTACTTTCTTTCCTTCTACCATTCCCATGGATGCATCATGACATGCATTTACTGTCTTGGACTGCTTGGCCTGAAGAGGAAATTCTGTTGGTGCATGTGCATGCTGGGGCTGGGAGCTGGGTGCAGCAGGATGATGGGGGCAGTGCTCTGCTGGGTGCTGGGCACAGCATGATGATGAGGAGATGCCCTGCTGGGCAGAGCAGGATGATGAAGAGATGCTCTGCTGGGTGCTGGGCACAGCAGGATGATGAGAAGATGCTCTGCTGGGTGCTGGGCAAAGCAAGATGATGAGGAGATGCCCTGCTGGGCTCTGGGCACAGCAGGATGATGAGGAGATGCCCTGCTGGGTGCTGGGCACAGCAGGATGATGAGGAGATGCCCTGCCGGGCGCTGAGCACAGCAGGATGATGAGGAGATGCCCTGCTGGGTGCTGGGCACAGCAGGATGATGAGGAGATGCCCTGCCGGGCGCTGAGCACAGCAGGATGATGAGGAGATGCCCTGCTGGGTGCTGGGCACAGCAGGATGATGAGGAGATGCCCTGCCGGGCGCTGAGCACAGCAGGATGATGAGGAGATGCCCTGCTGGGTGCTGGGCACAGCAGGATGATGAGGAGATGCCCTGCCGGGCGCTGAGCACAGCAGGATGATGAGGAGATGCCCTGCTGGGTGCTGGGCACAGCAGGATGATGAGGAGATGCCCTGCCGGGCGCTGAGCACAGCAGGATGATGAGGAGATGCCCTGCTGGGTGCTGGGCACAGCAGGATGATGAGGAGATGCCCTGCCGGGCGCTGAGCAGAGCAGGATGATGAGGAGATGCCCTGCTGGGCGCTGGGCACAGCAGGATGATGAGGAGATACTCTGCTTGAAGAAACCTGACCTGACTCTCTCTGTTCTTGGGCAATGGTGGCTGCAGCTTGATGATGGCGACTCTGAGGAGGAACAAGAGTCCGGAGAGTCGATCGAGGAGGAGGAGGATGGAGATGAGTCTGACTTGGTAAGTGGCTGCTCGCTGTGTCCTTCAGCCTTTGTCCTGTCGGTAGCCTTCTCCCCTTTGCACTGCTGCCAGAGGCCGAGCAAAGCCCTGCGGCTTCTTGTCTCTTTGACAAAAGTCCTTCTCTGAACCCACCCACACAGGATTGTTTTCCACAAGGTGCTTAACCCTGACCTGCCGTACAAATAATTGCCTTTCTGATGCTAATTAATGAATGGGCTTTTGTTTGCTGTTTCTCAACAAGGTGTTGAATGCTTTTAATCATTTGAATGTTAGCAGAAATATTTAAGGGTGCTTAAATTCTTCAGATGCAGACTTGGCAAGTGGTAGAGCCAGCGATGTTTTCTTCACAACCTGAAGCTCTGCACGGCTTTGGAGCTCAGGTAGAGTTGTTCACCAATCCCTTGGCCCGGCTCACAGCCTGAATTCACATCGATCTGACATGCCACCTCATCACCCCAGCTGGGCAGCTCTTCCCAGGGAGGCAGCCAGACAGCAGCCAGCCAGACACTCACTCGAGAAGGCTGCATAGTGCTAGGGCAAGACTTTCACCAGCTGCTGGTGATTTTTACTTCTTCTTTTTAGGTGCCTGGTGAAGAGAAGCTGATCATTTAAAATGGATTTAAGTTGTTTGTTAGTTGTTCCTATCCTCCACCCTCCCTTGTAGTTAAAAATGTTGCTCCCTTTCCACAGACTCTCAAGTTGAGGAGCCACCGTTTAAGGCACCCCAACTCTTTAGTCACTGAGAAAGTGACTTCATCCCCTTGATGTTATGAGCTGAAAGTCGAAATGACTATACCAAGGGGGATCATTGAAGGTCTTAATGGTTCCAGAGGAGCCAGAGAGGACCAAGCAGCAGCAGGTGCTGTGTGGCCTGCCCCTTTCTTTTTGTGGCCTGTAGCGTTAGCTCAAAGGAAGCATTGAGCCCACAGTCAAATCCAAACTCCCAAGTCATATCTCCACATCCTAAACGGTGGTTTTTGCACTGCTCACATCTGGTGAGTCAGTTGGTTCCCCAGAGAGGGTCAGGCTCAAATGCAAACCTCTCCTCTGCAAGCTGTGTGATGCAATGGGTGTCAACCACGTGGTGGGGCACAACCGAGCCCATGCCCAGGGACCGTTATCAGGGGCAGTGTAGATACGCCGTGGAGCTGCCCCAGAGAGCCAGGCCTCAAGGTCCCCTTTGCCTGCCTTTGCTCACTGTGGTAGCAGGACATGGTGCAGCATCAGCTTCCTATGAAGGTAGGGCCTGATCCAGCTGCTCTTAGTGGTAGCAGGAGGTTGTTCCTAGGCTTTGGTGGGAGAGGGATTGGACGGGGCAGGAGCTGACAGTTGTGGTTTGAAGATGAATTTTGTGATTGATGTGTTGAAGACTGCCTTACAGAGTTGGGACCCCCTGATTCCCTGCTTTGATGCTGACATTGAAAACTCACTCCAGACAACTGCATTGTTTTGAACCAAAATCCAAACCCTGTCTCTATGTATTTGCTGCATGATTAGTCCGTGCTGCCCTGCACCTCGCTTAGTGAGGGGGCTGGTCTGCTACCACAGAGTTCAGCTCCCCTGTGTCCACCCCAACCCTGTAAGGGCTCTTCAGGTTCAAGTTGAGTTTTTGTTGGCATTTTCTTGCATGACCATGGATCAATGTGAATATTTCAGCCTGCAAAGCCCCAGATGTGTTCTGGGGTGGAGGAGAAGCTAAAAGTGTGTGTGTGCCTCCATACTTGTGTCGTTGCACAGAGGTGCTTGGCTACTACTGCTCTGAGCGTGGTGTAAGAGCCTAAGTGGAAGAGAAAGTGAAGCATGCACTACTGAAGTGACAGGAAATACACCCACACGTGTGCTTGTGTTTCCTTTTTGGCGCTATAAAGACATCTTAGCTCCACTTGAATTTCAAACCCCCAGTCCTTAAGGCCTTTTCGCACAAGCCAAGCTGCGAGAAGGCTGTTTCGCACGGGCGCCAGGGACTGCTGGGACGCTGCTGCCAACATGCCTTACATGCACCTGGCCTCTCTGGTTCTTCAGAGCTCGGAGTCCAGCATCAAGAAGAAGCTGCTGAAGAGGAAAGGAAAGATGGAAAGTCCGTGGCTGAAACCCACTCGCAAGAGGAGACGGAGGACTAAAAAGAAACAAGGCAGTGTGCTAGGTAACTGATTGGGGTTTGTTCCTCTTGGCCTTGCAAGTGGGAGGGGTAGAGACCTGAGGCCCTAAGGGCAGTGGCTGTCTGCAGAACTCACTCTTCCCTCCCCTGTGGGGACAGGCTGGGAGAGTTTGGGGCTCTGTCTTCCCTCCCCTAGAAGGCTGGGAGAGTTGGGGCTCTCCTTTCCCTCCCTTAGAAGGCTAGGAGAGTTGGGGCTTTCTCTTCCCTTCCCTATAGGGACAGGCTAAGAGACTTGGGGCTCTCCCTTCCCTCCCCTATAAGGCTGGGAGAGTTGAGGCTCTCCCTTCCCTTCTCTATAGGGACAGGCTGGGAGAGTTGGGGCTCTCCCTTCCCTTCCCTATAGGGACAGGCTGGGAGAGTTTGGGCTCTCTCTTGCCTTCCCTATAAGGCTGAGAGAGTTGGGGCTCTCTCTTCCCTTCCCCATAAGGCTGGGAGAGTTTGGGCTCTCTCTTCTCTTCCCTATAGGGACAGGCTGGGAAAGTTGGGGCTCTCCCTTCCCTTCCTTATAAGGCTGTGAGAGTTGGGGCTCTCTCTTCTCTTTCCTCCCCTGTAAGGCTGAAAGAGTTGGGGCTCTCTCTTCTCTTCCCTCCCCTATAGGGACAGGCTAGGAGACCTGGGGCTGTTCTTGAGTGGGAAATTCTTGGATGTGAGGGTGGGAAGACACTGGCACAGATTGCCCAGTGAGACTGTGAATGCTTCCTCTCTGGGGGTGTTCAAGGCCAGGCTGGATGAGGCCTTGAGCAACCTGAGCTAGTGGGAGGTGTCCCTGCCCACGATGGGGGTGTTTGAACTGGATGGTCTTTAAGGTGCCTTCCAACCCTAACCATTCTGTGACTGTGAACTTGCATAAAGGTCTAGCTTCTGAGAGGAGAGATACTGAAAGGCAGAGGAACAACTGCTTGTAAGGCTGCAGTGCTCAGGAGGCTGAAGCAAATGGGGCCCTTCAGAAATAAGATCCAGCTTGAGGAGTTTCTGTCTTGGCTTAAATGTGTTGGATGAGACCTTGAGCAACCTGAGCTAGCAGGAGGTGTCACTGCTCATGGAAGAGGGCTTGGAACTAGATGATCTTTATGGTCCCTTCCAACCCAAACTATTCCATGATTCCTTTACAAGGATGGGCTGTGTGGTAAAGGAGGATGTGAATGTGCATCTCCTGAGCAGTAGCTGCTGTTGTGCACGCTGCAGCGGCAGAACACACAGGCTGGCTTTATCCTTGGTGTGCTGGAGGAATGTTTATTTGTACATGGACACCTTTATTCTAGAGTATTCAAGAAAGACTTATGGTCCCATGGGCACAGTGAGTGGTTAGATCACCTCAGAGCAATGCTCAGTTGCTTTTGTACAGCCGTTTGTCCAGTTGAGTGCAGTGTGCACATGGTTGCTTATTCTCAGAGCACCACAGTGTTTGTAATGAGGCCAGAGGCCCATCCCATGGTGTGGATCACAGAATTAGAATAGAATCACAGAATTAACCAGCTTGGAAAAGACCTCTAGGATCACTGAGTCCAACCTATCACCCAACCCTTCTATTTAACTAAACCATGGCACTAAGTTCCTCATCCAGCCTCCTGGAACGTTTTAGAACCTGGTGTCTTTTAAAGCCCTACAGGCAGCTGGAAGGCAATGCTGAGATAGCTCTTCCCATCATGACTGTGAGGTGAAACAGAAATGTAACTGAATGCTGAAACTCCTGCACATTCCTCTCCAGAGGATGGCCAGTTTCTCTTTGGGATCCTTTCTGTTCCCTGGGAGAGCAGTGTGTAGCTCAGCTACAACTGCTGATTCATGAATGACTTCTGCCCTTTACAGAAGCGTTCAAAAGAAGTCTGTCCATGCTCTGAAGAACTCATCTTGAGTATCATGAATTTTAAAGCCTTTTCCTTGACAAACTCTAAGGGACCTCAGGATGTTGTTCAAGTGGTCATTCTTGTTTGACCTTAGTTGCCTAACACTCAAAATAGATTGCCTTCTGAAAGCTATGGGGTGGGGAGAGCTAGGAACACAGACTGGATGTGACACTCCTTTTGAGGAAAGTTAACAACATGGGTAAGAAAAAAAAGCTGTGCCTTCAGCTTTGTTATGAAGGTTTCACACATCCATTGCCCATCAAAGGGTTTAGTTTTCTGTGCTGGCTAATTGCAAACAGGCATTTGTGGCTACTTTTCAGCTCAATGTCCATATTTCAGCTGCTGCTGTCTGTGTGGTTTGTTGGTCATCTGGCTTGCTCCTCTTCCTCCCAAGGCAGCCCCTTTCTTAAGGCAAAGTATGGGCTCTTGATCCCTTTCAGGGGAAGCAGCTGGTTCTTCATTTCAGACCTTCAGCAAAGGTGGCTGCCAATATTCCTGGCTAATGAATGTCTCTTGGCCAGACTGTGAGTGCAGAAGCAAACCAGGGGAGCATCATAGAATCACCCAGGTTGGGAGAGACCTCCAAGCTCATCCAGTCCAACCTAGCACCCAGCCCTAGACAATCAACCAGACCATGGCACTAAGTGCCTCATCCAGACTTTGCTTCAACACCTCCAGACACAGCGACTCCACCACCTCCCTGGGCAGCCCATTCCAATGCCAATCACTCTCTCTGCCAACAACTTCCTCCTCACATCCAGCCTAGACCTCCCCTGGCACAACTTGAGGCTGTGTGCTCTTGTTCTATTGCTGCTTGCCTGGGAGAAGAGCCCAACCCCACCTGGCTACAGACTCCCTGCAGGGAGCTGCAGACAGCAATGAGCTCTGCCCTGAGCCTCCTCTTCTGCAGGCTGCACACCCCCAGCTCCCTCAGCCTCTCCTCACAGAGCTGTGCTCCAGGCCCCTCCCCAGCCTTGCTGCCCTTCTCCAAACACCTTCCAGCACCTCAACATCTCTCTTGAATTGAGGAGCCCAGAACTGGACACAGCACTCAAGGTGTGGCCTGAGCAGTGCTGAGCACAGGGAGTAGAATAACCTCCCTTGTCCTGCTGGCCACAGTGCGGAGAGATTGACACTTCCAACGAAGGCTTCGAGGGGTCCCCATGCAGTCTCCTCCCAGTGAGTGGTCCCCATGCAGTCTCTGTCCCAGGAGCTGCTTTGCTCACTTCAGAGCCAAAATGTTGTTATGTTTCCCCCCTCCCATTAAGCTGAATGTCACCTGCCTCACCCTCTTCAGGCTGTGTGTGATCAGCTGCTTTGCTCTGCCTGGCCAGAGCATACCTGGAGCCCTTTGCAGCAGGTCGGAGGCAGGAGGATGTGCCGAGCCCTGGTTTCATCCCTTCCTTGTGCCATTTAAGCCTCTGCTGCCGCCGCAGTAGAGCAGCAGGCAGATGTGCCTTTCCGTGGCAGAACTTGTCTCGTCTGTTCTTCATTTGTGTTGTTCCCTGCCGAAGTGGAGGTGGGAGATACCGGTCTGATCAGACAGGGAAGGAGGCAGGGAACCAACCCTGCCGGAGATGCCCAGGTGCTGTGTTTTCACAGTGCTCTGTGCGTCTGTGGCCATGGGCTCCCTGAGGAGCCTGCCTGCAGCCTGCCGGCTCAGCCGCGGCCCTCGCAGCCACCCCTGCTCGCACACCTTCGCCTCAGGCCATGGGTTCACGTTCTCCTAGCGTGGCTCCACGTGTGTTTCCATCTAGGTGCTGAAGCCTATAAACCGTCTTTGGTAGGCAGAGAAGGCCCTGGTCAGGAGAACAGTATGGAGTACATGGAGGTGTCCTTGGATTCCCTGGATCTCCGGGTGAAGGGAATCCTCTCTTCGCCAGCCGGAGGTGAGTGGGAGCTGGGGCTGGGCCATGTCCTGCTGGGGTGCGGGCACAGGGCAAGGGCCAGGCTGTGAAGCTGGAGCTGGGGCCTGGAGCAGGGAGCTGGAGCTGGGGCCGGGGCTGGAGCGGGGAGCTGAGGTCTGGAGCTGGGGCCTGGGGCAGGGGCCGGGCCGGGGCTTTGTTCGCCGGGCGCTGCCGGGGCGGTGCGCGGGGTCCCGGCTGCCCCCTGGCGGCCGCAGGAGCTGCTCGGCCGCAGAGCGCCCAGCCGCCCCCGGGGACCCCCGGGATGGGAACGGGCATAGGGATGGGTCTGGGGAACCCCTCTCGGGTGGAGCTCGGTAACTTGGGCTGGGGCCCAAGGTGCTGTTGCAGCCCTCCCATCCCACTTGCCATCTGCCCTCTTGTTCCTTGAAGGATGCTGTTTTACATCTGCCCAGTGTCCCCCTGCTGCCTCTAGGTCAGCCCTAGGCAGGGATGGGACAAGCCTTTGTTCCTGGTGCTAACCTCCAGCCGCTGTTCCCAGTGCTGAACTTGTCTCCATCCAGCATCTCCTTATTGACCCACATCCAGCTGTTAGTCCCCTGTTGCTCTTTGACTCCCAAAGATTGTCTGTTTTTTCTGATCCAGACACATCAAAGAGCGAGTGGGAGTGTTCCCCATCAAGGGAGGGTCAGGGTGGGTGAAGGATGCTTTCATAGAGCCTTTGGATGTCAAAAAGATTAGCAAAGTGATAGCATGGAAGTCAAGGAATGAGCTTTGTGATTTGTGGGCCTAGAAAAAGCTCTTAAACCTTTAAGATCTTGACAGGATTTTACATGAAAACTGCAAGGACTTCCTCTCTCTGCTTGGCTGTCTTGAAATACCCTGTCCCTTCTCTAGCTCTGGTCTTGCAACTTGTTGGCTAAAGGAAACTCCTGATGAGATGAAAGCTTCACTAATAGGGTCGTGGCCATGGGCAGAGTGCTGCAGGGGGAAGTGCTGCCATTTCCAGGGCAGCTAAAGAGGAATCCCTCCCAGGACTGAGGTTAATCTTTGAAACTTTGCAGCAAAAGAACTCTTTCAAAAGCTTAAAAAATAGCAGGAGGCTTCTTTCTCACTGGGACTCAATCCCAGAGCAGTCTTGGGTAGGGAAGGCTTGGGATGCTTCACAGGGAGCCAGTCCAAAGGCAGACATGTGAGGGCTTATTTCTGTTATGGAATCACAGAATGGCAGGGATTGGAAGGGACTTCTGGAGATCATTGAGTCCACCTCCCCTCCCAAAGCAGGATCACCTAAAGGAGGAATGATAGGAGTTGGACAGGACCCCCAGAGGTCATTGAGTCCAACACCCCTCCCAAAGCAGAATCAGCTAGAGCAGGTCACACAGGAAACACATCCAGATGAGTCGTGAAGGTCTCCAAAGAAGCATTCAGGTATCACAGAGGAACACATCCAGGCAGGTTTTGAATATCTCCAGAGATGGAGACTCCACAACCTTTCTGGGCAGCCTGTTCCAGTGCTCCATCACCCTTCCAGTAAAGAGCTTCCTCCTCATGTTTAGATGAAACTTCTTACGTTCAAATTTGTGCCTGTTACCCCTTGTCCTGAAATGTTCTAAAGAGATGTGTAGGATGAGATGAGGAGAGGACTAAAGTGGCCTCTTTGTCACTGGGATGGCATTTTGCAGTCATGGGTAACCTAATGATGGAGTTGAATCCAGAGGAGGCACGAGAATATTCGCGTTGTGCACCCATACCTGGCAGGGAGCCCACTCAAAAGCCATTATCCACCTTTAAATAGGTTTGAACATGTTCACAGTCTGAGAGAAAGAGATGAGGAGAAGGCAGAACATCTCAGTGTCTTGCTGCTTTCGTTTCTCTGGTTTGTTCTCTTTCCAAAATAAATAATTCTTGGTTGGCTGAGACCAAGTAGTCCCAGGAATTTTGTTTTTCCATCTGTGTAATAAGCCCCTGGAAATAGATGTTTTTTGCTTTCCTGATCTTCTCTATTTATCACTCCACTAACTATTCACATTTCTAACTCTGGGTGGTTTCCTTCCTGTTATCTGGTGCCTGAGCACAGTGTTTTGGGGCAGGTGGGGAGGGGAGACAGGCTGATAAATGGCTGTACTTCAGGTTGCTTTTCCTTGTTGAGGTTTCCTCAGAGTGAACTGTTCTCAGCTTCTTAGTTGTGACTTCAGAACAGTCATTGTGGTGTGTTCAGACTCTAAAATGCACAGGATGCTTCTGGTGTAAGAAAGGAATCTTTTTTTTACAGGGTAATTCCTTGAAAGTGTTTCAGGACATGGAATGGGAAGATGCTTCAGGACTTGGGTGATGTCGATCAACTTCATGCTTTCCCCTGCGAGAGAATTCCAGAGCTGATTTACTGCTTTTCTGTACTCCAGGTCTTTCCAATGGTCCTGAAACAATGGAAGTAGATGGTCTCCAGGAAGTCCCCCTCTGTAGCTGTCGAATGGAGACCCCCAAAAGCAGAGAGATCACCACGCTAGCCAACAACCAGTGCATGGCCACGGAGAGTGTGGATAACGAGGTAGGGACCTGTCCTTCAGCTCCCTGCAGGCTTGCCTGCCGAGGGCCCAGATACAGAGAAGCAAAAGCTGTGCTGGGAACATGTGTTGGGTCACACAGGGGCTTGGCAGCCTGCTAGACTGGGAACCCACTGCTGTGTGGGACTGGCAGGGCAAACACCTGGTTGGGCATACTGAGGGCTCCAGCACTCTGTGTCTATCGCACGCTTGGATTGAGGCTGCTCAGAAGAGAGGAGGTGGTGCTGCCTGCAGCTGGAGAGGAGCTGGGTGGATCTCTCCTGCTTGTCCTGGCCTATGCAGCTGGGTCAGGTTGAGGTAGCAGACACACTTCAGGCCAAGTGGACTAAAATACATCAGCATGCATTGAAGTGAGAGAATCCAGTCAGAGGGAGCTTGCAGCTGGTTTCCCTTGGCTACAAAGGAGCTGATGTGAACCTTCCTGTAGCCAGCTCTTGAGGTTCGGCAACTTGGCATGGCCTGCGCCGCTCGGGCTGCCTCAGCCTTCCTCTCTCCTCCTCCTCAAGAGGCTTCTGTTACAAAGCTTCCCATGTCTAGACAACTCTGTGCAGCCTCTGGGCCTGGCTGACTGAAAACAGTGCCATCCAGTTGGTACAGCTGGGCCAGTTGGGCAATATTGGTTCCAGAAATGTGGAATTACATGGCAGAAGTGACTCCCTTCAGGAGTGTGGAAAGTGAGACTGCAGAACAGGAGCACACTCAGGAGGAGCTTGGGTTTCTTAGAAGCTTCAGCTGAGCCTCAGTCACACTACATGCATGTAGTAGGACAAGGAGTGAGAATATCCCTAGTTCTCTTGCAGGATCCAAGGAGAAGGATGGATGGATGGATGGATGGATGGATGGATGGATGGATCATAGAATCATAGAATCATAGAATGGTTTAGGTTGGAAGGGACCTCAAGGATCATCCAGCTCCAACCCCCTGCCATAGGCAGGGACACCTCCCACTAGAGCAGGTTGCTCAAGGCCTCATCCAGCCTGGCCTTAAACACCTCCAGGGNTGGATGGATGGATGGAGAAAGGGATAATCAGATATGCAGCCCAGCTCTGCTTCTGATAGTACCTATAGAGAAAGGAATTTCCAAAGCATGGTAACATTGGTTGATTAAAGAGAGAATATCCTGGAGCTGTATAGGAGAGAGGAGGACCCCAGGTTGCTAAATAACCAAAAGGTACATGGAAGAGTTTTTGTGTGTGGTTGAGCAGTTCTATCCCTGGATAAATCAGAGAGAGGCAAAAGCAAAGGCCAGGCTTTACAGGCTTTATGTGAGATTCTTTTTTCATAATGGGATAAGTGACTCATAGGTGTTAGAAGAATATCAAACATGTGAATAGTGAGTTCTCCAGGCTGTCATGTCCTTGGAGAATGGTCTAAATAGTGTTGAGCACCCTGCTGCACTCTCTAATGGTTGGAAAATAGCAGTTAATCATTGGGTACCTTTTTTTAGAGTTTCTAACAAGTGAGAGAGTGTGATGTAATAATGCAGGGCCTTCTTCACATGGACAGTGCAGCTTTGCACGTGTTACATTCCCTCAGCTCCCAAGTTAAAAGCAATTCTCTGGTCCTTTCTTGCCACTCTGCACCCCCTGGGTCTGTCTGATAAGGGTGATCAAGCCAGCCAAGGTGGCTGGGCTTTGGATGAGCTCAGTCAGAGATGCCAGGGGTGAGCAATGAGCCTAGGTTAAAATCTGGTCTCTTTGTCTGTAGGAGGAGAAGTGGAGTTTAAACAAACTCCAGAGAAAATCTAGCTTTGTTGAGGAACAAGCAGCAGGTCAAAGCTCAGCTAGAGCAGAGGGACAGTCTGTTGGTGATGAGCAGGCACCATGGTCCCCAGTGACTCCTCTGCTCATGGTGGCAGCACACAGTAAGTCTTGCTCAGGTCTGGGTAGGGACATTGACTTGTATCAGCCTTTCACTTTTGTGTTTCTGGTTTATAAATGTCCTCTGCCACGCATCTGGGAAGAGCAAGGTTCTTGTCTAGAGGAGCTGACAGGGTCCAAGCAGTGTCTTGTCCTGCTAGCAGGTGGCACCTGAAATGTGAATGTCACAGGTGTGTGAGTGGGCACAGCAGAGAGAAGTGTTGATCCTTCTGCCACAGCAGAGCTGCTGGCACTGGCTGGGAGAGGTGAGCCCCACTTATGAGGCCTGCTGGCATTGGCAGAGCAAGGTAGTGCAGGAGGAGACAGCTTTGGAAGCCCAGAGCTGTCCAGGGGTGAAGGCCTTTGGGAAACATCCTCATACTGTGTCTTTAGCTGAGCTCTCCTGGAGGCCTGGCTGTCCAGCCCTGTGTTCTGCAGCCAGCACAGCCTGGCAACAAAGAGTGATGATTTTTTCCTTTATCTTCCTGTGACTTCTGCTTTTAAACTGTAACAAGATTTAGTGTGCATGGTCTTGTTCTCTTGGTCACCAGCAGCCTCTCTTCCTGGCTGAAGAGAGCCTGTGCCGTGTGAGTCAGGCCCATGGGACTGCCCCTTCTGCTGCTGCTTGGCTGTTGCCTCTTTCCAGATACCACTCGGTTTGTGTTTTGGTTTGGTTTTGTTCTATTTTTTGTTTTGTTTTGGTTCATTTTTTTCCCCCTTCTTGCAAGGAACAAACGAGTTGGGGCCCACATGCATGTTAGTCAGTAAACGATGCGTTCCTTCCTGGGAGAGCAGCTCTCACAGCTTCCTGCTGCACCGCTAATGCTCTCTGGCACACAGCTGAATTACTGTGGCTCCTCCAGGCAGTTGGGCAGAGCCTTCCTCCTCACAAGCACAGAGAGTGTTTTGGTCTGCAGTAATTTCATTTCCTTTAATCTCTCCTGTTCCAGCTGGGCCGCTGCACAAACAGTGTGGTTAAGTATGAACTGATGCGCCCGTCTAACAAAGTCCAGCTTTTGGTGCTGTGTGAGGACCATAGAGGGAGGATGGTGAAACACCAGTGTTGCCCTGGCTGTGGATACTTTTGCACTGCAGTAAGTCCGTGCTCTCACAATCTAGGGAAAGAGGGGGTGCCTGGAAGAGCTGAAGGTGGAAGATGGTACCTAAAGGGGTTCACTGACTTCCTGGCATCAGCTCCGCCTCGGTCCACAGCATGTCAGGTGGTGTTTTCGAGAGGAATGTGTGTGAGGGTAGTTGCAAGCCTTCACCTTTCTCTTCCTGGAGACCCCAAGGGGTGTTACTGAAGAGTTTCCCTTGGGATTTCACACAGTGGAAGTCTTGCATTAGGAATTTCTTTGTTCAGGGGCTTGGGTTTTTGTTTTCTTCTTTCTCTGTACAGGTCAACTGCATCAAAACTGATATTAGCTCAGTTTGTAAATGGTTCTGTGTACACACATCTGTGTCCCCCCTGCCTGCTCCTCGTGATTTAGGTGGGGAACCTGAGTGATGCTGCTGAAACAAAGCAGCGTTTGAGGTCTCCTGCTCCTTCTTCCACCTCTGTCGCTGGGGCATGGAGCTTTTAATAGCATTGGTCCAGTCCTTTAAGTCCTCAGCATCCTTGTTTCCCTCTTGGTAAAGCTGCAAAACACCAATTGAGGGCCTCTTGGGGCGATGAGGAGGCTTAATTGTCTGATGCTAGTGTTCATCAAGATGACTCAATGGAAGATGCTACAGGAGTCTCCAGTATTACTGTACTAAATGGAGCCATCCTGGGTTTTCATGCTGAGTCAAAGATCATCTAAAGGATGAAATCCTCTAAACCCTTAAAGGCATTTTTGAAAAGCTGAAATGGAGTTTATGCAATCACAGAATCATTAAGGTTGGAAAAGACCTTTAAGATCGTCAAGTCCAACTTTAACCCAACTGCCATGACCACTGAGCTGTATGCTGCAGTGCCACAGCTGCAGCTTCTTGAACGCCTCCAGGGATGGGGACTCCACCACCTCCCTGGCAGCCTGTTCCAATCCCTGACCACTCTTGCAGCAAAGAAATATTTCCTAATCTCCAGCTCAACCCTCCCCTGGCACAATTGTAGGCCATATCCTCTCATCCTATCGCTGGTTACTCGGGAGAAAAGACCAACCCCAGCCTCGCTCCAGCCTCCATTCAAGGAGTTGTAGAGAGCAGTGAGGTCTCCCCTCAGACTTCTCTGATCTAAACAACCCCAGCTCCCTCAGGCACTCCTCCTATGACCCTCCAAACCCCTCACCAGCCTCATTGCTCTTCTCTGGACACCCTCCAGGGCCTCAATGTCTTTCTTAGGCTGTAGCACCCAGAATTAAATCCAGCACTCAAGCTGTGACCTAACCAGGGGCAAGTGCAGAGGCACCATCACTGCCCTTCTCTTGCTGAAACCAGAGTGCTCAGGAGGACTGTGCCTACTGGAGGAGAGTCAAATTTGGACCAGCCTTTGCCTACATGCTCCTGCAGCTCTCAGTGATGTGTCACCCTTCACAGAGGTGAACCTGCAGGTGTTGTTCTGTGCTTATCCTTCACTAGCAGCACAGAGCACAGCAGGGCTGATACTACAGGGCAGTGAGTTCTGGGGTATTCCAGTTTGGAAGATTTTGCTGGAAGGAGAAAATAATGTTAGGCAAAGTTGGCCAAGTTTGTGAAATGAGAAGCAGCCACATTCTCAGGGCTGGTCTGAGCAGAGAAGTCCCAGGCTATGGGTTACATTTGGCTTAGCAACTGATTTAGTTCTATTGATGCAGGCCCTGGAATGGTTTGTGCACAGCATTGTTGGGGGTGGGGGTTAGTGCTGCTGGCTCAGCAAGCAGCTCTGAAGTTTTCTCTTCCAGTTCTGAGGCATCCTTACAGTCCACTGGCACTTCTAGAAACATAAGCAAGAACTTCAAGCCTTAGAGGAAAGAGCTGGAAATTGGAACTCTTTGCTTCTCTTTCCCAAGCACAATAAAACCCAACTTGCTTTGCAGTCTCTAACCAAGTGAGCTTTTTCCCCATGACCTTGCTTTTGTTCTCTTCAAAGAAGTGGCAGTGCTTGCTTACTGTACTGGAAGCGCCAGGGACAGGAGTGCTGACGACTGAAGTGTTTCAGAGCTCTGCGGATGAAGCGTGTGGAAGGGGCAAGGCTCCCAGTGGCCAAGGTGTCAGCTGCTTCTCTCTGGTTTCTTTAGGGCACTTTCATGGAGTGTCAGCCCGAGAGCAGCATCTCCCACCGCTTCCACAAGAACTGTGCCTCCCAGGTCAACGACATGAGCTACTGCCCTCACTGCGGGGAGGAGGCCTCCAAGGCAAAGGAGGTGACAATAGCAAAGGCAGACACGACCTCGACGGTGTCGCTGACCTACGAGCAGCAGAAACCAGCAGCTGTGGAGGGAAGGGCTGACACCACAACGGGGAGGTGAGCTTGGCAGCAGGGGAAGTGAGCTTGGTGGTGATCTCACACCATATGGTACGCAGTGCTTTGCATTCAGGGGGCTTGTTCTCCTGATGGAGCAAAGGGCATTGGAGTCCCGCTCCGAGGAGGAGCTCCCCCTCTGGGGTCCCGCTCCGAGGAGGAGCTCCCCCTCTGGGGTCCCGCTCCGAGGAGGAGCTCTCCCTCTGGGGTCCCTCTCCGAGGAGGAGCTCTCCCTCTGGGGTCCCTCTCCGAGGAGGAGCTCTCCCTCTGGGGTCCCGCTCCGAGGTGGAGCTCTCCCTCTGGGGTCCCTCTCCGAAGAGGAGCTCCCCCTCTGGGGTCCCACTCCAAAGAGGAGCTTTCCCTCTGGGGTCCCGCTCCAAAGAGGAGCTCTCCCTCTGGGGTCCCGCTCTGGGGAAGAGCTCCTCTGGGGTCCCGCTCCGAGGTGGAGCTCCCACTCTGGGGTCCCTCTCCGAAGAGGAGCTCTCCCTCTGGGGTCCCGCTCTGGGGAAGAGCTCCTCTGGGGTCCCGCTCCGAAGAGGAGCTCCCCCTCTGGGGCCCTGCTCCGAAGAGAATCTCCTCCTTTGGGGTCCCGCTCTGAGGAGGAAATTCTTCCTCTGGTGTCCTGCTGAGGAGTAAGCTCTCCTCTGGGATCAAGGTCCTACTCCATGGTCCTGCTCTGAGCCAAACTCAGCTGCAGGAATCTGCAAGTGTGTTCTGTGTGACTCACTGTGATGGAGAAGAGCACAGCAGCCACAGTGTGAGCTGGGGCAGAGGTTTTGAAGATAAGAGGGGTTCAGGAGTTAAAACCACTCCTTTTATTGGTAGGAATGGAGTAGCAGTGGAATGAGTTGATGTTGTTAGATCTGATAAGTGACAGGGAAATTCATGCAGGACCTCACTGTGAGCACAAGTACAATGAGAGGATGAAAACACAGAGGCAAACACAGGTGAAACCATGCCTGCATTGAGCAGTGCTCCACCTTCCTGTCCAGTCTGATCATGCTCTGGTGGCTTTTGTGACTTGTCCTATCTTCCTGCACTTCCTGGAGCACAGAGTATAGAAAAATATTAGTCATAGGAAAGCTTTTTGGGGGGCAAGATCTTACCAGAAAGGCTGTAAAATATATGGGTTTGTGTTTTGATGTGCCTTCCTGTATATCCATTTCCTTTCCCTCCTTGGCACATGATACAGACTGTTGTGTGGTTTTAATGGTTGTCCTTTGGCTCTCTCTCTCCTTTTCTTTTCCCTTCAGTGGCGCTGGGACTCGGTTGTCAGAGGAAGACAAGCCAGAAAGTTCGGCTGCTGAGGGGTTTGACATGGCTGGGTCTTCAGTTTTTCCAAAGCCTACTACTAGCCTGAGCCAGGGACCAGTTAAAGAAACTCTGGAAAGTGCCCTGATTGCCCTGGACTCTGAAAAGTAAGAAGGCAGCAGCTGTGTCTCTCCACTTCCAGCAAAGTTGCTTAACCTAAAAGAAAACTGAGATTCAGCTTCTCTGGATTTTGGCCTGACTCAGACCTTTTTTATTCACTTCAGTCATTTGTCACCCCTAGCAGACAGCTGATTCAAGAGAACAGTTGTAGCTCTGACTGTCTTACCGATGTCTCTGGAGGCTTGAGTGTTTCACTGGCCTTGCAACCACAGCTCTAACTCAGAGGAGCTCCCATTGGCAGCACCAGGCCCCAGAATTGGTTGTTGAGCACTGAATAGATGTGGCCCTTGCTAGAGCAAGGCTGGTTGTGGTTGGAGCTGGAGGTCCTGTGTACAGCTCTGGAGTCCTCAGCACAGCAGAGACAGGGACCTGTTGGAGCAGGGCCAGGGGAGGCCACAGCAATGTTGGAGGGCTCTGCTGTGAGGCCAGGCCGAGAGAGTTGGGGTCGCTCAGCTTGGAGAAGAGAAGGCTCTAGGGAGGCCTTCTGGTGGCCTTGTAGTGCTTAAAGGGCTGATGAGAAAGATGAGAACAGAGTTTTTAGCAGGGCCTGTTGTAGAATCACAGAATTATTTGGGTTGGAAAAGACCTCTAAGATTGAGTCCAACCCTTGACCTGACACCACCTTGGCCACTAAGCCATGCCCCAAAGTCCGTAGGTCTCTTGAACACCTCCAGGAACGGTGACTCCACCACCTCCCTGCGCAGCCTGTTCCAGTGCTGACAGCAAAAGGCTTGGATGAGAGGAACTGAAAAGTCTCTTGCAACCCAAACTGTTCTGTGATTCTGTGATGGGTTCTAAGATATTTTTGTAGAGCCCTGTTGTGTTTTGCTAGCACTCTGGAGCCGTGCCATAGGTGCAGGCTTTGCCCTGCATGTGGGGATAGCAGTGGGATGGGTCCCAGTGCTGGGAGTGTTCTTCCATGAGTGTTAATTGTGCCCCTTTGTCCTTCAACCTGCAGGCCCAAGAAGTTACGGTTCCATCCAAAGCAGTTGTACTTCTCTGCAAGGCAAGGAGAGCTGCAAAAGGTCCTGCTGATGTTGGGTAGGTGGCTCCTTCCCGGGACATTGTGTGTCTGGCAGCAGTCCCAGCTCCTACCTGGCAGCTGCCAGACTCCAGTTCCCAGCACAGTGCAGTCCTCACTGCCCCCTGTGAGTGGAGCTAGAGGAGAAAGTCACTGCCACGAGTGAGGTGTCATTGGAAGTGGGTTCATCTTTCTCCAAAGAGTGAACCTGCTCCCAGCTTCTTGCTTCTTTTGGGGATGGTTTTATCCAGATAAAGTGTTTATGTCCTCAGATGACCCAAGTGTGATTCTTCCAGTCCAGCAGAACTTTCCTCTCCATGCAGTTAGGTATTAGCATCCAGTGGAGAGGTGAAAAGATGGGAGTCAGCTTAAGCAAAGACCCATCAGCAAGACAGCAGGAAGGAAGAGCCTTCTAATGCCCAGGATTTGTGTAGGCAGTTCATAGTTTGCTGTCACCAGATGACTTGGAGCTGCTGAGTTTGTTCTAACCAACCAATATTCCTGCGGAATCTCCTCCTTGGAAGGACAGGATGCTTCCTTGGCATCATTTCCTTTCCCCTCCAGTACTTTGCAGTACATTTTTGGCTGCTTTGTGTTCTTGTCATTTATCAGATTCTTCTTGGTTTTTTTTTCCCCTCTACCAAGTGTTAGCTTCATTGTTCCTGTCTTGAATAGCACAAAACTGTTATTCATTGATATTTAACTATGGCTTCATCATACGCAACATGTTATCATGCCCAGACATCTTTGTCTGGCTGCCATCATCAGCTGTCAGTCTTTGGACAGCTGTGAGAAGCTCTGGCCAGATTTGTTAGCTGGAGAAGCTCCATCTACTTTGTAGCTTTGTGTTTGCAGGCATGCAAAGAGGATCGCTAATCTTAATGGCAGTTACTAGTGGTGAGACAAAAGGCCAGGTAGTGACTTCTTGTTTCCAGCTGCTGTGTTGCTTGAAACAAAGCAGCAGCTTTTTTCCCTGGTCTCCTTGTGATGGTTTGGGTGTTCCCCACCCCCCCTCCCCACACTTAAGAAAATCAACCAGAGTAGACTCAGCCAACCTGGAAATTAAAGAAATGAAGCTTTATATTCACAGCTCAGCACAAGATCCAAGCAGATATTTACAGTATCTACAGCTACAGACAGAAATAGACAAGTTAAAAAGTAATCCAGAAACACAACAGCCCTCCCAGAAACCAGAGTGCCCAGGAGGGGCTCCCAACCACCCTTCCACCTCCTTTCAACCCCTCTGCCTTATCCCAGACTTTGCCTTACATTCAAGCTGAGTTTGGAAATTTGGCCTAGGGGGTTAGGAAGCAAACTAATTAGACAGCAGGTTAGAGAGAGAAGTGCATGCAGCCAGATCCCAAGAGCAACTCTGTTACCTATATCTGTGTTCTTATTTTTATCCATCTCAGCAAGCCTAGGAGTGCAGCAGCCATCACCTTTGTTCCCTTTTCACAGCCTAGCATCTAATTCTTCTCACCAGAATATCTCAGCTAGGCTCACACTGGCACATTCCTCGTGTGGTGGTTGTGGTTTGGTTGCACTGAGAGGTGGTGGATAGTGAATCTGAGGGAGATGGGCTGTGTGGAAACTGCAATGCCTGGAAGCTATTAAATCCCATGGTGGTGCTGAAGCTCTTGGTTTGAGGGCTGTTGCATATTGAATGTCTGAGGGACTACCCTGAGAGCTTTCTGGCGTGAGTGCGCAGTGAGTTGTGAGAAGGGCTGCGAAGGGGCTGGCAGCCCTTCCTTTAAAAGCTTTTAGCTGAGACCTGCTTCTTCTGTTACACTGTCCTCTCTGAAGCCTCATTGAAAGTGCTTCTGCTCTTGTTTTTCAGTGGATGGAATTGACCCTAATTTTAAAATGGAGAATCAGAACAAGAGAACTCCTCTGCATGCTGCTGCCGAGTCTGGCCATGTGGACATCTGCCATATGCTGATTCAGGTCTGTCTCCACTTAAGGGGCAATGGATGGAAGCTGAGGCATAGGAGGTGTCAAACATGAGGAGGAATGTCTTCCCTGTGAGGATGACAGAGTGCTGGAACAGGCTGCCCAAGGGTTTGTGGAGTCTCTCTCTCTGGAGATAGTCAAAATCTGCCTGGATGTGTTCCTGTGTGGTCTGGTATAGGAGATCCTGCTCTGGCAGGGGATTGGACTGGATGAGCTTTGGAGGTCCTTTCCAGCCCCTGACATTCTGTGATTCTATGATTCTGAGGTCTTTTCTACAAGGAGTTTCCTGTGGCTTTTGGTCTCCTGCTCCACCTAGCTAAAGTACACATGGAAATCAGTGCTGAAACCTCCTCCTTCTGAGGGTTTGCTAAGGGAGGAGTGGTGGAGAGTACCATAAGATCTAGGAGGCCATGACTGAAGCTGCCTTTCTAGCTTATTCTCCAAGCAAGCTGCACTGTGTGGGCAGTCAGCAGGTGAAGCTTCCATGTAGGGCACTGTAGAGCATGTGGGAACCTCTCTGCCTGAACACACCCAGCACTGCCAGATGTGCAAGCATGGGCTGACTGCTGGCAGCCTGCAGCTTATCTGCAAGCTGCTGCCAGGCTGCTCTTTGTAACAAAAAGCTGGAAGCCAGCAGCCTCTGCCTTCCCTTCTGTCAAAACCAGAGGGACTCTGACAGGATTTTCATCTATGGTGTAAATGTCCCACACATGAAAAGGAGAAAAGATGCAAGTTTGGGTTGTTGGTCTGAGATTTGGGTTCTAAGTGAGGGAAAGTGATCAAAGACATAGAGGTGTTCTCATGGAATCTGCTCCAAAATGATGAGACCAAAAAAGAGTTGCAGTGCTGGGCAAACAAGGAGGCTGATTAGAAGGGCTGGGTGCTAGGTTGGACTTGATGATCTTAGAGGTCTTTTCCAACCTGGTCAATTATGTGATTGTGTTGCACAAAGAGTATCTAGAAAGTAGCAGTGCAAAGTCTATCCATAACAAGAGTCAATCAATACCAGCTGATGGTTTCCTTATGCTCTGGTTAGCTGTAGGAGGCAGCAGGGAAAGCAGTGCTGCTGCCTTCCAGAACAGGTGAAGCTGATCTGCCTTCTCTCTTGGGTTTGTGTGTTTGGGTTTTTCCCCTACTTAATAAAGCTGAATTTCAGGAAAAAAAAAACAAACCACCAAACCCAAACTTACTACAGAATCTCAACTCCTGCATCCTTCCTCTGCTAGGCAGGAATGGTTATAACCATCCTTGTATTTCTTTTGGCCTCTTAACAGGCTGGTGCTAATATTGACAGCTGCTCTGAAGACCAGAGGACTCCACTGATGGAAGCAGCAGAAAACAACCATCTGGAAACTGTGAAATACCTTATCAAGGCTGGAGCACTAGTGGATCCCAAGGTACCAGCTCCTTCCTTACCTTTTGCTCTTAGAGAAGCCTCTCTTCACCCTTTGTTTCTTGACAGGTTTATGTCTTGGCTGGAAGTGCACAGGCAGAGTGGAAAATGATCAAAGACATAGGGGTGTTCTCATGGAACCTGCTCCAAAATGATGAGACCAAAAAAGAGTTGCAGTGCTGGGCAAACAAGGAGGCTGATTAGAAGGGCTGGGTGCTAGGTTGGACTTGATGATCTTAGAGGTCTTTCCCAACCTGCTTCATTCTGCCATTCTGTGAAAAGGACTTGCTTGTCTTGGGCATGAAGGCTTGGCAAGGCTGTGGTTGTTGGCAGAGTCATTTCAGTGGTGCAGTGTCCTGGCTGTGAGCAGTTTGGGGCGAGTGCTGTCACTTGCTACAGCAGTTTGTGGCACCACATGCGTGTGTGGGGGGGGTAGATTTCATATGGGACCACTAAATATCAGTGCCACAGATCCGTAACAGTGAGTTTGATTTCAGATTTTCTTCTCTATAGGCTCCAAAAATGAGATTTTTGGGGTGACATTTTAAACCAGGCTGGTTATTAGGTGCTTGCCAAGCCAGCAAAAACGAGAGAGGAAGTCTTGCTGTCCAGAGGACTGATGTGTGGTTGCTTGCAGTCACGCTGCAGTGGCAAAATTGGCCCCCATCTTTAAAGTCTACCCTTTAATTTAAACAAACACAATCAAATGCAGCTGTCTGCTTGCCTTTAGCATGCTCTGGTTCCTTTGCAATCTGGGAAAACATACAGCCTGTTTATTAGCTCTATAAATCAGATGCTATTTGGAGCACAGGAACCCTCCCCCTGTGAACTTCTTGTTGTCGGGACCTGCTGCTGCTGCTGGCGCGCTCCTCTGGAGCGTGGCAGGGCGAGGATGCTCCTGGCCAAAGGAGTTGGCAGGGCCAGGAGGATTGCACAAGGTGTTAAGTGCTGCCCACCCTGAGCCTTAAATGGATCTTTGGGAGAGTTTTTGTGTGCTGGGAAGGCAGAAAGGCCAGAACAGACAGGTGTGGGCTCGTGCTGGCCACTGGCCCAAGTGTCTTGGAGCGATCCAGACATCACTCACCTGATGTGTTCCAGTGGAAGAGAACAAAGAGGGTTTACTGCTCTGAAAGGCACAGGGAAATATCCTGAGCTTGCAAAAGTGAATGAGAAGCCTGAGATCACGTCTGAAGTCTAGACTAGTTTATTATGTTAATTAGTTTCTTGCACCAAATTAGTCATCTCTTTGAAAGCAGCAACCTTGCAGTTCAGAATCAGCTCCGACCATTTGGGTGAGAAATAACAGCCTTTAACTGGTGTGGGTGTGAGCTGAACCTGCTCATCCCAGTCCTGCAGGACTGCAGGGGCAGAGCAACACAGAAGACAGTGATGGAGGCTTCTCAGAGTCCAGGGTGGAGGTAACAGGAGGTAAAAACCCCACTCAAAACCTGCAGAAACTTCCTCTTACAATCCACCTGGCTCTCTGCAGACTGCCCTTAGCTCATCCAAGGGGAAAGCTGTGGTGTTATTCAGATGTGACAGGCACTTATAGGGGTGTAGAAACCCCCTCTGTACCCCAAGAAGCCCATGCAGTGTAATCCCTGACCTGAGACATCCCATCCTTGCTCCCTAGCTGTGCACCGTGTTCTCTGCTCAGCTCCATCCTGAAGCTCTTGCCTCTGATGTTGCTTCCAAAGGCTTGGCTGGAAGGAGTCATTTAGGGTTTCAGTCCTTCATTTCCTCCTCCTTATTTCCTGGTCTCTGGGCCTTGCCTTGTGCTAAGCTCTTGGGATATAAATGCCTGATAAAAATCAGGCTCCAGCCGCTGAGATCTTTGGTGTCAGTGTGGGAGTATCTCCGTCATGACTCACAGCCTGTCCATCTCCACCAGACCTGGTGTTCTCAGCTCCCAAAGGCATTTTCACCCTTTAGGGTTGTTTTTAACTCTTATCTCAGAGCCAGATGCTTGCAGGCACAATGGGGACTTGGTCTTTTGGGAAGCTTCTAGCCTCTGTGCAGAGCACCCCTTGGCCCTTGGTGCCAGGTGCCATTGAAACAGAGCAAAAGTCCTGGGTAAATGGAGCATCTCAGGCTGAGCCAAGGTAACAGAGCAAAAGTCCTGGATAAATGGAGCATCTCAGGCTGAGCCAAGGTAACAGAGCAAAAATCCTGGATAAATGGAGCATCTCAGGCTGAGCCAAGGTTGCTTTACTGATTAAAGTGCAAGTTCTGCCTCTCTGAGGGATTTCTGCCTCCTCTTGACTTTCCAGTAGATGGAGGAGAGTTGGAGAGGGTCTTTTGGGAAAGAGGAGCATCTGCCAGGATTTGGGGTTGGTCCTTTCCCTAGGCTTTGCAAAAGTGTCTCTTCCCCATCACCTTTGCACTCTCAGCCTCCTACTTCACATGAGTTGCACCACTTCTGAGCTTTGTGTGAGGTTCCCTCAGCTCAGTGTTGGTGTTGGTTGTTGCTGCTCCCTTCTCCCATGGCAGTGGGCAGAGGGTTTTAGGAGTCCTCTGCTCCATCTCTTGAACATCTCTGGTGTTGCAAAGCATCAGCAGTGGCACACAGACATGGGGAACACTGCTAAGAGATGTCCTAGAGGGCCTAGAGAATAAATGTCATGGAAGTCCTAGAGAATAAATCTTAATGAGGAGTGACTGAGGGAGCTGGGGATGGTTAGGTTGAAACAGAGGAGGATGAGGGCAGACCTCATTGCTGTCTACAGCTACCTGAAGGGACATCGTGGAGAGGCTGCTGCTGGGCTCTGCTCACAGGGAATGGGAGATAGAACAGAGGGAATGGCCTCAAGCTGAGCCTAGGGAGGTTTAGATTGGACATTAGGGAAAAGTTTTTCATGGACAGAGTGGTCAGGGACTGGAAGGAGCTGCCCAGGGAGGAGGTGGAGTCACCCAGCCTGGCTGTGTTTCAGGGTGGTTTGAATGTGGTGCTTGGGGCTATGGTTTAGGGTGAATCTTGTAGAGCAGGGTTCTGGGTTGGGCTTGGTGCTCCTGAGGGGCTGTGCCAACCTGCATGGTTCTGTGATTCATTCTGTGATTCCTCTGAGTGCTTGTTCTGTGCTTGTGCCCAGGATGTGGAGGGCTCCACCTGTCTGCACTTGGCTGCCAAGAAGGGGCACTACGATGTTGTTCAGTACCTCCTCTCCAACGGGAAGATGGATATCAACTGCCAGGTGAGGCCCTGCAGTGCAAGGGGCAGAAGCTGCTGTTCTCAGATCAGGGAGCTCAGTCTCAGCACTGTGCTTTCTGCACAGCAGCTACTCAGCTACAGTCCTGCTGCTGGTGGGCACCTCAAAAACCATGGGGTGACATGCCATGGGCATCCTGGTTTGCCAGAGATGGTGATCCCCTCCACTGACTTCATGGATCCTTTCTTTGCCTGTACTTTGATTTGCAGTTTCTCCTTGACCCTGAATTTGCAGGTAGAGTCTGTTGCTCAGCTGTGCTCATCCTAGCAGGGGGGAGGTGGGAACATCCCCAGCAGAATGGGCAGCAGAGGCAGGGAAGGAATTCTGCCCCTCTGCTGTGATCCTACCTGCAGTGCTGGGGCCAACTCTGGAGTCCTCAGCACAGCACAGACAGGGACCTGTCGGAGCAGGGATAGAGAAGGCCACAGCAGTGCTGTGAGGCCAGGCTGGGAGAGTTGGGAGTGTTCAGGCTGCAAAAGAGAAGGCTCCAGGGAGACCTTCTGGTGGCCTTTCACTACTTAAAGGGCTGATCAGAAAGCTGGGGACAGACTTTTGAGCAAGGCCTGTTGTGACAGGCCAAGGGCTGATGGTTTGAAACTGATTGATTCAGATGAGATGAAAGGAAGTTCTTTTATGCAGAGGGTGGTGAGACCCTGTCCCAGGTTGTCCAGGAAGGTGGCAAATGCCTCATCCCTGGAAGCATTCCAGGTCAGATTGTTTGGAGCTCTGAGTAATGTTCTCTAGCTGCAGATGTCCCTGCTGACTGCAGGGGGTTGGACTGGATGACCTTTGCACCTGCCTTCCAACCCAGACCATTCTGTGATTCTGTCACGGACGTGCTGTGGGATGGGCCAAGTCTGGCACTTGCCATCACGGAGCTCATCCATTGCATTGAGGTGAGGGAATGCTGCATCAGGGTTCCTTATGCTGGCTGAAGTTCCCCCAGGCTTCTCAGGGAGCTTTTGTAAGAGCTTTTAGACTGGTTGGATATTGGTTGTGTCTTTTGGACAGTCAGGTGTGTTTGGACACCCTGGAGCCCTTGCTGGTATGCTGAGCTGCAGATAAACTCCAGCCTGCTGGGTTTATCCTTCAGCCTGTGCTCCAGCCTGCAGCACAGACTGAAGGAGAGTGA
This sequence comes from Tricholaema leucomelas, assembly GCA_013400475.1. Classification (NCBI taxonomy): domain Eukaryota; kingdom Metazoa; phylum Chordata; class Aves; order Piciformes; family Lybiidae; genus Tricholaema lacrymosa; species Tricholaema leucomelas. The sequence continues at coordinate 28,640 of WAAF01009564.1, read as the reverse complement.
TCACAGAATCATAGACTTGTTTGGGTTGGAAAAGCCCTCTAAGGTCATCCAGTCCAACCAGCAACTAAACCATGTCCCAGAGTGCCATGGCCACAGGTTTCTTGGACGCCTCCAGGGATGGGGACTCCACCACCTCCCTGGTCAGCCTGTTCCGATCCCTGACTGCTCTTGCAGCAAAGAAACATCTGAGAGGAGAAGGGGTCTGTGGCTGGCATGAGGCTTAGGAAGCAGCAGGAGACTGTCCTGCCTGTTGTGAGGGTCTGAGCCTTTCCTTCTCTCCTCAGGACGACGGAGGTTGGACGCCGATGATCTGGGCCACCGAGTACAAGCACATCGAGCTGGTGAAGCTGCTGCTTGCCAAGGGGTCGGACATCAACATCCGTGACAATGTGAGGGTCTTCCTGGAACCCCTTTGAGGAAGGAGCCTCAATCTCTGTTTAAAACCCAAGCAAGCCCAAGGAGGCAGATTTTGGGCTCAGTGCAAGGAGGTGCAGTGGTTCCTTTGGATTCACTGCTTTGGGGCAGTGAGTGAATGGTATCTGGTGAGGGAATTCTCCCCCATTTTCTGGGAAGAGGCTGCCAAGAAGTCCTTTTCCTGCAGCTCTTCTGACAGCCCATCAGGATGCTGTACAAATGCTCAGGCTGTAGTCAGTTCTGTGCCTGGCTGTGTCTAGCTCATTTGGGTCCACTTGGACAGGGCAGGAGGCAGATTCCTTCGAGTCCAGACTCACCAGCTCTGCCTTGGTCATGAACCAGTGTGCACTGGGAATGGGTTAGGAGCCTCTTGTCTGCCTTTTGAGGGACATAAACTTGTGCTGATGTTTTCTGGACAGATTGGGCAGGCTCTCAGTCAGCAAGTATGGCAAATCTGGCTTTTCCTTGGCACAGCAGCAATGTAGTCACCAGTGCAGACAGAGCATGCCCAGGCTGGCAGCTCAGCCTGCTGGAGCTGGCTCGTGGCCTGCTCTTCACCTCTGTAAATGCTGCCCAAGTGGGATGTCCTCTGTCTGCGAGTCCCTGGCAGTTCCCTGCCCCCAGCAGCACTGTGCAGCAGGTTCCACAGGGATTTGCAGGTGAGCAGATCCAGGGGAGCTGCTGTCTCCTTTGGAGCCAGGTTCTCTTTGGGAGGCTCAAGAGATCAGCACTGCTCCTTTTCTTCTTTGCTTCATAGCACATTTCTTACTTTTTCCTTCCTCTCTGTAAGGCTGTTGGGATTGTTGATCTGCTTGAAGGTAGGGAGGCTCTGCAGAGGAATCTGGCTGGGCTGGATTGATGGGCCAGGGTCAGCTGTATGAGGTTCAACAAGGCCAACTGCCAGGTCCTGCACAACTCCATGAACACTTGGGGCACAGTGTCTGGAAAGCCACCCAGTAGGGAAAGACCTGGGAGTGTTAGTCAGCAGCAGATGACTGTGAGCCAGTGTATGCTCAGGTGCCTAAGAAGGCAAACAACATCGTGGCCTGGATCAGCAATGGTGTGATCAGCAGGAACAGGGAAGTGATTGTCCTCTTTACTCAGCACTGGTGAGGCCACACATTGAGTACTGGGGTCACTTTTGGGTCCCTCACTCCATGAAGGACATTGAGGGACTGGAGTGTGTCCAGAGAAGGGCAACAAAGCAGGTGAAAGGTCTGGAGAACAGGGCTGGCAAGGAGCAGCTGAGGGAACTGGGGGTGTTCAGTCTGGAGAAGAGAAGGTTCTCTACAACTTCCTGAGAGGAGGCTGTAGTGAGGTGGGAGTTGGTCTCTGGTCTCTTCTTCCTAGTGGTTAGTGATAGGATGAGAGGAAATGGCCTCAAGTTGCACTGGAGGAGGTTTGGGTTGGGTATTAGAAGAGACTTCGCCACTGAAAAGATTCTCAAAGCCTGGAACACACTTCCCAGGGAGGTGATGGAGTCCCCATCCCTGGAGTTGCTTGAAAGGTGCAGAGATGTGGTGCTGAGGGACATGGTTTAGCACCAACCATGGCAGAGTCAGAGAATGGTTGGACTGGATGATCTTAAAAGTCTTGTCCAACCAACATGATTCTGTGATTCTGTAATGCTGAAAGTCCTGAAGTACCTGCCAGGCCAGCCTGGCTGTGAACTGGGCTGTGATGGGCTGCTCCAGGCTTTGGCCTGCAGACGTGAGCTGGTTTGATTAACGAAGGGTAAGCAGCTTCACTGCTTTCTGCCCTCAGCTGTTGCAGTGCAGTACCTACCCTGCCACCCCTTCACACTCAAGCATGCCTCCTGGCAGTGCATTCTCATGTCCAAGGCTCCTGGTGCCATGTTTTAATTCAAGGAGGGTTTGGTTTTATCTCCCTTAATGCCTTGATTTGTGTCTTAGGTGCTAGAAGGGGGGAGTGTTGGCACAGTTGTCTTATGGGGCTCAGAAAGGGCCCCAGCTGTTCCCAGGGAGTTGCTGTCTGTAGTCTGAAAGCCTCATCTGATAGGAGCCTCTTGGGTAGCTTAGATAGTTCCCAGGCAGGTCTGGATCTGATGCTGTTCCTAATAAGCTCAAAATTCAAGGCAAGAGAGAGGCCTCCTGGTGTTGTTGCCTTGCTCCAGAGCCTTACTGCTGCAATGCTATAGGCAGTGAGATTGAGGAGGGCACCCTCAGGCACTCTGCAGATGATAGCAAAGTAGGGGGTGGTGTTGGTAAGTCTGAAGGATGTGATCACATCCAGAGAGCCCTGGACAGGCTGCAGAGGTGGTCTGAGGTTCAGTAAAGCAAAGTGCAAAGTCCAGCACCTAGGTGGGACAATCTTAGATGTCAGTCCAGGCTGGGGGATGGGGACATTGAGAGCAGCCCATGCTGGTGGGCAGGAAGCTGGGCATGAGCCAGCAATGAGCACTGGCAGCCCAGAAGGCCAGTGGCAGCCTGGGCTGCATCCAGAGAAGGTCAGCCAGCAGATGGAGAGAGGGGATCCTACCCCTCTGCTTGCTGAGACCTCACCTGCAGGGCTGTGTCCAGCTGTGGCGTCCCCAATAGGGGAGGGACATAGGCCTGGTGGAGCAGGTCCAGAGGAGGCCACAAAGATGCTCAGAGGGCTGAAGAACCTCCTCTATGGGAACAGGCTGAGACAATTGGGGCTGTTCAACCTGGAGAAGAGAAGGCTCCTGGGAGACCATGGAGATGCATTTCAAAGTCTGATGGGGACCTAGAGGAAAGCTGGGAGGGACTGTTTAGAAGGGCCTGTGGTGACAGGACAAAGGGCAATGGTTTGGAACTGGAGCAGGTTGGACATCAAGAGGAAGTTCTGCACAGTGAGGATGATGAAATACTGAACTGGCTGCCCAGGGATGTGCTGGAGGCCCTAAAGACAATTCAAGGTCAAACTTGATGTGGCCCTAGGCAGCCTGATGTAGTTGGAGGTGTCCCCAATGCCTGCAGGGGGATTGGCCAAGATGCCCTTTGGGGGTCCCTTCCAACCTGATGCAATCTGTGAGTCTGTGACTGGACAGCACTGGCTCCTTTGCTCTGTCACAGAAGCTGCTTGGCTACCAGTTACAAGATCAGACATTAAATGGTGAAACCCAAATCAGCTCAGTCAACAATTCAGTTGAGAGAACATCATCCTCTGCAGCTGGATCACATAACCCTTCCTGTACCTGTGTTGGGGTTCTCCTGATTGCAGTCATTAAAAGCAATGTCACTTGTGCTGGGAAACATCATTCTGCAGGAGAAGTGCTCCTGATTGTAATTATGCTGCTGTTAGGCAGGAGCTGATGCAAGGCAGAGTAGGGAGTCTGGAGTTCTGTAACCTGTCTGAGCAGCAGCATGTGGTGTGCAATCACCAGGATTCATTTTTTCTGTAGATTGAATGATGGGATGAGGAGTTTTTTATTGTAGATGTTGCCACAGCAGTGCTGGCAGGGCTGGAAGCCCTCTGCTGTGAGGCCAGGCTGAGAGACTTGTTCAGCCTAGAGAAGAGAAGGTTCAAGGGACACCTTCTGGTGGCCTTCCAGTGGTTAGCCTGGGGAAGAGGAGGCTCAGGGCAGAGCTCATTGCTGTCTACAGCTACCTGAAGGGAGGCTGTAGCCAGGTGGGGCTGGGCTCTGCTGCCAGGCAAGCAGCAACAGAACAAGGGGACACAGCCTCAAGCTGTGCCAGGGGAGGTCTAGGCTGGATGTTAGGAGGAAGTTGTTGTCAGAGAGAGTGATTGGCATTGGAATGGGCTGCCCAGGGAGGTGGTGGAGTCACCGTGGCTGGAGGTGTTGAAGCCAAGCCTGGCTGGGGCACTTAGTGCCATGGTCTGGTTGCTTGGCCACGGCTGGGTGCTAGGTTGGGCTGGCTGAGCTTGGAGCTCTCTTCCAACGTGCTTGGTTCTATGATTCTATGATAAAGGGTCCAAGCAGAAAGCTGGGGACAGATTTTTGAGCAGGACCTGTTGTGACAGGCCAAGGGGTGATGGTTTGAAACTGAAAGAGGCAGATTCAAAGTGGAGAGAAGGAAAGAGGTATTTGATGCTGAGGATGGTGAGACTCTGGCCCAGGTTTCTCAGAGCAGTCGGAGATGCCCATCCCTGGAACCAGTGCAGGTGAGGTTGTCTGGGGGGGTCTCTGAGCAATCTGTTCTAGTTAGAGATGTCCCTGTTGACTGCAGAGGAGTTGAAATTAGATGACCTCTGAGGTCATCTAGTTCCAACCCAAACCTTTCTGTGATTCCATAATGAGAGGCAGAAGCTGTAGAGAAAAAGGTCTGCCCACTCTCTGGGCTATGCCAATAACCTCCCTGTTTCAGAAAGGATCTAAGGGAGGTTGCAGTGACTAAAGCTGTGCTTTATTTTTCCTTTCACATAAAAATTAAGATAAAACCAAAGTAGCACAGTAAGCTGCTGCCTGTCCCTGCTGTTGTGATGGGTGTCTTTAGAGCTTGTCGTGGGGAAGGGTTCGCTGTGTGCCACTGCAAATTGCACTGTAACAGCAAACAGGGTAGCAGGGCTTAAAATACCTCCTTCCAAAAGATGAGTGTTCAGCTATTTCGAGTGCTGCTGCTGAGGGATGAGCACATACAGTATTTAAGAGATGCTTCAAGTGGGATTGATTGCTTTCCCTGTGGCTCCTGCTTCATCTTCTAGCACCTTCACAGACCCTGCAACTTCTGCTCTGCTCTTTCTCTTTGTGATTCTCTAGCGCTGGCAGACGAGCTACAGCTTTCCTGTCTGACTGAGCTGGGGAAGCACAGCTTTGAGGCTTCTCCAGCATCTTTGTTCATGTCTGCCACCTCTCTTGTGGATGAATCCAGATTGCTTTGTGGCTTAGAGACACAGAATTGGTTTATGTGTAAAGCAGGTGATGGAGATCTCTTTGTGTGCAGCCTCCTCCTCTTTGGTGCATGGTGAAAACTTCCTGTGTCTGCACAGAGAATTCCCTGCCAGGAGGAGCAATGGACCTGTTGGAAAGGGTTCAGAGGAGGCCACAGAAGGCTGGAACCTTTTTGCTGTGAGGACAGGCTGAGAGAGTTGGGGTTGTTCAGCCTGAGTTGGGGTTGTTCAGCCTGAAGAAGATTTCAGGGAGACTTTCTGCTTAAAATGATCAGATAGAAAGATGGGGACAGGCTTTTGAGCAGGGCCTGTTGTGATGGCACCAGGGGTGATGGTTTGAGCCAAAAGAGGGAGATTTAGACTGGAGAGACCTTCTGCTTAAAGGGATCAGTTAGAAAGATGGGGACAGGCTTTTGAGCAGAGCCTGTTGTGATGGCACAAGGGGTGATGGTTTGAGCTGAAAGAGGGAGATTTAGACTGGAGAGAAGGGAGAAATTTTTCACACTGAGAGTGGTGAGAGCCTGTCCTGAGTTGTTCAGAGAGGTGGTACCTGCCCCATCCCTGAAACCCTCCCAGATCAGGTTATCTGGGTGTCTGAATAGTCTGTTGTAGATGTCCCTGCTGGCTGCAGTGGGGCTGCACTAGATGACCTTGAAAGGTCCCTTCCCACCCAAACCACTTCCTAGTTCTCTGCAGAGGAGACTGCAAGCCACATGCATTGTGCTGCAGGTGTAGAGCCAAGGGTGGCAAAGTCCTGAAGGGATGGGGTTCAAATGCACTAAACAGCCTCTGCTCTGTTTGCTTTCCCTCCAGGAGGAAAATATTTGTTTGCACTGGGCTGCTTTCTCTGGCTGTGTGGACATAGCAGAGATCCTGCTGGCTGCTAAGTGTGATCTACATGCCGTGAATATCCATGGGGACTCTCCCCTGCACATTGCAGCCAGAGAGAACCGCTACGAGTGCGTCGTGTGAGTACAGCTCCAGCCCTGCTGCTTCTCTCCTTTCCCCTGATCACTCCTTTCCACCCAGCTGCTCTTGGCAAGCTCAGGAGATCCTTTTGAAATGCCTTTGGCATTTAAGCACAAACCAAAACTGGGATGGAGGGTTTGTTTCTCCACTTGCCTGCTCCTCTGGGCAGTGGGTCTGAAATCGCTACTGCTGTAGAAGAGATCAGGAAGCATGGAGTGGTCCTGGAGTTGACAGAGGCTTGAAGGACCATGCTCAGCCTGAGCTTCCCAGCAGAAAGGCATCAGGCATCCTTCATTAAAGCTTTCTGTGTTTTCCCACAACTAGCTGTTAATGTAGTAAAAGGGCTTTTCCTTTGCTCCATCCCTGCTCTGGGTAAAGCCATCATGTGTACTCACCAGGCACTGGGGAGTATAAACAAGGGCCAAGTCCAATCCCAGGTTCCTGTGGGACTCTTCCATTGCCACCCTACCTTTCCCACCCCATATCTTTCCCTGCCAGAGAGTTTCAAGCCTGTCTGAAGTTAGGCTGGTACCAGCAGGGTAGCTGGCATGCCTGAAGCAAGGCAAGGTTTGCCCAGAGCTCTCACAAGTGCCTGCAGCTTCAGTCTGTGGCTTCTGCCAGCACCTTCACGTAGAAGGATTCACTGAACTGTGCTTAATAAAGAAACCTCAGGTGATTATTCACTACCACAGATTCTTCCTTGTCCCTTAGGGGCTGGCTGGAGGATGTGAGTCAGCTCATTTTCCCCTCGTGTGCTTTCTTCTGGGGGGTGCTGATCCTCTCTTGCTGTTTTGCAGTCTCTTTCTTTCCCGTGGCTCGGATGTCACTTTAAAGAACAAGGAGGGTGAGACTCCGCTCCAGTGCTCCAGCCTTAACTCTCAGGTCTGGGTGGCCCTACAGATGAACAAGACTCTAAAAGAATCATCTGCTGAGAAGCCTCCCCAGATAGACAAGGTGGTGAGCAGGTGAGAGTACCTGGCTTTGCTGTTGTGGCTCATAGATTAGAGCCCTTGCACTGGGGAGGTTGGAGGCCTGGTTTAGGACAGGACTCTCAGTACATGTTTAGCTTTTATAGCTGCTGTGAAGGGCAGTTTGAGCTTAGCAAGAACTCAGCACATGCTGATTCAGACTGTGGTTTGTAAATTCATCCTCCAAGTGGAAATGTTTGCAAGCACAAAGAGCAGTCTGTAAGATAGGGAGATAAAAAAATAAACTCTGTTAGTCTGATCTGCTTTCAAGCTTTGAGTGCTCAGTGATCAGACAGTAATCCTGCTCCAGGGTTGGGGGGGGGAGCTTGTCTTTGGAGGGAGCTTTTCTTCTGTTCAGCCTGCAGAAGAGAAGGTTCCAGGGAGACCTTCTTGTGGCCTTCTAATACCTGAAGGTGCTGTGAGAAAGCTGAAGGAGGGACTTTTTGGAAGGGCTTGTAGTGATAGGATGGGAGGGAATGGATTGAAGGTTGAGGAGGGGAGATTTAGACTGGGGATTGGGAAGAACCCCCCAGTGAGGGTGGGGAGACACTGGAACAGGTTGCTTAGGGAGGTTGTGGATGCCCTCTCCCTGGAGGGGTTCAAGGTCAGGTTGGATGGAGCCTTGAGGAACCTGGGCAAATGCCGCTGAGGAGGTTGGACCTAGATGATCCTCATCTAGGGAGGTTCTTCTTCCCCTGTACTCAGCACTGCTCAGGCCACATCTTGAGTGCTGTGTCCAGTTCTGGACTCCTCAGTTCAAGAGAGATGTTGAGGTGCTGGAAGGTGTCCAGAGAAGGGCAGCAAGGCTGGGGAGGGGCCTGGAGCACAGCCCTGTGAGGAGAGGCTGAGGGAGCTGGGGGTGTGCAGCCTGCAGCAGAGGAGGCTCAGGGCAGAGCTCATTGCTGTCTGCAGCTCCCTGCAGGGAGGCTGTAGCCAGGTGGAGTTGGGCTCTGCTGCCAGGCAGCCAGCAACAGAAGAAGGAGATACAGCCTCAAGCTGTGCCAGGGCAGGTTCAGGCTGGATGTGAGGAGGAAGTTGTTGTCAGAGAGAGTGATTGGCATTGGAATGGGCTGCCCAGGGAGGTGGTGGAGCTGCCACCCCTGGAGGCATTCACACCAAGCCTGGCTGGGGCACTTAGTGCCATGGTCTGGTTGCTTGGCTAGGGCTGGGTGCTAGGTTGGGCTGGCTGAGCTTGGAGCTCTCTGCCAACCTGGGTGGTTCTGTGACTCTCAAGGTCTTTCCAACCCAAACCATTGTGTGAATCTGTGGATCTGTGACGTTCTCTTTCTGCCCCTGACAGAGACATCGCCCGGGGCTACGAGCGGATCCCCATCCCCTGCGTCAACTCGGTGGACAATGAGCCCTGTCCCACCAACTACAAGTACGTGTCGCAGAACTGCGTCACCTCCCCGATGGACATCGACAGGAACATCACTCACCTACAGGTGTGCCCCCTGGCTCTGCTGGCCTGCTGCCTGCACTCACAGCTCTTGCAGTGCACTGCACCTCAGAACAGGTTGTGCATTCAGAGTGGGGCTGTTTGGTCCTAATGCTGCCCCCAGATTCCAGCTGAGGCTGTAGTCCTGAGCTCCAGTTCGTGTTCTAGGATAAGGGATTCTGCTTTTCTTTGGTCCTAATGCTGCCCCCAGATTCCAGCTGAGGCTGTAGTGCTGAGCTCCAGTTCGTGCTCTAGGATAAGGGTTTCTGCTTTTCTTTGGTCCTAATGCTGCCCCCAAATTTCAGCTGAGGCTGTAGTGCTGAACTCCAGCTCGTGCTCTAGGAGATGAGATTCTGCTTTTCCTCTTTGCTGAGACTCAAGCTAACCTCTGCTCAGCTGTATACTGATGCTCCCATTTAGCCTTTTACTCTCTTTGTATCTGGACAATTAGGGACTTGTTGAGAGTCCTTCCCCGTGGTGTCTTCCTACTGACTGCAGCATCCAGGCTGAGGTCTTCATTGGGGTACTGGAAGTCCTGGAAGGGCTGGATTATGAAAGCAGAGTGGGGGAAGCATAGGGTGAGGCTGACCCCTCTGGATACAACTCTGAGGTGGCCAAAGTGAACTTCCAAGCCTTGTTTTACAGCAGCTGCTGGTGGTACTGTGTTGGTATGGGGAGTGCTGGGGGAAGCTGGAGCACCCATGTGGGAAGAAGTAAGCAGCAGGGGAGCACTGAGACATCATATTGCATCATCTCCTAGCTCCAGTCTTTCCTTAGAGCATTCCTTGTCCTCAAGGGTAGAATATATCCCACAGGACACGGAGGAAGGTTAGTAACACAGGGGGACATCCTCTGCTTGGGGATGGAAATGGCTTAGTGTGAGTTCCTTGTCTGCAAGCCTGTGCTGAGTTGGAAATTACCCCTCCAGATAAAATCACCAGACTGACTCAGAAGGCTTGGAAGGAAATGAAGCAATATATTTACACCAAGCTGAAATCTAAAAGCATAGGATACAATGCAAATGGACAGGAATATGTTTACAATCGTTTGCACTTTAGAAATAACACAGCAATCCCCCTGAGCAAAGCCCAGAAGGGGCCAACTGCCACCTCTTTCTTCACCCCCTACAGAGAGAAAACCAGAAAGGCCCCAACTGTTACCTGCTCAGCCAAGGTTAGTGCAGAACCAGTCAGCGTGGAGGAGGGAAAAGCGAGAGTGAAGCAAGAGGCAGGAAGGTGAAGGGAGGAAAGTTGTTTCTGCAGCAGATTGTGTCCTAGCCCAGCAAACAAATGGAATGGTACAGATATGTCTGTTGTTCATTTGAAGTTTGGAGTGGAACTAAAGTGTTAACTCTAAACCCACTGCAAAGCCCAAGTCCTCTTCATCACACAGAGGACTAAGTAACAGAGTGAAAATGCCACCCAACCGGTGAAGCTGGTTGTCCTGTCTAACAGGCTGCAGCAGCAGACTGGGAGTTTCCTCCCTGTCCTGGTCACAGGAGGTGTTCCCTCTGTGTGAGTGGTGTGCAGTTAACCCCTGTCACAGCAGTTGTTCTCTCTGTGGTGTGCAGTTAACTCCTTTTCTTCTCTTCCAGTATTGTGTGTGCATAGACGACTGCTCCTCCAGCAACTGCATGTGTGGCCAGCTCAGTATGCGCTGCTGGTATGATAAGGTGAGGACACACAACCTCCTGGTGGCTTCCACCAGCCTTTGGCAGCTGAGCTTAGCACAGTTCAGGCCTTATGGCAGTACCTTTCAAACAGTTCCTTGCACAGCTCCTCCTCTCTTTTGCTTTTAAATGGCCTCAAGGTGCAGTCTCAGCCGTGAGCTTTATGGGCTGATAAGGAAATGAGGACTCAGAGAAGCTTTTCTGGTGTTATTTATTTGTGTTACCCCCGTGCCAACTGAGCCATTAATTACAGCCATGTGAGAGAGAGCACTTAATAACCCATGCGTGAAATCAGCTTCCATCTCAGCACGCCGCACTGTGTAAACAAGGGGAGGGGAGGGGAGCAGAACAGAGCAGAGCAGAGCAGGGGTTGGGGTTTTTTTCCCTTTTATTTGCTGTCATGAAGGCAAAGTGAAGATGTTTTAGCTGCAGCAATGCCAGAAGCCTGGTTTGGTTTTGGTAAGTGTGCTTCAGCCCTCCAGGGAGGCTTTGAGGTGGATGCTTGGGCAGGTTCTGCTAAGCTCAGAAGTTGTCTGAATCTCTGCGCGTCTCTCCCAGGGGGAATGTTGGCAACTTTGCTTTGCTTTGTAGCCATTTTATTGACATGTTAATAGGTGATTACATCTTGCAGACTTTAAAAGCCACATTTGTTGAATATGATGAGCTGCCTCTGTAGCTTCCTTGATCCTGTAGGCCTGGTAAACAGCTGACTTGTAGCTTTTTGGGGAGTGGCACTGGTGAGAGGTGGTTTAGCAGAGCTTCACTCTACTGGTGTTGTACCCTGGAAGTTTAGGCTTCATTCCAGAGAAAGACTTAAGCATCAACATCTGCACTGCAAACCAGGCATTGTGATGGTGCACACTTGTGAGATCTGGGGGTTGGTGGTGTGTAGAGTGATGGCAGGCAACAAAAATCTAGCTGGTGTCTGCCTGTTTGTCAGCTGCTGGTGGTAGCGGTGAGCGAGCTGCTGCCAGGGTAGGGCAAAAGCACTGCAGAGCCTGTGCTGGATTTGGGGAGGTTGAGTCATGCCTCTTTTTACACTTGGAGGAATTTCTACTCTTGGAGAGCCCACAGGAGCAGACAACTAACCAGTCTTGACTGCCTCTCCTCTTCAGGATGGCCGACTGCTGCCCGAGTTCAACATGGCTGAGCCCCCACTGATCTTTGAGTGTAACCATGCGTGCTCGTGCTGGCGGACCTGTAGGAACCGGGTGGTGCAGAATGGGCTCAGGTGAGAAGCAGGATCCAAGCACAGCTGAGAATCATAGAATCATAAAATGCTGTAGGTTGAAAGAGACCTCAAAGATCATCAAGTTCCAGCCTGCCATAGGTAGGGACAGCTCCCACTAGAACAGGCTGTCCCAAGACCTCATCCAGCCTGGCCTTAAACACCTCCCTGGGCAACCTGTGCCAGTGTCTCACAACCCTCACTGCAAACAACCCTTTCCTAACATCTAGTTTGAATCTCCCCTCTGCCAGTTTTAAACCCATTACCCCTTGTTCTGTCATTACAGGACCTTGTCAATAGTCCCTCCTCAGCCCTCCTGTAGGTCCCCTTCAGATACTGGAAGGCCACTATAAGGTTTCCTGGAAGCCTTCTCTTCTCCAGGCTGCAGAGCCCCAACTCTCTCAGCCTGTCCTCAGAGCAGAGCTGCTGCAGCCCTCTGAGCATCTTGGTGGCCTCCTCTGGACTGTCTCCAACAGTTCCATGTCCTGCTTGTGTTGGGGGCTCCAGAACTGCACACAGGACTCCAGGTGGGGTCTGAGGAGAGCAAAGTGGCAGAATCCCCTCCCATGCCTTATTGGCCACACTGCTCTTGCTGCAGCCCAATAGACTATTGCTGTCTGGGCTGCGTGTGCACACTGCTGGCTCAAGACCAGCACCAGGCTCCTCAGCTTTCTGCCTCTAGTCTCAGCTCACCCACAAAGCCACAAAACCCTGGCTTCCTGAGATGAGACAGGAATTGGGTTGGAGCAGATGCCCCCATAGCAAGGTTCCTGTGTGCTGCTGGTGGGAATGAAGCAGCAGAGTTATGAGCTCAGCTAGCATTTACACCCTGTCCCATCAGGTGGCAGCTGCAGTGTTCTCTCATATAAATGGCTTCTAGGTTTGCCTGGGTGTAACTTATAAGGTGGGGATCTGGGACTGGGAAGAGACCTTTAAGATCATCAAGTCCAACTTAGCACTGCCAGGTCACCACTAAACCATGTCACTCAGCACCACATCTGCACAGCTTTGAAACCCTTCTAGGGATGGGGATTCCACCACTACCCTGGGTAGCCTGTTCCAGGCCTGGACAACCCTTCTAGGGAAGAAATTGTTCCTCGTGTCCAACCTAAACCTTTGCTGGTGCAACTTGAGGCTGTTTTTTCTTTCCCCATTGCCTGGGAGAAGAGATCAACCCCCACCTGCCTCCAGACTCAGGGAGTTGCAGAGAGCCAGAAGGTCTTTCCTGAGCAATAGACCAACATTCCCAGACTTGGCTGCTTAACATTTCCCAGTTAATGGTGTAACTCCCCCTGAACTGGGTCCCTCAGTACCTGTTCAGCCTGGCACCAAAATCCTGATGGCTTTGGTGCTGCAGATTAACTGTTCTGCCTTGAACCTTTGCTGTGGAGAAGTTTGCTGCTGCACTAAGTTCAAAGGAATCCCACTGGGGAAAAAAAGAGTTTGGCTTCTTTTTTTTTTTGTAGCACTGACAAGACTTTTTTTTCCCCCCTCTTTTCCTTTTTTTTCAAGCTTTGTAGTTTCAGTGACATTTTGGGCTGTTAAAAATAAGTAGGGAGCAAGCTTGGTGCATTTCCACACAACTTTACCTCTCTCTGGTTCGTCCCTGCCAAGTTCCAGAGCTCTGGTGTCTATGTGGGTGTTTATTTAGGAGCTTTACAGCTACAGCTGTTAGGTTTGCATTTTTGCCTTGGTTTCTCTGAAAGACAGAAGGGTTGGATACCCAACCACGAGCCTGGGAGAGCTGGTGGTAGGGACAGGGCTTTGGCAGAGCTGTGCTCGAGGCCCTGGGCAGGCAGTGGAGGAAACCTCCATTGTTTGGGCTGCAGCAAGGCACATGAGTGCTCCTGCTCCATTTTCAGTGCTTCCTCACTCAGATGTGCTCCACATTATCTCCACTCAGCAGCACACATGTTTCCATCTGGCAGGCTGGCCCCAGCTCAGCTGGGAAGCAGAGATCAAAGCTGTGGTCCTGCTGCTGCCAGTGTCAGCCCTGAGAGTAGAGCCTGAACCTGAGCTTGACTCTGCTGTGATAGACAAGGCAAAGCATGGGGGAGCTTCCTCGAGACTGCAATCATGAAATCACAGAATGAGAGCATTTGACAGAGACCTCTAGGGATCATCCAGTCCAACCCCCCTGCTAAAGCAGGGGCACCTGCAGCAGCTTGCCCAGGGTCACAATATCCAGCTGGGTTTGCAGTGTCTTCAGAGGAGGAGATTTCACAACCTCTCTGGGCAGCCTGCCTCAGGGCTCCAGCACCCTCACCCCAAACAACTGTTTCCTTATGCTCAGGTGAAACCTCCTGGCTTCCAGTTTGTGCCTGCTGCCCCTTGTCCTGTGCCACAGAACCTCTGAACAGAGTCTGGCCCCATCCTCTTGCCCCCTCACCCTTTAGCTCTTGCTGAGCATTGATCAGGATCCCTCCTGGGGCTGCTTTTCTCCAGGCTCAACACCCCCAGGGTGCTTAGCTTTTGCTCCTCACAGAGATACTCCAGGCCCCTCAGCACCCCTATAGCCTCTGCTGGACTCTCTCCAGCAGTTCCCTGCCTTTCTGTGGAGCCCAGAGCTGGACCCAGTACTTCAGCTGTGGCCTCTCTAGGGTGGAATAGAGTGGGAGAAGACCCTCCCTTGACCTGCTAGCCACACTCCTCTGCATGCCAGTGTTACAGCCGGTTCTCTGAAAGCTATCATTCTCATGAAGTCATGGCTTCAGGAGCTGTGAGCAAACAGAAGCAAACATGCAGCCCCTGGTTTGAGCTGACAGTGCAAGGAGGGAATGGGTGAGGGGAAGAGAACTACTGGGAAAAGCAAGAGGGTGAAGTTCAGGTGAGCGTCAGATTGCTCTTCATTCCGATAACAGCATTGCTGAGAGCAGGGTTTGGTTCCCCTGGGGGCAGAACAAACCTTTCCCAGCCCTAGAGACCATTCATCCTGCACTTAACTCAAGCTCTGACTGAGCAGGAGGCAGAGTGGCTCACAGGATTGTTTCTCTGCCTATAAACTCCATCAGTAAAATTCCACACAGCAGCTATTACACCAGCAAGGTTCAAGTTGCAGCCTTTCTTCCTTGTCTTTCAGCCAGGGAGCTGGATATGATGGAGCTGCTAAATGCAGTGGCCTCAGCAGAGGGCACAGGGATCAGAGCTCTTAGCTCAGGGTGTTCTTAAATCACCCTGAGCTCCCTGCCTTCCCCCTGCAGCAGCCCTCCCTGCTCTGGGTCCCCTTCCACCTCCCCTGAGTGCTGGGTCTGTGTGGAAGGGAAAAGAACTGCTGGTGGTGGGATTCTCATCTCCAGTGTGTAAATCATCAATGGTGTAACCACATTGAGCCTCCAGTCCCACACCCTCTTCCCCAGTTTTTGGCTGTGGACCTTGCAAGGTGCAGCTGGGCATGGAGAAGGGGCTGGTGGGTGCCCAGCCCTTGTCTCCAGCCCTTTTGCCCACACGCTGAGTGGTGAGAATGGAGCTACCCACGGATGCCAGCAGAACTGGGAGGGGATTTGATACTGAAATCAACTTTGAGGTTGTGCTGCTGGAAGGATGCTGCCTTTTAGTCATCTCTGTAGTGGCTGAGGGAACTGGGGTTGTCCAGCCTGGAGAAAAGAAGGCTATGAGGGGAGACCTTCTGGCTCTCCACAACTTGCAGGTTGGAATGAGGTAGGGATTGGTCTCTTCTCCCTAGTAACTGGTGATAGGATGAAAGGAAATGGCCTCAAGTAGCACCAGGAGAGGTTTAGGTTGGACATTAGAAGGAACTTTTTCACTGAAAGGGTTCTCAAAGTCTGGCCCAGGCTGCCCAGCGAGGTGGTTGAATCCCCATCCCTGGAGGTGTTGAAAAGAGGCAGAGATGTGCTGCTGAGGGACATGGTTTAGCCCCAGCCTTAGCAGGGTTAGAAAATGGTTGGCCTGCATGATCTTAAAGGTCTCTCTAAGGGGATTCTGTGAGTCAGAGAGTTCCTGGTCTGTGTGTGCAGAGCTGCCTCTAACGTGGCCTGGTCTCCCCTCCTGCAGGACTCGGTTGCAGCTGTACCGGACGCAGAAGATGGGCTGGGGCGTGCGGACGACGCAGGACATCCCCCTGGGGACCTTCGTCTGCGAGTGAGTTCTGCAGCTTGCCAGAGCCCCCCGAGGGCCTTCCTCTTCTCAAAGAAAGGCTTTCACCCAAGTCAGTTTGCCTTCCAGCTCAGCTACTCAGCTTCAGCCAGAGGTCTCCTGCTCTGTTTTTCCCTTTCTCCACCCATCTCCATCTGGCTGAGATTTGTGCTCAGCTCTTGCCCCTCTTCAAACACAAGACAAAGGGGTAAAGAACTGGATTTGGGTTCTGCTGCAGGTGTGCAGTTCAGGTGTTCCCTGTGGATGGTCACAGAATGGTTTGGTTGAAAGGGATCTTAAAGATTATCCAGTCCCAATTCCCACACCATGGGCAGGGACACCTCACACTAGCCCAGACTGCTCAAGGCCTCATCCAGCCTGCGTATGAGCACCTCCAGGGAGAAGCATCCACAGCTTCCCTGGGGAACTTGTGCCTGTGTCTCCCCACCCTCACTGGAAAGAATTTCTTCCTGATACCCAGCCCAAATCTCCCCTTCTTGAACTTCAATCCATTGCCCCTCATCCTATCTCTACAGGCCCTTGTCAGAAGTCCCTCCCCAGCTCTCCTGGAGCCCCTTCAGGTACTGCAAGGCTGCTCTAAGGTCTCCCTGGAGCCTTCTCTTCTCCAGGCTGAACATCTCTCGACTCTCCTAGCCAGTCCCTAGAGGCGAGGTGCTATGGACTGTGGAACACTTAAGGCCAAAGCAATTTGGAACAACTTTATTCTGTCAGATCTTTTTTTTCTGTTTCAATTCTGACTTCTCAAGAGGTTTTCCAGTGTCACAGCTCTGGTTTTAGTCTGATTCAGCAGAACAGCAAAGCACTTGGCGTTGAGCGCAGGTTTCGGCCCCGATTCAATAAAGTACTTAAGAACAAAAATGTTCAGATTTATGTCAAGTGAAAAAAAAATCTGCTGTTGAACCCCCCCGGGTTTTAGGCTTGAATGTGGTGCCTGTACTTTGCTGAACGTTTTGGAAAGTGTTTTTTCTTCATTACAATGCTAACAGTGAGTTTTAAGACCTTCTCAATAAGGCTGAGCTCGTGCCCTTCCTGCAGATCGGGGCTGGGGCATTTTGGAACGAGTTGTTGATGTGTGATGGAGTTGGGGTGAGGGCTTGGGGAAAATTAGTAAAGGGAAAGAAAGATCTGCAGAGATCAGCTAAGTGTTTCTTCCCTGTTAGGAGCTGCCAGGTGCTAAAGTGTTTTTGCAGAGGCAAAGCTTAAAACTGCTGTTTGTGAGCAGTGTCTCTGCTGTTTGTGAGCAGTGTCTCTGCTGTTTGTGAGCTGTCTCTGCTGTTTGTGAGCAGTGTCTCTGCTGTTTGTGAGCAGTGTCTCTGCTGTTTGTGAGCAGTGTCTCTGCTGTTTGTGAGCAGTGTCTCTGCTGTTTGTGAGCAGGGTCACTGCTCTGTCTTCATAGACTGACAGAGTGGATTGGGTTGGAAGGGACATTAAAGATCATCTACTCCAACCCCCCTGCCACGGGCAGGGACACCTCCCACCAGCCCAGCTTGCTCAAGGCCTCATCCAGCCTGGCCTTGAACACCTCCAGGGAGGAGGCATCCACAACCTTCTTGGACAACCTGTGCCAGTGTCTCCCCACCTTCATTCTAAAGAATGTCTCCCTAATCTCCAATCTCAGTCTCCCCTCGCCCAGCTCAAAGCCATTATCCCTTATCCTAGCATTACAGGCCCTTGTCAAAAGTCCCTCCCCAGCTTTCTTGTAGCCCCCTTCAGGTACCAGAAGCCTGCTCTAAGGTCTCACTGAAGCTTTCTCTTCTCAGTACTGAACAGCATCAGCTCTCTCAGCCTGTTCACATAGAAGAGCTTCTCCAGGTCTCTGATCATCTTTATGTGCTCCTCTGGACCTGCTGCAACAGTTCAGTGTCCTTCTTGTACTGGGGGCACCAGGGGTGGGCTTTGTTGAGTACCAAAGGTCCCTGTGTTCCAGGGTCAGTGCCCAGAGATGGGCCAGAGCCTGTGAGTAAACTGCTCCCAAAGGAAAAAGGGACTGACTTCAGCAAATCCTGCTGGAATGCTGAGAGGCAAGAGGAATGAGCAGTGGGGGGGGGGCAGCCCTCTCCAGGGTGTGATTCACACAGGTGGTTGCAAAGCCTGTCAGAGCTGAGGGGGTGCAGATACCACAACAGCTCAACTCTTGCCTCCTGGCAGGAGCTGCTGATGCTGTTTCAGTGGCAGGCAACTGAGCTGCATGCTAAGGAGCTGAGCTCATTCATGTCTTGCCCAGGCACGTTCCTGCTTATCTCCATCCCTCGCTCACATGCACGTTACTCACTGCTCCCCAGCTCACGCTGCTCTTCTCCTCCTCAGACCAGCTGTACTGGTGACTGAGTGACTTCACTCATCAGTGAAGACTCCTCTGAGGCTTCATAGGCAACCTATAGACTTGGGTGCTGCTTCTCCTCCATTCACAGATTCAAAAGTTGCATCAGGTTGGATGGGACCCCCCAAAGGGCATCTTGTCCAGCCCCCCTGCACTCAGCGGGGACATCTCCGGCTTCAGCAGGCTGCCCAAGTCCACACCGGGTCTGAGCTTGAATGTCTCCAGGGCTGGGGCCTCAACCACATCCCTGGGCAACCTGTTCCAGAATTTTGCCACCCTCACTGTGCAGAACTTCCTCCTGATGGCCAACCTACCTCTGCCCTGCTCCAGTTTCAAACCACTGCCCCTTGTCCTGTCACCACAGGCCCTTCTAAACAGTCCCTAAACAGCCTGCCCGTGAGTTCCCTTCAGATACTGAAATGCTGCTCTGAGGTCTGCCTAGAGCCTTCTCTTCTCTTCTCCAGCCTGTCTTCGTAGGAGAGGTGCATTTCTGGCACAGAAGCCCAGGTGCTAGTGGTGGTCAGGAGCTGCTTGCACACAGCAGCTTCTAGGTTGAGTGTTGTGGAAAAAGCACTAATCATCTGGACCAGAGCCCTAAGCAGCTGGTGGCTTTGTACAGGAGTTCCCAGCCTGCCTTGGAAGGATGAGGACTGTGTTGCTGTAAGCATGGCTTTTATTCTCTAATTCCTCTTCTGTGCCTCCTTGGGGGGCAAGGCTGGAAGAGTTCTCACAACACTGCAAAACTCTGCTGGCTGTAGAATCATAGAGTGGTTTGGGTTGGAAGGGACCTTAAAATTCCAACCTCCTGCCTTGGGCAGGGACACCTTCCACCAGCACAGGTTTCACAAGGCCTTGTCCAGCCTGGCCTTGAACACCTCCAGGGAGGGGATATCCATAAACTTCTTGGGCAACCTGTGCCAGTGTTTCACCATCCTCACCTTAAAGCATTTCTTCCTCATCTCCACTCTCACTGTCCTCTCTCCCAGCTCAAAGCCATTGTCCCTCGTCCTGGCACTCCCAGCCCTTGTCCAAAGTCCCTCCCCAGCTCTCCTGCAGCCCCTTCAGGCACTGGAAGGCTGCTCTAAGGTCTCCCTGCAGCCTTCTCTTCTCCAGTTGAAGAGGGACAGGAACCTGCTCAAGAGGGTCCAGCGGAGGGCTACGAGGATGATGAGAGGCTGAGGGACCTGGGGCTGCTTAGACTGGAGAAAAGAAGACTTAGAGAGGATTTGATAAATGTTTATAAGTATCTGAGGGCTGCCAGGAGCGGGGAGACAGGCTCTGCTCACTGCTCCTTGGGATAGGACAAGCAGCAATGGGTGTAAACTGCAGCACAGGAGGTTGCAGCTCAACACAAGAGGGAACTTCTTGACTGGAAGGGTCCCAGAGCCCTGGCAAAGGCTGCCCAGAGAGGTTGTGAAGTCTCCTTCTCTGGAGCCTTTCCAGGCCTGTCTGGATGTGTTGCTCTGTGACCTGTGTTAGATAAGATTGTCCTCCTCTGGCAGGGGGTTGGACTGGATGATCTCCTTGAGTCCCTTCCAACCCCTGACATCCTGTGAGCCTGTGAGCACCCTGATGTAGTTGGAGGTGTCCCTGCTGCCTGCAGGGGGGTTGGATGAGATGACCTTTGGGGGTCCTTTCTAACCCAGAGCATTCTGTGAACCTGTGAAGTGTGTTCCAGGAGCAGTCGTTAGGGAGCACACAACCAAGCATTGGAGTTAGGTTGTGGATTTGGTTTCACTCGGCTGGAAACCTGAAGTGGCTGTCCCCAAGTACAGTCCCTCTCCATGCACCATTGTTCAGCTGCTGCTGGCAGCTCTGCCATGCCCCAGCAAGTTCTCCCCCTCTCTCTGGGGCCATCATCTTCCATGGTGCAGCATTTGACTTCCAGTATGGCCACGGTCTGACAGGAGCCCTTAGTGAGTAATGAGCTCTGCTGGGGGCAGACAGGAGGACTACACACAGCAGCAGCCTCCTGCTCTGCCAGAGCAGCTTGGCCAGATCACCCAGCTCAGGGAACTGCAGCCAAACCATCTCTTGTCACATGTGAGTCCTCCCCAGCTTGGTGTTTTGTGGCTCTCCTGCTGCCCAGCCTTGGAGTTAAAGGCTGCTTTGAGCCACAGGATGCGGTTGAAGGCTTTGAGAATGCCTTGAGAGCTGCAGGGGAATGCTGTGGCAGTGCCTGCTGCTCATGGAAGGCTCTCCTGATCCTGGGAAGATTATTTATTCATATTGTGAATTCTTGGCTTATAATTAATTAGTGTTGCCTGGCAGGCTGGGAAGACTCAGATCCCAGAATCTGCTCTGCTGCTGCTTCTTTCTCATCTCCTCCTGCATCTCTCGTTTTCATTGCAAGCAGGTCAGGGCTGCAAGCAGGTCAGGGCTGGAAATCACAGAATCACAGAATGCTGGGAGTTGAAAGGGACCTCTGGAGGTCATCCAGTCCAACCCCCCTGCCAGAGCAGGATCTACCCAGGGCAGGTCACACAGGAACACATCCAAATGGTTATTGGAAGTCTCCAACGAAGGGGACTCCACAGCCTTTCTGGGGAGCCTGCTCCAGGGCTCCAGCTCCCTTGCAGCCAAGTTTTTTCCTCATGTTGAGGTGGAACCTCCTGGGTTCCAGTTTGTGTCATTGTCCCTTGTCCTATCATAGGACATCACTGAAAAGAACCTGGACCTTTCTTCTTGACACCCACCCCTCAGATACTTGTTAGTCTGGAGAAAAGACTGCTTACGAGCCCCAGGTCTCTCAGCCTTTCCTCACCAGGGAGCTGTTCCAGTCCCTTCTGCATCCTCATGGCCTCCATGGCCCTGTCCTTGAACCTGGGAGCCCAGACCTGGACCCAGTACTCCAGGTCTGGTCTCACCAGGGCAGAGTGGAGAGGGAGGAGAACCTCCCTTGACCTGCTGACCACACTCTTCTGAACACACCCCAGGCCTTCTTGACCACAAGGGCACTGGATGATCTTGGAGGTCTCTTCCAATCTGGTAGATTCCATGATTCTGTCCTGTGGACAACTTAACTGTCCACCAGGGTCATCCAAAACTGTTTAAGATGGAAAGAGGAAGACAAATGTGGCAACACCAGTGCACCAGGGGCTCCTGCAGCCAGGGAGCTGGCATCAAACCCAGCATCAATAGGGCGAGGAAGGCTCTGTGTGTATTTAGTCCTGCTCAGCAAGCCAGGCCAAGCAGCACATCCCGGGGGAGCCTGGTTGTCATCTGCCTTACACCTGCTTTTACAGCCAGGTGGTTGTTACTGGGAGCACATCTCTGATCTACTCTAGTTTGAGAGGGATTGAGAAAGCAGCCTAGATCCTTCCAGGGGTCCTGCCAGGTTCAGTTTGATCACAGACTTTCAACACAAAGTGTTTGTAGGCTGTGCAATCCTTGAGGGTGCTGGAGCTGTGGAGAAGGCTGCCCAGAGAGGTTGTGGAGTGGCCTTGTCTGGAGAGAGAAGCATGATCCTGAGCAACCTGCTGTGGGTGACCCTGCTTTAGATGAGGTCCCTTCCAACCCCCACCATGCTGGCATTCTGCAAAACCCTCCTGGCAAGCAGAGGAAGGTCAGACAGAAACCTTCTGCTTTGGGCTGTGAACAGCACAAGTGCTTCAGTGGTGGGTGTGAGAGCCAGCCCATGGGTCTGACCATGAGCATGGGGAGAATTGCATTAATGTGCTGATCTTAGGATCAAGCAGGTTGGAAGAGACCTCCAAGCTCAGCCAGCCCAACCTAGCACCCAGCCCTATCCAGTCAACCAGACCATGGCACTAAGTGCCCCAGCCAGGCTTGGCTTCAACACCTCCAGCCACAGAGACTCCACCACCTCCCTGGGCAGCCCATTCCAATGCCAATCACTCTCTCTGACAACAACTTCCTCCTAACATCCAGCCTAGACCTGCCCTGGCACAACTTGAGGCTGTGTCCACTTCTTCTGTTGCTGCTTGCCTGAGAGAAGAGCCCAACCCCACCTGGCTACAGCCTCCCTTCAGGGAGCTGTAGACAGCAATGAGCTCTGCCCTGAGCCTCCTCTTCTGCAGGCCGCACACCCCCAGCTCCCTCAGCCTCTCCTCATCTTGGCCAACACAGAGCCATGCAAACTGGAACATCATCCTCAGGAAGCAGGAACTGTTATTGGAAGTCAGGCTCCATTGCTACATTGAAAGGGTTGCCCTGAGAAGATGGGGTCTGGAGCCAGGTTCTAGCTGCTCTAAGATGGTGAAGCTTGGGTGGCACTGAGGTGACCTGCACAGCCAAGGCTGTGGGCTGCCAGCTGGGGCTGGGATTCATCCCTTTCTTTCCCTCATCCCAGAAGGATGTGATTGCAGGAGCATCCAATTTCTGCCTTTCCTCTCTGCCTGCAGGTACGTTGGTGAGCTGATATCTGACTCCGAGGCGGATGTCCGTGAAGAGGACTCCTACCTCTTCGACCTTGACAACAAGGTACTGTGTCTGAAGGTGTCTCATGAGACTAACCTCTCCAAAAGAGCAAAGAGAGTATTTGTGTCCATCTTGATGTACAACACAGTCTGAAAGCCTGCAAAGAGGAGGACTGCATTCTCGGGGTGCAGAGGGGCTGAGGTAAGGCTTAGAGGGCTTCTTACATCTGCAGTGGAGCCCAGCATCCCTGGGCCACCCTGCTGTGTGCTGCCCATACCACTGCTGCTGCAAGATGCTCTTCTGCCAAAGCCATTTGGGCATCCTGAGGTCAGTGTTCAGTGTTTGATGCTCCAGTTTGCACATGCAGGTTTGGAGCTGTGTTGATTGGCAGCTCTCTTAACTTCTTCATAAAAGGATGAGCTGGAGGACTCAAACCCCATGTTTACTTCTAAAGGGCTTCATCAGGTAACC
Organism: Tricholaema leucomelas; assembly: GCA_013400475.1. Lineage (NCBI taxonomy): Eukaryota > Metazoa > Chordata > Aves > Piciformes > Lybiidae > Tricholaema lacrymosa > Tricholaema leucomelas. The sequence continues at coordinate 5,837 of WAAF01009564.1, read as the reverse complement.
TTGGCAGGGACTTGAGGCTGGCTCTGCTGGTAGTTCTGCTCTGCTCTGAGGAGGGCTGCTAGAGCAGAACTGCTTTGAGCAGTGTGATCTGAAGCTTTTTAGCAAGGCCATCAGTTCAGGCTGCAGTTGAGAGAGGAGGAGAGGAGAAAGGTGAGCTGAGGACTCAGAGGAGAGAGAGGTGACTTCCCAGGAAGGCTGTAAACAGTATCTGTCTTGTTTGTGTGGTCAGAGACAAGACAGAGACTGTTGCTTTGCTTTGGTGTGTGTGTGTTTTGGTTGGTTGGTGTTTTTCAAAGCAGCACAGACTCACCAGCTGCAGAGGCACAGGGAATGAGTCCTGCAGTCAGTCTGGGCATAGTGGGCTCAGACTCTCACTCAGTAGTTTGAAAGTAGCAGAGACTTCAGCCTGGTTTGGGCATGTAGGAGCCCACTCGGACTTTGCTTTGCCTTTAGGTTAGCCCCTGGCTGGCTGCCATGAGGAACAAGCTCTGTGTTTACTCTTAAAAAGCCTTCAGTGAAGCAAGGAGGGAGAGCTAAGTACAGCCATGGGCATCATATTTTATCAGGGCATCTTCCAAGTGGAACATCTTCAGAAAACCAAGCACCAAATTACTAAGAGGTGGCAAAAAAGAAGCCCAAGAGACTGGGTGGAGAAGGGCAGGGCAGAGCCAGCTGGGTCCTGTGGACTCCTAAGTGATGGGAAAATCGCCCAGGGTGTGAGCCCCAACCCTGGGAGCAACAACCTCGGGGTCCTGGTGTGTTTCACAGGGGTGCCCTGAATGGATTTGAGCTGCAGTGAGTGTGGCTGGGTCGTTATTTCTGTTGTCCCTGTTCCTGGAGCTGTGGTGAATTGGTGAGTGTGCCAGGGCATGCAGGCACATCCCATTCCATGTCTGCAAGAGCCCAAGCCTGCTGCCATTGCTGGGCTCCCAGGAGAAGGACACAGCTCCACAGGTGCTCTGAGCTAAAGGGGTGCTTCTCTCTTGTACATGATGAGAACACCACACTGCTGCTAGGGCAGATGAGGTTGTGGTGGTTGCCTTCTGTTGGTGTTGACCACCCCTTTCCCATGCCAGGCCCAGCCTCTGCAGGCCTGCTCACACACTTGGCCCTGCTGTGCTCGGCAGCGGTCAGGGCTGCACAGTGCTGCATTTGTGTGACCTCTGCCTGCAGGCAGGGTTCTTCTCCAGACCTCCTGCCTTCAGAGGAACCCCAGTGCCTTCCCACTCCCGAGAAGGAAGCCTGGAATGGTTTAGGTTGGAACAGACCTTTAAGAACATCAAGTTCAAGGATGAACTCAGCACTGCCAGCTCACCACTGAACCATGTCCTCTGAAACCTCTCCAGGGATGGTGACTCCACCACTGCCCTGGGCAGCCTATTCCAAGGCTTTACAACCCTTGGGAAAGTAATTGCCCCTCATGATCAACTTAAACCTCCCCTGGGGCAACTTGAGGCTGTTTCCTCTCATCCTATAGCTTGTTCCTTGGGAGAAGAGACCAAAGCCTCATTCACTCCAGAGCAGGTTCATGTTTTCTCCTCTTTCCCTCTGATTGCCACCATATGACTCAGTTCCAAAAACCCTCATAGTAAGGTGGGAAGCAGTTTGTTTTGGGACTTGTCCTCCTCAGCATCTTCACAGTGAGGACAGTGCCTGCGTTGGTCAAGGCTGCTAGAGAAACACATCTTGACTTGCATGGTGGAGCCCTCAGATCCTTCGGGATGATCAAGGGTGTAGCAGTGACTGATCAATATCTTTACTGATGATCTTGACCAGGGGATTGAGTCCAGCATCAGTAAGTTTGCAGATGACACCAAGCTAGGAGCAGCTGTGGATCTGTTGGAGGGTAGGAGAGCCCTGCAGAGGGACCTGGCCAGGCTGGATGGGTGGGCAGAGGCCAATGGGATGAGACTGAACAAGGCCAAGTGCAGGGTTCTGCACTTTGGCCACAGCAACCCCAAGCAGCACTACAGGCTGTGGCCAGAGTGGCTGAGAGCAGGCAGGCAGAGAAGGAGCTGGGGGTGCTGGGAGAGAGGAGCTGAAGCTGAGGCAGCAGTGCCCAGGTGGGCAGCAGAGCCAATGGCATCCTGGGCTGGCTCAGGAGCAGTGTGGGCAGCAGGACAAGGGAGGTTCTTCTGCCCCTGTGCTCAGCACTGCTCAGGCCACCCCTTGAGTGCTG